>OU343222.1:271553362-271717613 GCA_910596185.1 Chrysanthemum makinoi
CAAAGACCTCTAGTGTTAAGAAAGTGAACTTCAAGTGCACCTTCAAATAGTTCACATCCCTTAAGAAAGACATCTAAATAGGAAATGCAAAAGTAGCAAAACCAACTAATATTCCCATTCCCTCTACAGAGTAATCAAGTGACATTAAAGCGAGCATGTCAAAGTCTCAAGGCAATACAAGGAATGATAGGACCTCGCAAGCTAAGAATGTGCATTGGATGAAAGTAGAAGATCAACCATAGAACTTTAAGGAGAATTTGAATAAAACGAATCGTGTTGATTCTAGTGTTAGCTCTAAGCGCATCGTAATTAATGCAATTCTACTACTTTTGGCAAAACATGTAATGATGATTGCGTGGTTTTTGTTACTAATCTTGAATGTGGTGTGAATGATTTGTCTAATGTCGTAAATGCCCGCTAAAATTGTTAATGCTAAAAATCAAGCTAGAAGGCTAAAAGGCAAAAGCGTTAAAGAAAGTTAGAAAACAAAGTGGAAACCCACAGGAAGAACATTTAGTAAGATAGGTTATCAATGGATACCTTTTAGCCATAAGGTCAATCATTCTGCCTCAATCGCTAAGAAAATATGCCCACTAGAAAATGGATGCCTACCGGTAGAACTATTCCCTTAAGAAGTGAACATACTTTGAATAGGTCAAATACGGATACTAGCATTGCATCTATTTCTGATGATTCCATTGCTTCTATTTCTGATATGGGTGTTTCTATTTCGATGGGTGTTCCAATCACTTTATTACTAACCAAGTGGAACCCATTCTTGCATGGGGATCCCAATTATCCAGCTATCCATTCTTGTTTGTGTTCAACTGCAGATCGTTCAAATCGCTTTTGTGGTACCTGGACTCGCCGCTCCAAGCATATGACTGGAGACCGGTCGCGCTCATGAACTTCGTGAGTAAATTCATCGGATTGTTAGATTCGGGAACCGACCATTTTGGAGCAATTATGGGTTATGGTGATTATGTAGTTGGCAAAAGTGTAATCTCCATGGTATATTATGTGGAAGGTCTTGGTCATAATTTGTTCTCTGTTGGTCAATTCTGTGATTCCGATCTAGAGGTGGCCTTTAGAAAACATACTTGCTTCGTTAGAGAACTTGATGGTTTGGAATTATTAAGAGGTACTCGTGGTTCTAACCTATACACCATCTCTATCGAAGAAATGATGAAGTCTTCTCCAATCTGCTTGCTGTCAAAGGCTTCAAAACAAAGTCATGGTTATGGCATCGTCGCCTCAATCACTTGAACTTCGGCACCATTAATAACCTTTTCAGAAAGGATCTTGTCGTGAGGCTTACCTGATTAAAATATGAAAAGATCATCTTTGTTCCCTTGCCAATTGGGTAAAAGCACGAAATATGCCCACAAACCTAAACCCACAAATTCAATAATGGAAGTTCTTCATACCCTTCATATGGATCTATGCGGACCAATGAGAGTGCAAACGATAAATGGGAAGAAATACATTCTAGTAGTTGTTGATGACTACTCTCGATTTACTTGGGTAAAGTTTTTGAGAACAAAGGATGAAACTCCGGATGTCATTATCAAACTAATCAAACTTCAGTTTCGACTCAACAATACGCGTCTAATTGTTCGAACAGCACAATGGCACAGTTTGTTAACAAAGACTTAATTCAATTTTATGAAAGTGTTGGAATCAGCCATCAAAGAAGTGTTCCACGAACTCCTCAACATAACGGTGTAGTTGAAAGACAAAATCGAACTCTTGTGGAAGCCGCAAGAACAATGCTAATTTATTCAAATTTTCCAATGTTTCTATGGGTCGAGCCATTGCCACTGCTTGCTATACCCAAAATCGCTCCCTTATTCATACCTCTCATGGAAAAACTCCATATGAACTTGTTCATAAATAAAAACCTGATCTCTCCTACCTTCGTGTGTTTGGTGCTTTGTGCTATCCAACTAATGACGGTCAAGACCTAGGTAAATTAAGAGCAAAGGCGATATTGGAGTATTTTTGTTGGTTATGCACCAAACAAGAAGAAGGGTTGACCTCTAATCTACAACAAAGAGAACTCAAATATCATGGAAACAATTCACGTTACGCTTCGATGAGTCGACGGTCAAATGGCTCCTGAACAATCCAGCCGGACCCTGCACTTCAAAATAGTCCCATTGGTTCATCCCTTGTACCAAACTCCTCTCAAGCAACTCCTTATGTACCTCCATCAAGATGATTTGAAGAAATTGTTTGATCCAATGTTTGATGAACATTATGAGCCAAATGCCAATGATCTGTCAATTCCAACAACAGAGGCTGCTTCTAGCCCTGTCAATGAAGTCAACCCTTCAGTCTCAATATCATTAAGTCAAGAAGCACCGCTGCCTGATCATTTGTCTCATCAACTAATCATCAATCATCGAATGTACATCATGGAATTGTTTTTGGCACTCATGATGAAGTTAATCCCTTTGCTACTCCCAAGATGCTCTTTTGAAAATATATTTGCTCCTCGAATCATCATCGAACCATCTTCATCGAGACATCGACTCGCTACTTCAGCTTCCACAACAAATGTACCACATGAACACCTTAGAAAATGGACACATGATCACCCATTGTACAACATCATTGGAAACCCTTCTCGTCCAAGATCCACTCAGTAAACAACTTGCTATCGATGCCTTATGGTGCTTCTTCAACTCCGTACTCTCTAAGATCGAACCTAAAGACGTTAAAACTGCTATGAATGAAGACAGGTGGTTCAATGCCATGCAAGAAGAAATTCATGAGTTTGATCGACTAGATGTATAGGAAGTAGTACCGCCCGTGAAGCTATGATCATTGCTCTTAAGTGGATCTTTAAAGTGAAGCTTGATGAGCATGGTGATGTGTTGAAAAATAAGGCTAGGTTAGTGGCTAAAGGATATCGTCAAGAAGGTATTGACTTTGAGGAATCTTTTGCTCTGTTGCTCGTGATCGAAGCTATCGAATCTTCTTGGCTAATGCGCAGAACATGGTCGATATCGATGGATGTGAAAACCGCTTTAATGGTGATTTGAAAGAAGTGGTTTAGTAGGGTTTTGTGAATCAGAGCATCCTACTCATGTCTATCGCTTGAAAAAGGACCTTTACGGTTTGAAGCAAGCTCATAGAGCATGGTATGAAACGCTGTCAAATTTTCTTCTATCTGCTGGATTCAGCAAAGGAGCAGTTGATCCGACATTGTTCACCGAAGTCAAACATTTAATTGAATCTATCGAATCTTCTTGGCTAATGCGCCAGTAAGAACATGGTCGTATATCGATGGATGTGAAACCGTTTTTCTTAATGGTGATTTGAAAGAAGTGGTTTACGCCTACCAACGCCAGAGGGTTTTGTGAATCCAGAGCATCCTACTCATGTCTATCGCTTGAAAAAGGCCCTTTACGGTTTGAAGCAAGCTCCTAGAGCATGGTATGATACCCTATCAAAGTTTCTTCTATCTGCGGATTCAGCAAAGAGCAGCTTGATCCGACATTGTTCACTAGGAAGTCATGCAAACATTTAATTCACGTTCAAATTTATGTTGATGATATTATCTTTGCCTCGACCGACCCCAATGAATGTGATCATTTTCAAATGAAATGGGTTCCAAATTTCAAATGTCAATGATGGGACAAATGTCATTTTTCTTGGGATTACAAATTTCACAAAGTCCCGGAGGCATTTTTATAAATCAATCTAAATATGCAAATGAGATTTTAAAGAAATTTGGATTTGATTCATGTGACAACCGCTGACACTCCCATGATTGAACGTACTAAGCTGGATGAGGACCACTCAGGGATCATGGTAGATAAAACGAAATATCATAGTATGATTGGATCCCTGATGTACCTCACAGCTAGCAGACCAACATCTTGTTCATCGCCGTGTGCATGTGTGCTAGATATCGTGCTAAGCCTACTAAAAGCACCTTGAAGCGTTAAACGGGTCTTTGGTATCTCCAAGGAACCATCAATATGGGACTATGGTACCCGAAGGACACCGGTATGTCACTAACGGCCTATGCAGATGCCGATCATGCAGATGTCAAGATACACGCCGAAGTACGCCCAGGAGGTGCTCGCTTTTGGGTGATAAGCTTGTGAGTTGGTCTTCAAAGAAGCAAATGAGTAATTCTATTTCTTCTACAGAGGCTGAATACATAGCCATGTCATCTTGTTGTGCTCAAATCCTTTGGATGAGATCCTAATTATCTGACTATGGCTTTGAATTCAACAAAATCCCTATGTACTGTGATAATAAAAGTGCTATTGCTCTCTCATGCAACAACGTTCAACACTCAAGAGCAAAGCATATCGATATTCGACATCATTTCATCCGGGAGCAAGTGGAAAACGGTGTGGTGGAACTTTATTTTGTGAAGTCAGTATACCAGTTAGCAGACATCTTCACCAAAGCTCTACCAAGAGAACGTTTTGAGTTTATTCTTCCACGACTTGGCTTGAAAAGCCTTCAACCGTAAACACTCAAACGCCTTCGTGAGGAAGACGAGGAGTAAAGGTCTTTCTTCATCCATCCTTTGTATATATTTATTCAAAAAGCAAAATACAAAATTATAAAACCAACAAAAAGCAAATAGAAAATTATAAAACTTTCAAAAATCCATAAAAATCTGAAAAACTCGAAAAATCTCAAAAATATTGTCTTTTTGTCATATCTTTCTTGATTCGATATATATCTATGGTCTTTGTGCTATCAGTCAAAGAGTGACACGGGACTTTAGATGTTCAAATGTTTAAAAAAAATCAAAAAATCAAAAAATCAAAAAAATACTTTTGGGAGAAAGTAAAACAATGGTTTATTGTCATTTCAGGCAGTAACGCACTTTTCAAAGAAAGAACAGAGCCATGCTCTATCTCATGTTTCAAAAATAATGCTCTGATTCTAATAACAAATGTTTGTCATTAACAAGACAAATGTTTAATCTCAAATATTTTTCCTTCTAAAGATTCTTCTGAAAAATATTTGCAATTCTATGAAAACTCAATTGTTTTAAAAACACTTCGGACTCTATTTTTGAAAATCAAAATAACTTATCAAGTGTCAAAATCTCAATCCATCAATCAACAACTTTCGTCATTGATTGAGGGGGAGAATGATTTTTCAATTAAATCAAAAAGTGTTCTTTTCAAACAATTTGCACTTAAATGAGCAAGGTCTACTCTAAAAATATTTTACAATATTTTACACAATTGGTTCAAGACCTTGGTTATTATTATGTTTTCAAAAGATAATTATGCATGTTTAATCAATGGAGTTTAAAGTCTCAAAATCCAATCCTTATCAGCTAAAACGCTTTCATAATCAAGTCACAATTCTCCTTAAAAGCTTTCAAAATCAATTTAAATCTACAGAGATCACAAATCTCAAATGATTTGATAATTGTGATCGGGGGAGAATTTGTGATTTAAATTGGATTTAAACTGATAATCCGATAAATGGTTTCATAAGTGTTTAGCATGTTTTCCTCCCGCATGTGACAAACGATTTCAAATTTTCCATGCACATGTTGAGGGGAGCATCTACTTTAAACCTCAAATTATTGAAACGTGATTGAATTGTCTCTAAGTGCAGGTTCCTCTAATATGTGCAAAACTCTTTCAAACTTCGAGGCACATATTGAGGGGGAGCAAACTTTTGAAAACCTCATCCTTCCTCAAAATGTTTTATCTACTCAAATTGATTGGGAAGTGATGATGATAATTTTAGAAAATGTTAATCAAAAGATTGGACCTTTCACTCTTAATATAACGATTTCAAAGATCTCTTGCCTCCATGTGCTAAACAATTTCTGAATTTTTATGCATATGTTGAGGGGGAGCATTTCTAAAATATCAAAACAATTAAGATACAAAATGCTTTGATTCTATATCACAAGTATCTTGATTGATTTTCAAATGGTTTTCAATTGGTTCCAATGGCAGATGAACAATACCAAAAAGACCGACCAACTTTACTTTATGTATGGTGAAATAAGGATGATAAGGTTAGGTTGAGGTCCCATGATCTGCCAGAACCGGAGGGATCTACCCAGGGACAATCCACTAGATAGTTTTGAAGTCCTTAGGTATGATGATAAAAGGAAAAAAGTGAGATATGGGAAGAGTGCGGACTGAGACTGAGCTAGTACTGGAATAAACCCAACAAGGTTCTAGTTATGAAGTCTCGGTAAGCACTGAAGGGGTTGAAGAATGAAAAAGAATTAAATGTGAAAAAGGGTGAAAAGAAATAGCCCTCCAATAATTCAACCTTAGGGCAGAAACCGGGTTCAATTCATATACTACCGGTGGTTACCAAGGTAACATCGGTATTGAAGACAAGACGTCATGGACCCAGAGACGCACTGCACTTCAACTTTCCAAACCACTCAAGTTCCTCTTAAAAGGACTTGTTTCATTCTCACTGGGAACCGACATAATCTATCGACTTTCTCTTAGAGATTGTTGATATTGAAGAAGGAGACCCTCTCCCTAGTCTCCGGCATAGGAACCAAATATACACAATTGAGTCTAGAGCCACGAGATTATCATATAAAGCTCTTTAGGACACTTTCAATGAAGACTCTCTGCTTCACACAATGTGGAAAGAGAGATTATATCTTATGAGTCCTACGCATTATCCTTGTGGTATTGCCAGAACATCTGAGTGATATGCAAACATATTCACAATGAAGATGGAAAGCCTTCTGAAGCCAACATCAAACAAGCTCCTGGTGGGTGGCATGTGAGATCTATCCAATAGATCAACCATGTGACAACTGAACAGAAACAATGGAGCGATTCAATCTTTTGAATCAATCATGGTTCAGGTTATGGATTGACGGATACTTTTGAAAAACCGGTCGTTGTGCTAAAAAAATTCTTCTCTTTAGCACATCGACTGTGTACTTATTTCTCAAAATAAAAGGTGTTTATGATTGATAATTGATTTTCATTAAAACCTTCGTTGTATTGCAAAAACAATTTCTATTGAGCGACACATGATTGTTTTTCAAATCTCTTTTCATCAATCGTGAATCTCATTTCTGGTTCACTCACTTCGTGTTGTCTTCTTTGAGACGTTCCGGTTTGAGAACGGCTAGAACAAATGCTGAAACCCTGTCAAGGAAATTCTTCGAAATCATACGATCACAAAAGTACTTGTCTTGATCAACGGAACCGTGGGCCGTGTACCTCAATTCAATGAAAGTGATCAAAGACACTTTCATACACTTTATTGCTAACTGTTTTATGCAGGTACACCCGACGTTTGGTGATCGAGAATGAAGCGGTCAATCCATAGCCGCATGCTCACACAACACATTCAGTTCCAAAGAAATCATGATTAGTGCATCAATGACTCTGATATTATCACTCCATGCTTCGCTACGTTGCTTTGCCAATATCATGAATCAACGAAAGCTTCCGCTACTCTGATAAGAATATTTCATGATCCAGAATGTGAGCATGTCGGTCCAAATGTCACAACATCACATAATAACAACACCACAATGGATGAGTCGAGATTAATGTGGTGATGATCTCAAAGCTGACTCAAAACTCATTATCACGTGGATCAGTTAAAGACCTCCACTCAGATTATCCAAACATGCAAAAATGAAGAATCAAAGACTACGAGCTACAGAACAAAGAACATGAACAAGAATTCAAGAACTATCTCAATGATATATTTATTTGTATTCTATGTAATTTTAATGTGTGTTTGAGGTGACCTCCCTTAGGGGGTGATTGTTAGGATTTGGAAAATCCAGTAGTTAAAGTGTCGGTCACCTCAACTATATGTAATCGTTAGAAAGCTCGTAGTCGTAGTTATTTTATGTTAAGTTGTATTTAGTTAAGTAACACCGTGGAGGATGGACGTGTCTTTACCCACTGTATGCCTGATCCACAGCCCGTCAGGTGGCGTTTTATGTAAGACTATAAATACTCTCTACCTCCCAAGGTAGAGAGTTGGAGCCCATAATAAGATTTTTCTTTCTCTCACTAAAGTTCCCAAACCTCTAACTTTCTCTCTCTAAAACTCATCTTATATGCCTCTTGTGTTTATGTTATGATGAGTATGTGCAATCCAATATGTTACATCAGGGACACGGGAGATTCGTTGGAAAATTTAGGAAATATGTTGGGGAAAGGGAAAATGGAATTTGAAGGAATAGAAGAAGTAGGAGAAAACAAAGTTAGAGTGCCAAAGAAGAACAATGTTGTTGTTTTCACTCAAGCTCCTCTTACGGAGTATGATTCTCCATTTATGCGGTTTGCTACTCCGTGTATTATTGAAGGTGTTAGTGCTTGGGATGCTGAATTGAACATGGCTTATGGAGAAAATCATATTGTCGATACGCTACTTGACAAACTTGGTCATGTAAGGCTAGACTATGAAGGTTATGGAAGAAAAATAGTGAATAATTTGCGCATTAACATTCATGGGCATATTTTTGAGGTAGATTTTGTTGTGCTTGAAAATGGGAATGTACATGTACCGGATTTTTGTTTTGGGAGAAACTTTCTTGTAACAACCTAGTGTAGTGATAAGGATTTAAAACATACGTTTTTAAGGGGTCATTTAACCCCTAAATTGACACATTTTATATCCATTACTGCTTAAAATAATTCCTTTTCACTTTTTAGGTCTTTCGGAAGCAAAATGCTTGAATGAAACATATTTGGACGAAAATGAGCGAAAACATGAAGAAAATGGCAAAGTCAAGATTGAAGACACTCCAAGGCTGTTCGTTACACCTGACGGCGTCCCATCCAAAGGGCGACGCCGTCCCTCTATTGAAGACTTGATAAAAAAGCACACGCGATGGCTCAGTGGAATTTCTGGTCCTAAAGACTGACGGCGTCACGCCTTATTTCTGGAAGGCGTCACTCACAAAAACTACACCAGATGTCCAAGATCCAAGATTCAGACGACATCCTACTTGAAGACTGATGGTGTCACACTTCTCAATTGACGTCGTCCCAACGATGACTTGGCCCAAACGAAACCCTAATGACGGCGACCTGACGGTGTCACTAGCAAAAGGTGACGCCGTCGCATTAGTAAATCTATATATAGAATTCGGTTTTTCTGTATTTTAAGGAGGTATAATTTTTGAGAGCAAACCCTAACTCAGTTGTAGTCCGACTTGGATAGTATTCTAAGGTCCCATACTCTATTTTACATATCAAGATAAGTTTTTTTATCCAATTTATCATTATGTCTTCCCCATGTTCAATTGATTGTGTGTATGCTTGCTTGTTTAACATGTCTAGCTAAATTACTTGTGTTTGCTTAGATCTATGAAACATAGTTATTGATTATTGTTAGGTTATCTCTTGTCTTAATTATTAGACGCTAGAGTAAGGAAAACTGGCTTCTTCTTTTATTGTTGCGAGCTAGAACGTCCTAAATAGCAAAAAGCCATAGGAGTGCACCTAGGCCATCGTTGTGTTTATTGCGTGAGTTGTAGCTTTCTGATAATAGTGTATTCAGGGGAGATGCTATTGCACTTGCCGATCCCGTGTATTCTATAGGAGAGTTAAAATTCATAGAGCTAGGGAATTAGGCACCCCCTATGACTAATAGGAATACAACGCATCAATTAAGATAAAGGAAGTGACAATTCAACCGACCAATAAAAGATAACTAGGGAGTAATAGTATCTAAGTGAACACATCTTTAATCATCATAAGAGTACACCTCAATTAGCATAAACTATCTGTAGTTAATTAGATAATTAGATAATTAGTTAAGTAGTGAAATCAATAGAAGTACCCCCACCAATCATATACCCCGAGATTTTACCCTTGCTTTCTAAAAAACATAAAAAAGAATAAAAAGAATCATCCTCAACCCCCACCTTCTCGTCATAAATCTCTTTCTAGCATTCCAGTTCCCCTATAGAACGAAATCAATCCCCGAGGCTTACCCCATATTACCCTACAACGATTAGGTTCACTGCCTAGAGGGTTGAAAAGCTTGCTCGTAGAAAAGGAGGTTTTCTCGATCCCGAACCCACGCATCATGTAGGTTAGACTTTGCGCTTGGGGAGATGAGAATAAACATTACGGAGTTGGAAGAAGTGAAAGATGTAGACGTTATGTTGGCGGAACTGTGTGAGAATATGGAGCAAGTTAAGGAAGAAGAAGTGGAGGTAGTGAAAATGGGAAAAGCTAATCGAAGAAAGACTTCACTTAACAAATTAAATCAACCATATCAACCAAATTTAACACTCAAATATATCAAACATTTTCAAAAGGAATAGGTCCTTTAAATATATTCACTTAAATATATGCACTTAAATACCAACTTTCACCCCTTTAACCCAACAACAAAAGGAAGCAATTCTAGAAAATTTGTAATGAAAGTTCACTGAGTTGAAGGAAGAGAAACTCGTCCTTGAGGTGTTGCAAAGTTATGTGAGTTATCGTAGAAAGCTTGATGCAGTAATGTTAGCGAGGGATAGGTTGGAAGACAAAGATTTGAATGAAGAAGAAAGAGCTAGAATTTTGGAAGAAGGGTTCCTAGGAAAGAAAGTGATCCGAGTAATTTTGTGTTGCCTATCAAGGTGAATGGCACAAGCCGATTTATGCATTGGTGAATACGGGGTCTAGTGTTAGTGTTATGCCGTATCCACTTTACAAGAAGCTAGGGCTTAGCAACCCTCATCCTAATCAATCAAAGTTAAATATGGCCGATAATTCTCATGCAAAGGCAGTGGGAGAAGTAAGGAATGTTAGAGTTCAAATCGGTTACCAAGCATATTTAGCCGATTTCCTTGTGCAAGATATACCGGTGGATAAAAGTTTGCCACTTTTGTTAGGAAGACCATTTCTTAGGACATGTGGGGCGATAATTGACATGGGCCGAAGTACTATGACTATAGATGATGGGATCGCAAAGCAAACTTATTATCCTAGACCTAGAGGAAGAGTATTGGAGATAGATGATTTGGATGAAGAGAAGGATGTTTTGACTTGTTTTGAGGTTAGACGTGGCGAAGAAGGCAGAGAAATGTTTGGATCGGTTACACCACCATATTTTGATTTGGAAGATGAAATGGAAAGGGCTTTGGCCATGGAAGCATTTTATAACCCATTCAAAAATGTTCTTGTTTTTAAGAAACTTACAGATTTTCTTGGAGCTTTACCCGTGCAATTGAAGAACTTGGAATGGAATCCCGAAGGTCAAAGAACTTACAAAAGAGAAGAAAGAGATGGTCAATGGCATGTCAAATTCAATGTCACAAGCCCAAGCGGAAGAAGTTTTGCAAGGAAATTCAAGACTCATGAAATAACCCCGTGAACTTTCAAGGAAATTTCAAAGCGAGGACATACTCAAACATGAGTATTTTGAAGGTTGAAGATGAATGACGTATCACAAGAATAAAGCACTTTCTTGTGCTAATAGTTTGGTTTTATTTTATTTTTATGTTTTCAATTTTTATGTTTTTGCATTATTATGATTTTGGTTTGAGGATTATCTTAAGGTTTGAATTTAAGTTTTTAATGATTATGAGGTTTATGTTTAAGTATGAGTTTGTAGTTTAAGATTGTTAGTAGAAGTTGTTTTGGAATTTACATTGGTTGGCAAAGTCTTGTGTGAATCTTTTATGAATTTTTGAGTAAAAAGAATTTTTACTTGTTAGGGAAAAATGACCAAGTGAGGTAAGAAATTAAGTTTTTAGCAAAATACAAGCCGAATCGGTTTTGGCTTAAAGCTGACCAGTTTTTAGGGGGCATATGTACCAAAAATTCATTTTTCCAGAAAAACACACACACACACACACCAAATCCACCAATTGGGGTTCCAAAAATCCAACCACTAAGAGTAAATTAAAGGTTCCAGGAGTGTTAAGAGATCATCATGGCTCCTAAACAAGTAAGCATCATCAATCAATTTGCTAGTTTTAATTCAAATTTGCAAAATTAGGTCATGAATTGGGGATTTTTGATAGAGTTCGAAATAAGATGCAATCTTTTGGAAATAAATGGGTAATTGATAGAGGAATACATTGCAAAAAGAATTATAGTAATTGATTCAACTTGGAAGAGAATTAGTTAATTGAATTTTCGGATTCAATTAGGTCAAATCTTGAATCAAATTGAATTCCAATTGTTGATTCCCAGTTGTTATAGGATTAATTCTCAATGATTTTAGGACAATACATTGTTATTTAGAGCACCAATTAAGGAATTGACTTAGAATTATTATGTGTTTTAAGGAATAATGAAAGAAATCATGAGGAGATGTTTTGAAGTGATGTAAGGACAAATTGAGGTTGTAGAAATCATCATTAGGATTCAAATGAAGTTAGGGAGAGAATTAGAATTGATAGAAATCAAGGGAGAAGTCGACTAGGAAGGCTTTGCCTTCTGCAGCAACTGCAACCGAATCGGCAGCGAAAGCAGGCTGATCGGTCGGTGTGAAGTCTGTGGTCCAACCATTGGTTGGAGGCCACGACCGATCGGCTGCGACCTTCTTTAAAGGATTTTTTGTTTTTTGAAACTCAACTCTCGGTAGCGTTGGTTCTAATACTCTTATATTAACATATATTTGTGATTTCTACAGAGAATGATTGTAGGTTTCTCAAGTTCGACAAGGATTCCGATGAACCCGATTGTAGACAAATATTTTCAAAGGAACGCAAGAAAGAAAGTCACCTATGAGATGCGACCAGAGGGTAATGAGAACTTGAAGTTTAGTAAGCTATCAAAAGAGGAGAAGCACACATTTAGGGAGTGTCTTTCCAAGTTACAAGCGAGAACAATTGTGGTTCCACGGTTGATAAATTGGGACTTGTTTAAGGATTATGAATGTAAGGACCAATTGAGAGGGTTGGTGAAGATGACTTATATCTATGGGGATGGAGACATGTTTGAAGATTTTTCTTAGGAGAGAGCATTTAGTGTGCATGAGGATGTTTATAGGGAATGGTGTTTGGAGTTCTTCTCAACCATGTATTTTGAGAGGAAGCTGAATTTGCAAAATATCATGGATGAGATTTTTGTTTGGTTTAAATTATGTAGAAGAGATCATGCATTTACTTTGCTGGATTTTGCAGTCGCTCTTGGTTTATACGAACAACATGAGATTAAGCATAGATTGTTTGAGGTTTACTTCCTTAGGCTAAAAAGGTTTGAAAAAGACTACCCGAGTGTTCCAGCCTATTGAAATCGCATTGGAGATCCCACATGTGTGAGGAGGAATTCATCAGCTTTAAGGAGCCCATTGTTGAAAATTCTACACAAGTTGATAGTGTGTGGTAGATTCCATAGGAAAGGAAGTAGAGATAAATGTCAAAAGCCTGATCTCTGGTTGATGGAGTTGTTGGAGGAGTCGAAGGATGGCAATGAGGCTTGGCTATTAGCCGAGTATCTATCTAGGAGAGCTCCAGGGATCAAGGACAAGAGTGATATTTGTGGAGGTCACTATGTGACGAGGTTGGCAAATAATCTTGGATATTTTGATGAGAATGAGTTGGATAAGTGTGTTGATCCGTTAGTGAGTGAGACTTGGGATGACAAAGGTTTTGGTAAAGCTTTGGATAAGAGGAATAGGATGTTGGGAGCTTGGACTAACCCAAAACCACCACCACAACCAACGGGGAATGTACCTAGTGGTATGTCGAGTATCTTTGACCCGGGATTGGGTGATTGGAATAGAGAGTTAAATGATATTGAGCGTAGGGAAGTATGGAGAGATTCAATGATGTTGATTGTTGAGAAACAATTATGTGAATAATTATTCAATGTCGTTTCTCCAACACATTGCGCATGAAGCCAATTATGAGATGCCTCCTTACAACCCGCCAAATGTTCCACCATATCCTTTCCCATATACTCCTTACCCTAGTCCTTATCCTTACCCATATCCTGGATATGCACCTTTCCCCGAACCTACCCCAATGTATGGTAGCGTTCCTGATGTCGGTGGATCAAGTTATGATGTGGGTGGTTCTTCATCTGGAGTTGGAGAGAAAAAGAAGAGGAAAGTGTATTCAGTGTTTGAAGAGGAGGACAATTACGAGACATAAGGAGAAGAGGAAGAGGAAGATGAGATGAGTGAAGATGATGCATGATCATGAGGATCATGAATTGATTATGGTTTGGAAGATGATTCAAAAACAATTATGTGTTTCGAACAATTTCTTATCTAGTCTCTTTAAAATATTTTCTTTAGGATTAAATTCGTATTTTGGTTTGTTTGGTTATTTATATTGTTTGTTTGTTTTGTCGTGTTTTGTTTCGTATATTTTGCAGTTTTTGCAGGGTCGATATGAAGGAATCTTATTGTTGGTCAACATTCGGAGTCGGAGAAATCATTCGTTCATTTATGACCAAATATGCATATTGCGTATTTACCTCAGTAGTATCTTTTAACTAAATTTTTTCCATTTCCTTTACTTTGAAGTTCATTTTTATTACATTGAGGATAATGCACAACTTACGTGTGGGGGAGGGAAGAAAATAGGAAAAATGATATGATTTTTTTTTTAATTTTTTAGGTAATTTTTGGATTCAAGTAACTTGATTTGTTCGCCCTTGATTTTCTAGTTATTTACACATTATGTAATATATATTTAAAAACAACTTGATTATTTCAATGCTAAAATGAGGCTATTTGAAATTTTTTGGCATTTAATCAAATAATTGAATAATTTCATTCTAGATTTGATAACATTTGTTAGTCCATATTGTAGCCTTTCCACTTAAATTGTGAGGATTTGAGCCTTTTTGTATAAAGCATTCATTTATGCTTTATATTTTGCTATGAGTGTGTCGGTGATTTTGTTGATTCTAGAACTTGTACTTGTTATGCATTAGGGTTAAAATCACTTTTGGGTGATAAAATATATTCAAGTGAAAAGAGGAAATTTTAGGATTCACACCAAATGGCCTTCCGTTTACTAAAAGAAATTTTTACTAATCGCATTGGTTAGTTACCCTTGTATTTGGAACCCATTTTGTTAGCACTCACCTTTAGCGCTAGATGCCCTAAGTTAACACTTTTAACCTCAACCTACCCTTGTTAAAGTCTAATTGGTTGGTTGCTAGTTTCTTGGTTGTTGGATTATTTTTTAGGATTATGAGTTAGCCGCATTTTGTCAAACCATATGTGCCATTCCAACAAAGATTAAGGAGACGTCTTTCTTATTTGTATTTTTGTGGTGTATGCTTATACGAAGTGTAGGGGAGAAGTGTTGTTAAAAAGAAAAAAAAATGGTTATAATTATAGCCAATGTACTATAGTATGAAGATGAAGGAAGAGGAAGTATGTTGGGATATCGATTAGCCAATGTGCTAAGATGTGATACATATTATAAATTTGGTGATCAATATTCGAAAAGGAGAAGACTATAATCATTTCTTTTTGGTTTGCGGATTGTTCGGTAACTAGCAACATTGGTTATTAGATTTTTTTTAAAATTTTTCTTTTACACCAATTTCATAAAATTTCCCATGCCTTATTCCCTACCTTTTTTTAGCATTTCAAAATATGTAGTGTATGAGTATTTTTAGTGACCATCCGGTTTTTGAACAACTTAGATGACGCGCCAGCGATCTAGTGCATATTCTTGGTGACCATCCGTCATTTAGGTGACACGCCAATGATTCAAGGTAACTCTAGTGACCATCCGTTGTTTAACTAATCTGAAAATATGTGCCAGTGATCTATTATATTCGTGCATGAAATATTTCATTCTAAACCTATAACCTTGAAACCTTAAACCCAAATAAAAGACCTCTTTGATGAATTTATTTATTTGTTTTGATACTTGTACAAACCTATGGTAATGAACATGAATCATGACTAGGCAATGAGTGATTTACATATACCAACCCATTTATCCGAGTGTTGAGGGAACTCCAAAGAAAAATCATTCGTGAGGTGCTTGGTTATGTTATCTAAATCATGAGTAATTTGTTTATTTTTCAAGAATTTTCACATAAAAGGCAAATTGACAATTATTTCTTACAAATGATAGTTAGATTTTGGGAATCACGATTCTGAGACCATTGAAATTAATTTTTTTCTAAATGCTAGACTTGCTCGAGGGCGAGCAGAACTTAAGTGTGGGGGAATTTGATAATGCTTAGAATGAGCATGTTTTTAGTCGCGTTATCGTTAGTTTTGTGCATGAAAATTGGTTATATTTCTACATATTTGTTGCGAAATTGCAAAGATAGTGTATTTGTATGTGAATGTAGCCAAGTATCGGAAAAGACGAAGAAAAATGTTGAAAAATGATGAATTTATGCAGATTTTGACAATTCCCGAGAACGAGGTGAAAGAAGAAACCATGCGAGGACTCAATGATTTGAAGCACGAAGATTTCTGAGTTTCTACACCAGTAAAATATCAAGTTCTATTGTAGAAATCAGTTCCAAAAGCAAAGAAAAAGCATGCATCGAGCCGAAATGAAAAAAAGGCAAAAATCCTGTATGGATGTTCTCCAGCTGATCGGTCGGAGCCCGTAACTGGATCGGCTAGATGTTGCATAAAGGGAGGATCCGATCGGTTGCTTCCCACAACTGATTCGGGTGGACAGTCTATTGTTAGAAATTCTTGCATTTATTGAAGTCTTAACTTCCTTTAATCATTAGAGTCCAATCATTTTTAGTTATTAACTCCAGGATACTTGTCTTAGAAGGGTATTTCATGCTATATAATGAACCTAGACTTATGTACTTGGTGTGACACAATTTTTAGAGTAATATTCTTACACCAAATCTATTACTAACTAAATTTATTTAGCCAAAAGTCCTATAGTAGCTGTAAAACGTCCAGGAGTGTATCGAGTTCAAGTCTCAATCATTTGGTAGTGTTTTTGAGTTGTTATGGTTGTTCTAAGGTGATTGGAGGAGTGTGGTTGCTATAGTTCCACGAATTAAGTTCTTGTAATTCAAAGCTAGGTATTACTTTGTTACTTTACAATGAATTTATGTTTTTATGAGTTATATGAAAGTTATGTTTGTTACTTGTGTTTTATTATAATTGTTATGATGGAGTAGTTCTTGGATATACTTGTGTGTAAGATGTAAACAATTGTTTGAGTGTTCTATCTATGTGATTCATGAGAATTCTTCTTGTTTAATGAGTTTGTTGAGATAAAATCTAGTCTTGCTTAATTAGTTGGTAATAACATTTAAAAGATAAAAGGCCGAAAGGATTTATCTTAATGTTTTTATTCCAAAACGTTAGTGCACGAACTAGTATGGGATATGATGATTGACACTCGTCATATTTACTTATTGAAATAGACTTGAAACAATTTCATCACGAAAATGGCCGAAAGGGTACGTAAGAACAAGTTAGATAAGAATCATTTTCAAACAAATGGATTTCAAAAGAATAATCGAATTGGTTAATAGGTTGAAAGGATTAACTATGTGATTGTATTCTACGAATGATTTTTACATGACATGACCCATCGATTGTGAATCATTTGCTTACGATTTGTGCATTACTTCAAGTTTACACCAAACTATCATGAACACTCTATACAATTGGCTATGACTTGCACACAAGTATATGTTTTCTTTAATTGGTTGCCAGATTAACAAATTTACGTAGGAGGCTTGAAAAACCTTCTTGTCTTAATTGAATCAAAATCACTACAAATCCCATGGGACGATCTCGACTTACCCACCTTTACTATCACAGACGAGTATACTTGCTCGTATGTGTTAAATATAGTTATCTGGTAAATCGTGTTTATAAATTTTAAAACTTGAACACAAAAGTAGCACATCATCTACATTTACGCTTAGGACATATTCGTAGTGCATCCCACTCTCCCTTCCTCATTCTGAGAAGACACATAGTCTAGAAGACAACCTACGCAACCATGTAGCCGTCCCTTATTCCATATTAAGTTTGCCTCCTTTATTTTGACCATCTTACGAACTTATCAGTGATGCTTATACTCTCTTGTGATACTACTATTCCTACTTAAAGCCTTAAAACCCTCATATTTTTTAGATATAGATCAATGTATTCAAAACAAAACTCAACCAAGACTCCATGGGTATGATTTGTTGTTGCTACTGCAACTCCCTGTGTACAACCTGCTACTACCACCAATTCTTCAGGACAACTTCCGGTTAACTCAGTTCAAGCTACCAATAACCAATTTCCACCTAATCATACTACTGTCACTCAAACCTGGATCGAACAAGTGGCCCAACATATGGCCGGGCTACTAGCGGAAACAATTCATCCAAACACAACTACTGGAAACTCAAGACCTATCAACAACAACGGTGACTGCACTTTTAAGGAATTCAACATCCTTATGCCGACTGGCTTAGATGGAACTGGGGGAGCTATTGTAGTAACAAGTTGGTTGAAGGGGTAGGAAGCTACATTTAGGATATGAAATTGTAAGGAGGAATGCAAGGTAAAGTTTGCTTCATCCGCTTTGCAATATGAAGCTTTTGCTTGGTGGGTTAATTTCCATAGGTCTGTTTAAATTGATGAGGCCTATGTTATGCCTTGGGAAATGTTCAAGGAGATTTTCCTTAAGAAATATGGCCCTCGTAAAGAGTGTAAAAAGTTGGAAATAGAGTTCTGGAATCACAAAGTGAAGGGCACCGATATGCAAACCTACACCCATCGCTTTCAGGAGTTGGCACTACTATGCCCTGAAATGGTTAGTACCGAGGCTCGTAAGATTGAACGGTACATTGCACGATTGACTCCATCCATCAAGAATGATGTAACTGTTGCAAAGCCAACTGACCTCCATGAAACCATCTTTGTGGCCCATGCTTTTATGGACCAAGTGATTGAAAATACCGTTGAGGAGACAATTAGTATCAAGAGGAAGTGGGAAGATCACTCGAGGAGTAACAACAGCCAGGACAAGCGACAAGAGGCCGCCAAGGTCCATGCTAATGGGGTTGGAGGGGAGAATGTTTATTCTGAGAAACTACCATTGTGCGACCGTTGTACACTTCATCACAATGGTCGATGTACTATGAAGTGCCGCAAATGTCATAAGGTTGGATACATAACCAGCAAATGTCGGACTAAAACCATATGTCGCAACTGTATAGACAGCACCAGGGTACACATGGAAGGCTAATGTAACCTGCTACGGTTGTGGAAAGAAAGGACACTACCAACACGAGTGCCAAGAACAAAGGAACCAAGAAAATGGGAATAACCAGGAGACCGTGGAGTAGGAGGAAACCAAAACTAGAACGTGATATCAAAAGGTTGACTGCCTTATATAACGAGACCCAAGTTTAGACTCTTTTAAGTTACATTCTTGTAAGATATCCTTAGTACTTTTCTATAAATCTCTCGTGGTATTGTATGGATTTTCGGTTTACGTTATTTTGAGATGTAAGTTTATTTAAAACATGACTGTCTGCAGTCCTGTATCAATTAGAAGCACCAATCCCTACCCATTGCACTTCTTATTCTCACTGATATTTAATAAACCATTTAGGCATCATTTTTTCGATTATTCGTACTCTCATCATAAACCAGTTGTCTACTTTACAAAAACCTACAACACATCCTGGACCAGGAGAGGCTGAACATGAGACAGCGTCGTTGGTTGAAATTGCTCAGTGATTTCGACTGCGAGATTCATTATCACCCAAGCAAAGCCAGTGTGGTAGCAGATGCTCTCAGTAGAAAAGAAGGACTTAAACCTCTAAGAGTCTGATCATTAGGTATGACGATCAGTTCCCCTCTTCTATTAAAATCCTTGAGGCTCAGACTGAAGCGCTCAAAGAAGAGAACCGACCAAAGGATAAGCTTTATGGTATTCCAAAAGGTGAATTTCAAGTAGGATATAAGGTCATGCTAAAGGTCTCACCATGGAAGGGCATAATACGTTTTGGTAAACAAGGAAAGTTAAATCCCCGTTACATTTGACCATTCAAAATCCTTGCCAGCATTGGGCCGGTAGCTTACCAACTCGAGTTACCAACAGAACTATATACAATGTCTTTCATGTGTGCAACATGAAGAATGCCTTTCTAACAAAGAGTTCGTTATTCACCTGGAAGAAATTCGGATCAACGAAAAACTGAACTCCATCGAAGAACCAATCGAAATCATAGACCGTGAACGACTGAAGTACAGTCGAATTCCTATCGTTAAGGTCCGTTGGAACTCTCTAAGAGGTCCCAACTTCACGTGGGAACGAGAAGATGAAATCATGCGTAAATACCCTCGCCTATTTCAAATCCATCGGGTAACTCTAATTAAAAACCGAGGATGGCTTTCCTTTTAAGGCGGGGAGGTTGTGACACACGCTAATTTTCAACTAAATATTTTAATAATTACCTAGTTGTTTAATTTAAGCATACGTGAGCTTACATAAGTGATTTGGGAAGTTATCCCGCACAGTGCAACATACAGTAACCCACAAAACCAACTAATTTTGTAGAGATAAATGAATTGACCACTTTTTAACACTCACTGGTAAAGTACGAACTAAAGCGAGAGGTTATCTTGTTATTTCAGAAAAAACGGCATCGCACGCGTACCGACACCGATTTAGTAATGGCGTAACTTTTATAATTAATTTTCGAGTCAATAATGTTACCTTGATATTATACTTATGAAAACATTTTCAGAAACGTATTTTACGTAATTATTGAGAATCGGGAAGCTGCGTTAACATTGGGGCACAACGGGACACGAGATATACATAATACTATATTTAATAATAAAAAAAGCCTATTAACCTTAAACCCACTACTAGCCACCCACTTATTTCTTTATTTTTTCTCTCTGTTTTCGTTCTTCCCCAAACACAGAAACCAAAAGCAGTTTTGCTTCCTTCTACTTTTTAAAGTCAAAGGATGAGCTATCATTTTCATCTCCTCCTCCCTCTCGATTCTACTTCCCAACGCATGTCACAAGAAAACCTTGGAAGAGATGTTGGATAGTGAGCTTTGCCAATAAAGGACCATCTTCATCTCGAGGCTAATAAGGTGTTAGTCAAGCTTTCCTCTGCTTTTTCTTTTTAAAGCCGCTTGTTCACAAGGAGATCCATACAACTTTACACTCAAACCTCACTTAGACAGGTTAGGGTTTGTCAAGAGTTAGGGTTTCTTAGTTCGGTTTGGATATGGGTTTGATTAATTGTAGTCGGGTTGAATCAAATTGTATTTGGTTTTGTTGTATTTGGTTTTGAAACAAGAGTATTTGGGTTTGTTGTTTTGTTCGGTTCTCTTCTCCCATCGACCTCACCACCACTTGTAAGGATCTTGTTATTCTTTATTTATGTTTTTGCTTTGTTAATTTTAAGAGATTATGAGTTTTAATTTTTTGAGATTTTTTAAGGTTATGCTTTTATATAAACCGATCGAGTAAGGTTTTGGATGTGTTAATGATTATGTTGATTAATCTTTAGTTGTTGTTGTTGTCGATCTGTGGAAAAATATAAAAGAAAACCTACACTATAAAATTGGTATTGGCTTAATTTGGATTTGTGCTTTAGTTTTTGGCTTATTCGTGGCTTAATTGTTTGGTTCGATTGAAAAACAAACCCACGACAGGGTGTTTGTTTTCCTTGTTTGTTATGTGCAGTCCTTATACATGTAAGGATGTGATTAGTATCGAGTCCTTTGCTCGTATCGGGTCGTACCCGATTGAAGCAAGACAAGGCTCGGTCATGGTCCTTATGTTACTCGATAGTAGTGTTAATGTTGTGTTTTGATTACTAAAATCCTGGAATTCCATATCAAAGTCAACCTACAGCATATGCAAGTGGATCTGCATCAATTCCATCTGCAATTCTAACTCAATCAAGTCAATCAATTTCATCTGCAACTCAAGCAAGTGAATCTGCCATTCCTCCATAAACAAGAAGGTTACCAAGCCAGAGAATCCTATAAAGGAAATTGTCAAAAATAATCCATGGTGAAGGAAGCTCACAGGAGCATGCTACGCAGTTAGATTAGGTAGTTAAGTAACTTTAGATTGCCATCTTTTGTGTATTATTTTGGGAAATCAAAAACTTGAAACTATGCAGTAAACTCTTTTAGGCTAGTAAGTAACTTTAGATTGCCATCTTTTGTTTATTAATTTGGGCAATAAAAAACTTGCAACTTGCATGTATGTATGGTATGGTAATGTTGGATCCTGAACTATGGTATTTGACTTTCTAAAGTCAATTTTCATGTTTAATGCAGTATAATGACTTAGTAACAGTCATATTTATGCTATGAAGTTTTCTCTTTTATGTATCCTTGAACTTAACTATTGAAAACTGCAAATTTATGCTATGGTTGCTACAGTCATATTTATGACTTAGTAACAGTCATATTTATATTACGGTTTTGATCATAAAGTTACTGCAAGTGCCAATATTGCCATACAAAAGCTTGACTTTATAGAGTCAAGATCTATTACAATAGGCTAAAATACATAAAAAAAAACTACATAATATGATACTGCTAATCATCTACCTAAATCAATTACCTACATTCATACCAAATACAACACAAATGACTTTAAAATCCCAATCGAAATCAGAAAAAGTCTGTCATACAATTGTAACTTTGACTTTGTGCAAGTCAATTCTTCAACCAACAATTTCTTTTCCATAGTTAGCACAACAATGTGTTCTTGCATCTCATACCTTTGATTCCCTTTCTTGACCTTTTTATGCTCTTCTGTTAGGAATTAGAAAATTCCATGTTAAAGTGTCGGTCACCCCAATTATAAGTCTAGCATATGTTAGCTCGTAGACGTGTCGTTTGTTACGGTATTAAGTAGTTTATTTGTTATTTATTAGTTTAGTTTAGCGTAGTGCAACACCGTGGAGGAAGGACGGGTCTTTACCCACTGTATCCCTGATCCACAGGCCGATAGGAGGTCGTGTATTTGTAAGTATAAATACCCCTTCCATCCATGGAAGGGGTGGTGCTTCTCATAATCTAATATTCAACATTTGTGTAAACCTCTAGCAAGAACACCCTCTCTCTCTTCTAACTCTCTAACTATGGCAAACATGTATTTCCATCATCCAAGACCACCCGAATCATCAACACAATAATATTTGGATCCTAACAATTGGTACCAGAGCCTAGGTTTGGTTGTGTTGATGATTTATATGGTTTTTACATGGTTCGGTTCATGTAGTGTTTGGTTTTGTTACGGTTTGATACATGGTTTTTGTGTATGATTGTTTTGTGTGGTTTAGTATCTTGGTTATGGTGGTTTTTTTGTTATTGTTAAAACTGGTTTTGCATCATGTTTGTGGTCGGAAAAATATTTTCTTGGCTTACTTTTACCGAAAACAGTTTTTTAAACAAGTTATTACTCCTTGTATCCTTTCGTTGGTTAAAAACTAAATGGTCCTGATATTCAAATGGCTACAACATCTGCTGCTTTTGTGTCAAGTTCTTGTCTCAAATGACTTTTGTGTCATCATCCTTGTGACTGTTTTGGTACCAACAGTGTAAACAAGTGGTCAAATGGGTCAAAGGATGCATTTTTATGAATGTTTTCTGGGTTTGCTGGTCGGGAAAACTCATCGGAAAATATGAATATTCATGCTAGCGACTTGTATAATCGTGATAACTGTCCTTGTGGTATTTTTGACTTTTGAGTCAAAAAGTCATTAGCGACTTAGCTAGCGATTTAACACAAACCTGTCCAGATGCACTGAACTTTTTATAGCGACTTGTCTTTACAAGTCGCTACGACTTAGCCTGGCGACTTGGCCTTGGCGAGTTAGCCGTGGCGACTTGGCCTTGGCGAGTTAGCCGTGGCGACTTGGCCTTGGCGAGTTAGCCGTGGCGACTTGGCCTTGGCGAGTTAGCCGTGGCGACTTGGCCTTGGCGAGTTAGCCGTGGCGACTTGGCCTTGGCGAGTTAGTCGTGGCGACTTGTGTAAAATGGTTTTGACAGAAAGGAAGAAGAAGATTCGACCACATGACACAATCACAAAATATAAACCATTCAACAACTCGACCTCAGGTTGTTATTCCATCATCAGTCCATTAATCAAAATCAACTCGAGTCGAAACTCATCTCAACCTTAAGACTCCTAGATCTCAATTTGATGAACTATGCTTTCATTCGTTTTGAATAGCATATGAATCAAATGTTACATCTTTGATCTAAAATCCGTGATAATGTTCGAAACCTTAAAGATGTCTAACAATGGGTGTTAGAATCTTTTGTGTCTCATAAATCATCTCAACTTACAAACAAAATCAAACATGATCAAGTAAACACGAGTCCTAATCCTCAGTATCATTTCGTGATTAATCAAGAAGTTCATTTTGACTTTCGAAGGTCAATATTCACGAAACTATCATCACAGGATTCGAACTAAAATTATTAAATCAATTGGAACTCGATATTACTCAGATCTCAGTCCTCCTTTACTCATTGAATTGAGCAAATAAAAGGATTTCCATCACTAACCAAGACTCAAAGCAACAAAATATATTTAAGAATCTCAGACTTCTCTCATAAGTTTCAATGTTTCATCAAGCCACAAGGGCTCCTCACATGCAAAGGAGCATAGTCCATCATCGATCCCTATTTAATCTTACACGACTCGTTAATTATCAAAGCTCTGAAGTACTTATTCGAAACTAAAAAGACAAGGAAGATAACAATTGTGTTATTTCCTCTATCTTTGGTTCGTTTTTTACTCAAAACATGAAACGAAAATCAAACAAAGATAAGTAACATACCTTGTGATTAGGTCGTAATGATGAAGGTAAAAACATCACCCCTAAACCATCCCTGTGGCCGTCACATAACACTCTCAAACCAACCCTGTGGCGAGGTTCTTGTGAGAAGAGATTAAGTGATGATATGAGTTTAAGACGGTTCGTACAAGTCTTTTGCTGTTCGGATATGGTGAGATAAGAGGGTTTGAGTTTGGAGTATAAGTTCTTAAAAAAAAAAGGGGGCGGATTTTTGAGATGTTTTAGGGTTTGTGATTTATTTTGAGATGGGGTCTGATGATGAAACGAATTAGGGTTAATTGTGGTTAAGTGGTCTTTTATACTTGCATCTAAATTAGGGTACTGGTTTGTATGGATGAATGGGCTTTGTCATTCATGGGCCGATCAGGTAGCTCACGTGGGCCAAAACGTTTTCACTATTATTTTACAATTGAACCGTGTATTGTTGCTAATCTGTACGAGGATGGGATCAAGTAGATTTGTGGTCCAATGAAGTGGTGATATAATAAATTACAACACTTTTCGTTAATGAGTAATATTTTGGCCATAATCTTTCACGGATGCTTTATTTGTCTACGACTAATGCGAGCATATCATTTGGCTAAAAAGAATCACATCTCATTGGATTTAAGCTAATGTGTAGGACCGGAAGTGATGTTATGAAGTTGAGCTAATATTTTGTCATTATGGGATGCAAGTTGTAATATGAGACGTGCGATTTGATGATGCGACTTGTGAATTGATAAGATCTGATAATGAGATTTGTTGATGAATTGTGATTGTTTTGATGACGAGATTTGAGTTGATAATAAGATTTGATGTGTTGGGCGACGTGATACTTTGGTTTATACATTTTCACATAAGACACTATGTTACGGCTTGAATTGATATTTGATCAAGGTTGACTACGGGGTTGTTTGGACGGTATCTATTATTTGACTTTGAAGTGAGATTTTCCGGGCGTGTTCACTTATTTTGTCTTCTTTCTTTCTACCATTCCGCGAAGATGACATGTTTGGGCTTTTATAGAGTGTGATAAAGAATTGACTATTCAGTTACGGTTGTGATCCTTTCTCACTTAACCCACTACGTAACTATCACTTTGGTGTCTCACGCTGTTAAGGATATGTCAAGAGATTTTGTACATTGGGTACACCGTTTCTTCTTCACAAGGATCAGTACAAGTTTAAGTAACAAATCTGGGGAAGTTCACTTCATGATCAAGTTTGACATATCGGGTTTACTTCACCAAGTGGTCACAGCAACAGCTGACAGAATCCTTGAATGATGTGTTTACCGAAGTATTTATTGGATGGTTGATGTTATTGTTGTTATGAGATAATGAACCGTTGATGAACCACTGCATGTTCCTCTAAAACAGATATTCACTGAAACCAAAGTCGTCATAACACATTCAAGCTGACATTGTTTACGGTTTTGTCTTGATTTTGTAAAATCCCGCGAAAGAACCTATTTCTCGGTTTAAATCATAGACTTGTAAAATCCCGTGACAATGGAAACATCCTGGTATTAGTAAAGTGCATTTCCGGATCTATCTTACGGTTTATTCTTGGTTTTGCAAAATCCCGCGAAAGAAACTATATCTCGGTTTAAACCATAGAGTTGTAAAATCCCCGTAATGATGGAACCATCTTGGAGAAGAGAAAGTGTAATTCTGAATCTTACTTGATGCTGGTGCTACGGTTTCTACTTCAAAGAAGGGATAAAGGGGTGTACTTCATGAATTGGGTGTGTGTTTAGGTTGTCTTCATGGCAGTTTGGTTATTACATGGTTTTACGGGGTTATGTGCTTTTAACCATGGTCGGGATGAAAACCATTATCATTGTTCACTTTAAACGTCAAAGGAGGCTAGAATTGAGCTTTTAATCAGAATATGTGACAACGGAGTTAATTCAGTATTATTTATTTGAGGTTGAAGTAAAATATCACGGGCGAGTGTACTTAGTATCTGAAGGTATCGGGGATGGTTGGATGAAGATTCTTCATGATCCTTGTTCGATGCTTATTATCAAAAACGAAGACTTGAAAATCTAGTTACTGTTGGGTGTCTTTTACCTTTTCTTTTACCACTTGGGGGAATTGGGCTCTTACCACCACAAAATAACTATCACTTAAAGGAGTTACGTTGTAGTGCTCAGTGTCACATTCAATTGTGGATTTTCAAGAGGTAATGTACGTCTATTACTTGATGGTTGGTTGGTTGAAGAGTATAGAGTACTTAAGAGATTCAATGGAGCATGAATTCTCGGCACCGCTCTTTGTTACACATGTGCAAGTTTAAGTCACGAGTTCGGGTTAGTTTACTTCAGGGTCAAATTCATCATATTGGGTTTTCTCCATCAGCTGTCACGACAAAGGGCCTACTGAATGATAATGGGGTTGATTACATGTTGTGCCAAAAGAGATTGAAAAGAGAGAGATTATGACGTCTGTTCACTTCAGTTCAGGCCTCGTACTCCAAAGAAAAGAAATGTGTACGTTTCAGTGCGCATTATCTTTGAAAGAAGAGAAATCTTCTTATGACGTATGAACACAACAGTTCATGCCTCGTACTCCAAAGAAAAGAAATGTGTACGTTTCAGTGCGCATTATCTTCTGAAGAAGAGAAATCTTCTTATGACGTATGAACACAACAGTTCATGCCTCGTACTCTAAAGAAAAGAAAAGTGTACGTTTCAGTGCGCTTTATCTTCGGAAGAAGAGAAATCTTCTTATTATGACCATTCTCACCAACATGCTTGATGCTTTTTCCATGCTTCGGTCATCAAGTGGATCTTCTTCTCATGTTTTTTCTCAATGGTGATCTACTTACTGTTGATGGGTTTTCTATTTTTCAATAGCTCAATTAAAATGGCGATGGCGACATCATATGCAATTTTTGCGGGGGAGAAGTGGAAATAGACTACACATGGATGAGTTCACTTGTTTAATCAAGAATGGCAACTACGTATGCAATTCTTGAGGGGGAGAAGAAGTGTGAATTTTTGCATTGTTGATTGAAATTTGAGAATATATGGTCAAAAGGCTCCTAACTCATGTAAGAACCGAGATTCTTCTTATCGGATCATCTTCACATGTAGTTTCTTCTAAGAGCCGTTGGTTGACATCTTCACGGGCTGATATGATTAAATGACAAAGTGCTTCTAGTTGTTGGGCTGATTTCTTTGATGAACATCTTTCTGTTCTTGTTTGATTGGGAAGGATTTTAGTTAAGGAGATTTGCTACATACAAGGTAATTGGAACGCATTTGGTGAGATGAAGATGTTAACTATCTATTCCCCAACCGCACAATCTTGAAGAAGGTCGAGTCTGACCGTTTCTACATTTTACGCTACATGTTAGAAGACTAAAGACGAGGTGCATTTAACGATCTAAAGACTTCTTCTTAATCTGGGCATTTATCAAACAGATTGTCGGTTTAGGGGAGAGCACTAATTGGAGGAGATTGAAATGCCAAATTTAATCCCCAATTAGACTTGCTCACATTCTACAGCAAGTTGATTCTCACAGATACATATGAGCTAATGATGTTCTTCTTAAATGATTTCTAGTACATGTGCTTAAAATATGTTGCTGATTCTGAAGTATCAAAACCAATAAGGGGGAAGGAGACACATATCTAAACGCGAGTAATCTTGACAAGCTTAATACTTCTAAGTGATTGAAGATATCCCGGGAAGACTATTGTCATTACCATGAGAGAAACTCAAGATTTGACTCATGGCGTTCAAAGTGTTTTTATTCCAACTATGTGGGGAAGAGATGGAAGAGTTAGTTTCTGAAGATGAAAGAGGTACACAAGTGTGTGATGATTTTGATTTTATCACAATCATCAGGGGATAGAGATTGTGCACATTGGGGATGCTCATTGTTTTACGAGGGCTTAATCGTGATTCAGAGATATAATCACTTATTTCGGTGTTGACATCCGCAGAGATTGTCACCCGCAGAGATAATCAGTGATTCGGCCTGCTTCTTCAATGTTATCAGTTATTCTCTCTTTGGGCATTCGGGTACTTCGGGTTCTTGAGCTTCATACACTTTCTTCAGAGGGAGAGAAAAGTATACATCGGGGTTATTCTTTGGCTATTGGACTTAATCTGCTACTTCGATGGTATAAGTTTCTTTGTCTTCGGGTATGTGTATTCGGGTTAGTGAGCTCTAGTCTAAAAGATTGACTGCATCAATTCAACTACTTGGGGGAAGTGGTCTCTTGACACCTTTTTTTTTTGGAATGGATTGCTTCAGACTTCAGTGGAAAAGAAATTTGAGAAGATTATTTAAGTGTGGGATGAAACGTTGCTGGTATTCTATTGGATGGTATAGCCTCGAACGAAGAATCACAGTGGTTATTCTTAAAAGGAGCAGTTGGGTTTATGATAATGGTGTGCTTCTCTGTGCACCTGGATAAAGCAAGCTTGAAATAGAGCTTCGAATCTGCTCAACATAAGGATTTTCGGTTTGGGGGGAAGCTACCAAAGTCTCACTTTCAAGTGGCTCAATTTCTCTCTTCGATTCAAGAGTCTTGGAAGCTTTGGTGGTGAATGCTTAAGAGATGATGACTTATATCTTCTACAACGAGTGCTTTCGATATTCTTATCTTGGTACTCGTATCATCATCCTCTTAACTATATCATCTATTCTATCCTTGTATATATTTTTCAGAAAAGCAAAATACAAAAATATAAAACCAGCAAAACCAAATACAAAAATAGAAAACCAACAAAAAGAAAATAGAAAAATATATAATATTTTCAAAAAGCCATAAAAATCAGAAAATTTGAAAAAGACCAAAAATATGTTTTCCAAGACATGTCTTCTGGTATCGATAACATCTACGGTCTTAGAAATGTCATTCAATAATGGCACGGGACTTTAGATGAAGTTCGAGCAGGAGGTGTAAATATTCCTTTCTAAACATGTCTCAAAATATGGCTTACAGTTATTTCAGTCTGTAACCCGGGCTTCAAATAATGGCTTACAGTTATGTCAGACTGTAACCCGCGCTTAAACTATGGCTTGCTATCATTTCAGATAGCAACCCGTTCTTCATGAAAGGAAAGTGCTGCGCTAAACCAGTTTTCAAATATTTCGGGCACTTATCCTAAAAACAAAACAAGGAAAGTATGTCGAAGGACTGCTGTTCCTACACAAATGTTTTTCCGTCTAAAATTCTTCAGAAAAATATTTGGTGTTTTCAAAAATGGTGGTAAATGAGTTGCTTTTAAAACAATCAGATTCAGAGTTTTTGTAAAATTGAAAACTCAACCAATGACTTCAGCGCTTTTAAACTTTTCAGAAAAAGAGTCATTGATTGAGGGGAAGAATATTTTTCATATTTATATCATCTAACGGACTTTCTTAATCATCCTACGTGCTTATCTGAAAAATATAATTGCCTATGTTGAAGGACTAGGTTTCTAGGATGTGAATGTTAGGTTTAGATGATTATAGATTGATGAACATTATTCCCATGCTTTATATGAACTGATTGATATGTTGAATTGACTTTTTATTAGTCGATTCTTTGTTATGGGTGATGTCGACCACCATATATCTGTATGTGTGTTCACTAACGTATGCAGATATCATGGATATAAGAATGTTCCCGATCCGGATCCCACTAATGATGATGATTGGATGCCGAAAGGAAAGGGTAACTATTTCTTGGGTTGACAAATGAAGAAACGGAGCTTAATTGGACTTCTATGGAGAGTTGGCATAAATGCATCGAAAGAGGTCTCACTTGCATCGCAGATGGTTTTCTTCTAAGTGATTGAAGAAACGGAGCTTAATTTGACCTCAGTTGGCATTCAAAATGCAACGTAAGAAGAAGTCTCACTGCATTAGCAGACGGTTTTTCTTCCAAGCCCTAAAGCAACAACATCAACAAAAGCAGCTCAACCACCTAACGTATCTTTGTGCAAGATACCATTTTTAAACAATTTTGAATAATTTGATTAAATTGTTTTGAAAATGGAAAATATTGTTTTGAAACTATATTGGACTAATTTTTTGAAAATCACCGGACTTCTTGTTATCAAAACCTAAGTCACTCAATTATTGACTTCTGTCATGGATTGAGGGGGAGAGTGATTTAAAATAAAATATTTTCAAACGATATTTCTTCACAAAAGTTCCGCTTTGTACTATATAAGTGGTGATCTAAAGACTTAATGTTATGTCATGGTATGATTTTTCTTTAGAATCAAGGTCTTTCAAAATGAAATTTTTTCTGTTCTTGTTTGATTGTGAAATTGTTTTGTTTTACTTAAAAGATCTCTTAAAAACTATCATACCTGACACTAACAATCTTTAATGTCTTAAAATGGTCCTTATCTGTCATATTTCAAAATTGAATCTTGCCACGTCTTTCCCCAAATTTTTCTAAAAGATTTAAATCAGTTGGGATCACAAATCTCAAATGGTTTGACATTTCTGATCGGGGTAGAGATCGTGTTTTAAATCTCAAATCTGTTTTAAATAGAATTGGTTTTAGTCCTTCAAAGGCACTCCTGCCTCCATGTGCCAAACGATTTCAAATACATAATGCACATGTTGAGGAGGAGGATTTATCCAAAAAAAAAAAACCAGATGAGTATTTAAACAAGGCCACATTTTCTCCCATGTTTTCTAAACCTTATTAAATCACTTGGGATCCAAAATCTCAAAGGGTTTGATATTTTTGATCGGGGGAGAATTTGTGATTTAATAATGAAATTTGATAAAAGGTGATTGTTTTGATTTAATTGTGCACGCTGCTCGCTCATATGTGCTAAACGCTTTCGAATCCTGAAGCACATATTGAGGGGAAGCAAAACCATCGAGGTACAAAAGTTTTTTTAAAAAAGAGATTATAAAGTACCTTGATTGTGTTTTCAAATGGTTTTCTCAATGGATTTTGTGATTGTGGATGTGCTTCAAAAGAACTCTTGCCTCTATGTGATAAAAATGATTTCACTTATCCTATGCACATATTAAGGGGGAGAATTTTTACCATGAAAATCAAATGGCTTTTTCCATGGAAATTGTGATCAAGAAATTATTTCAAAGAAATTATTTCAAAGAACTCTTGCCTCCATGTGCTAAACAATTTCAAAATCATATGCACATGTTGAGGGGGAGCATTGTCTAAATGATCAAAACTATTAAGGTAAAAAATGCTTTGATCTCGTATCACAAGTACCTTGATTGTTTTTCCAAATGATTTTTCAATTGGTTTCATGAAGGAAAGAACAATACCAAAAGACCGACCAATTTACTTTATGCATGGAGTTATAAGGATGGTTAGGTTAGGTATTTGTTCCCATGATCCGCCAGAACCGGAGGGATCTTCCCAGGGACAATCCACTAGATAGTGTAGAGTCCTTAGGAATATTGAAAAAATGAGAAAAATGAGAAATGGGAAGAGTCTGGCGAGACAGAGCTAGTCTTGGAATAAACCCAACAAGGTTCTAGTTATGAAGTCTCGGTAAGCACTGAAGGGTTGAAGAATGAAAAAGAAATGAATATGAAAAGGGTGAAAAGAAATAGCCCTCCAATAATTCAACCTTAGGGCAGTAACCGGGTTCAATACATATGCTACTAAGTGGTTACTAAGGTAACACTGGTATTGAAGACAAGACGTCATGGACCCAGTGACGCACTGCACTAAACTTCCCAAGCCACTCAAGTTCCTCTTAAAAGGCTTGTTTCATTCTCACGGGGAACCGACATTATCTATCGACTTTCTCTTAGAGATTGTTGATATTGAAGAAGGAGACCCTCTCCCTAGTCTCCGGCACAGGAACCAAATATGCACGATTGAGTCTAGAGCCAAGAGATCATCCACAATATCTCATTAGGACACTAAATTCTTGAAGACTTGCTGTTTCACACAATGTGGAAAGTAAGTATATATTAAGAGTCCTACGCATTATCCTTGTGGTATTGCCAGAACATCTGAGTGGTATGTAAAAGTATTCACGATGAAGATGGAAATCCTTCTAGAGCCAACATCAAACAAGCTCTTGGTGGGTGACATGTGAGATCTTCTCGTAAGATCAAACTTGTGACAACTGGATAGAAACAATGGGGCGATTTAGTCTTGAATCAACCTTGGTCCAGGAATGGAATTGACGAATACTTTTGGAAAAACCATTCGATGTGCAAATCTTCTTTTCTCTAGCACGTCGAATGTGTACTTATGTTTTCAAAATTCAAAAAAGTATCTCTGATTGAAAAATACTTTTAGAAAAACCGTTCGATGTGCGAATCTCTTCTTTTCGCTAGCACGTCGAATGTGTACTCATTCTCTAATACAAAAAGTATTTTGATTGAAAATTGATCTTTCTCATAAAACCTTCGTTGTATTGCAAAACTCTTTCTTCAAGCAATACACGATTGTTTTTCAAATCAAATTTTCATCAATCCGTGAATCTCAATTCGCTGGTTCACTCACTCCGTGTTGTCTTCTTTGAGACATTCCGGTTTGAGAACGCTAGAACAGTGCGAAACCTGTCAAGGAGATTCTTAGGAATCCTACGATCACACAGTACTTGTATGATCAACGGGAACCGTGGGCGTGTACCTCAATTCAACGAAAGTGATCAAAGACACTTTCGTGTGCTTTATTGCTAACGTCGTATGCGGTACACCCGACGATTGCGGTGATCGAGAATTGAGGAGTCAATCCAAAGCCGCATGCTCACAGCATCCACACTTAATTTGAAGAAATCATGACTGGTTCATATCTACATAACACTGGCTCGATATTTCATACTATGCTTGTGCTTGCTGCGCAAATATCATGAACCAGTAAGGCTTCCGCTACTCCGATGGAAAGATGTCATGATTCAAAAGTGTGAGCATGTCGGTCCAAAAGTCACAACTTCACATGATGGCAATAAAGGGTGATCCAGAGATTTCTGTGGTGATGATCTCAATGAAAGCTCGAAGATCATCAAAGATGTGGATCAGTTCAAAGACCTCCACTCAAAGTACAAAACTATGCGGACTTTGAAGAATCGCTACAAAAGCACAAAGATTGCGGAAATGAAGAATTCATGTCTACGAGCTCAAGAACAAAGACAAAGATAGAATGCTAGGATGCAAAATGTATTTCATGGGGTGACCTCCCTTTAGGGGAGATTGTTAGGAATTAGAAAATTCTATGTTAAAGTGTCGGTCACCCCAATTATAAGTCTAGCATATGTTAGCTCGTAGGCGTGTCGTTTGTTACGTTATTAAGTAGTTTATTTGTTATTTATTAGTTTAGTTTAGCGTAGTGCAACACCGTGGAGGAAGGACGGGTCTTTACCCACTGTATCCCTGATCCACAGGCCGATAGGAGGTCGTGTATTGTGTAAGTATAAATACCCCTTCCATCCATGGAAGGGGTGGTGCTTCTCATAATCTAATATTCAACATTTGTGTAAACCTCTAGCAAGAACACCCTCTCTCTCTTCTAACTCTCTAACTATGGCAAACATGTATTTCCATCATCCAAGACCACCCGAATCATCAACACAATAATATTTGGATCCTAACATCTTCATATAGCAATTCCCTATAATACTCGCATGGTAAATCATTATCAAAAAACTCATAATACCCATACTTACTACCCTTGTCCTGTAATTACAACCAAATAAACAATAGAAATCCGTTAACATTACTTATCAAACAAAAGCCCCATAAAATTCAACACCTTCAAAAACCCCCAATTAAATTAGGGCTTGCATATTTGGGACAAGCTATAAATTGTTTGCCTAGAATCTCTTTAGTCCATGCCGTTTTGACTGTCATAGGAAGTCCTCATCCACAGTAAGGTCGAACGTATTTCTCAATCACCCATGGTGTGTCAAGAGCATAATGCGCCATGATCTTTAGGTCAATTTTTTTGAAACAGTTATGTGTTATTGTATGTGTGAGAGGTGAATTTGTGTGTGTTTGTGGTGGGAAAGGTGAATTATAACGTTAGAATAAGACAAAAAAAATCCGGTGTGTATGCCACGTGTATAAGAAGAAACGGGATAAAACCTTAATCACCTCGTATAGTGTCAACATAGAAGGATTAGTAAGTTTGAGACCTAAGTTAGTAAAAAAAAAGTTGGATACACAACTCAGTAAAAAGTGGGAACTTGGATACATTTAAAAGTCATTATCCCTTGTTATATAGGTTCCTACCCTCCCAACACTTGTATAGTTGGGAGGGTAATCACTATATTCCCACCCTTGAAACATTTAGGTACCGTTTGGTTTGTTGGCCGGAATGACTATTGGTATGTGTTTGATAGTGGGATGCAATAGGAATGAATGTGGGTTAATATATCAATTCCAATATCGTTGTTTGGTTTGATAATTAAAATTTGGGTATGACATTTTCAAACATAAATAGTAATTTCGTGTATATTTTTTAAATAGGATGGCCAAGTAAAAATATGTATATGAAGCATAATGGAATAGTACAAGTATTTTTGTAAACCCAAAAAAATGATGAAACCCTCCATCTATACTATCTAATAAAACACACATTTTTTTCAGCCTACTAATTAATTTTTTCTATAATTAACTCTTAACCTATGGCTGACACGTGGCAAAGAAAGCAATTCAAACTTCAACCCTATGAAAAAACAGATCATGCATTTTTTTTTACTTTAATAGTAAAAAACATTGACCGAAACAAAAATAACGCTCTATTCAATATCTTCTTCAAAAAAAAATCACCAACAAAGAGATCATATCTTCTCTAAAAATCAAGAATCATAGATATCGGTCGTTTCAAAAAAATATGCACACAAGGTACACTGATTTTATTAAAGACTCACAATTTTAGGTTGGATTATCAAATTTTTGAGGTTTGATTTAAATAAATTGCATACTAATAATTTTTAGGATGTTTTATAATTTTTTGAGGTTTGATTTAAAATGATTCCCCAAGGTACGTTGCTGATTCAAATATGCATGTATTTTCATTTGATTATGAGTATTGATATAGTTTATGTTGTTACATAAACACAAGATTTGCTTCTTAGCTTATGTATTAAAGTTTTGATTGTTTTAAGATTGGAGTGGGTGAAATCATCCCAAAGATCAATCTATTTTCGATTCACTGTTTCCTCTCTTTTTTATAAATAACCCAGTGGCTATTAGGTTTGATATCGGATTCATTTCATATCTCAGTATTGTAACTTGTAAGAGACAATATCATACTACGCGTCCGTATTGTTAAGGTTTGGAGGAAACTACTTCACAACATAGCTGAAATCATCAACATGGAACTCAATTCATCATACTGGATAACGAGGTATCTTCTTCTCTAAAGTTACATACGTCATCTTTGTTGGTCTTCTCAATATTTACTTACATCTTTTACTTTGAATGTCGATACGTTTCTGAGTATGTATATATTTTTGCATTTTTAAAAAGGCGACAAAATGCAAGCGACTGGAGGTGACTGTTAGGATGGGTTTGGTCATGGCTTTGACTCCAAGCCATTCCAGGAGATATTGGGATGTACGAAACCGAAGCCTTGGGGAAATTCGGTAAGTTTGAAACTTGTGTTGATATGTACGTGTTATTGCGGCAATTATATATATGTAACAGGAACACTTTGGATGTTAGACGTGATTGAGCAAGTAATTGTGATGGAAGACTTGGAAAACTATGATGCAAACAAGAAGCGGTAGAAAAGAAACCACTCAAGTTGATGGAAGTAAGTCCATGCAATTAATCATATAAACTGCACATGTACCTATTTGTAATACTTGAATCATTTTATTTCAGGGCACATAACTTAAATGTATGCTTTGGGGTGCGTTTTCTCAGTTCTTAGATTTCTTGAAAGCATGTAAAGATGGCATACTAATTATTTTTTAATTCAGTTTGGTTGTAAAATTTTGAGTCATTTATATGTATGTAAATAGCATTTTCCTTTATGACTTGTGCTTTTGCAATATCTTGGATAGGTCGTAATAGGTGCTACGACGGTTCAAAATGGTTTTTGGGATTCTTAATTATTTATGCATAATGGAAAGGAAATCATTATGAACACGATTTGGATGATATTGAGGCGAATAGGTAGAGGTAAAATCATATTTACATATATACATTGGTTAATGATTACTGATATACATTGGATAGACAAAGCATACAATAGTGTTTTATGATCAATTCTCCTTGTGTAGTTTGGTGGCTAGGACCAACAACGAACAATCTGCTAATACTGTGTCCAAAATATCTACTGCCTCAAAGTTCTTGACACCAAACTACAGTTTGTAGATAAGTTTCCATATATGAACATCAACGAACTGCATGACCTTCCTAAGTTATGTAAATCTATTTACAAAACAGTTGTATACACAACATTTGTTCATTATTGGTTGTTGTTTTAGTTATATGGAATCATATATAAACATTTGTACTTAATATTGTGTACGAAATATGCTTTAAAACTATGATATTGTAGGACGACGTGTCCATTGGTCTTGGCACTGCGTGCTATCATCCAAGAGGAAGAGTTGTGTCCAAGATGAGACTGGTATTATAAGAGTTCAATGAAGGGGCTGAATGGTTGGTTTTTCACAACCACGTACCGTGTTCCAGTGTGGTTACCCGATATTTTGATTGGTCTTTAATACTTTCAACCTCGGTTTGAAATTGTAGTATTAGAATAATTATATGGTGTCCTCATACTTTATTAAATTTTATGTATCATTAGATTCCACATCCAATGTTGTGTCATGTATGAGACCGGTACTATAAACTAGGTCATGTTTGATAAGGAGATTAAGGGTTTGGTTGGCACTTCTGCATTTCAGTTCTGTGACAAGCATGAGAGGGTAAACATATCAGACACTCCCATATTTACTTGTTTTGTATTGTGATATTGTTTTAACATAAAAGTTCTTACGATAATTTCTACTCCGTTAATTAATTTGATTGTCTTCGTTTTGTTTAGGATCTGGCATCTGTAGTAGATGATAATGGGACACCCTATGAACTTTTGGAAATCACAACAATTAGTCCTCAAGATAATAGTTTGACCAAGAAATGTGATGGAGACGGAGTGCTGACATTGTAGAGTCAGAAATGGGTAGGAAGCTTCTTGACCCGAAGGTTGAGAAGAATTGAACCAACTATAAAGATCTTTGTGTTGCATAGTTTGAATGATCATGATCCTTTTTAACCTTTTATTTACATTATGTTTGAAGTTTTTTTGTTCTGATCGGTTGACTTGGTTATGCCATTTTAACATCATATTTTATTGTTTGGTTGAGTATTACTAAGACTTTGTTCTGTTTGAGGCATTTGCGTCACAATTTTAATGACGATCATCATTTTTTATTGTTTATTGCTTCTCTAATCTTTGGTGAGTATCATGTTACAAATTATAAGAGGTTTATCACATTTTCCTTCACCTCAATACTTTGTTCAGGCATTGTTACTTAGGATTACACAAGATTCATACTTACAAGTTGACAACAACAAATAACATTATCTTACATGAGAAAAACTTCTAACACTTATTTAATTGAGTTAATTGAATTGAACAAGTCCTTTACTGACTTATAGAGTTATAGGTTTCATTTGAATACTTTATTACATCATTTAGAATTATTTTTTAAACTGTACAATGTTGATTTTAAGAACATATAAGCGCTATAACCCACAAATTTTGATGTTAACATACTCGATTATGTGAACTGCATAGCCACATAACTAGGGCCTTCAAGTAACTATAAATTCATTTATAATATTTTACGCATAGCAGCCTCCATCATAGGCTTTACGTACCCGAATATGATGAAACCTTGATGATCACAAATACTTCACTGAAAAGGCCATACTTGCTGCTATAAAATAAGGTGTAGACACTACGAACGATCATTTTTTGTTGGTTATTTCAGGTGATCAAGTAACGTACTTAAGTTGCGACAATGTTTACAAGTCATAAAATGGTACCAGTAAAAATGAAAATGTATTCTCTACAGAGTTTATTAAAGGTCTTAAATTATCTGGTGCCCATAACCACAAACTTATCTTGAAAGTGGGTGTGCCGATAATGCTGTTATATATGCAACATTTACCAATCCAATGGTTTGTGTAATGAAACAAGACTTCTTGTGGTCCGGTTGATGAGAAATTGCATTGAGGTCGCTATAAAACATAAGCCATTATGGTAAACGTGTTCTTATCGCGCGAATGAAAATCACACCATCTTAGGCCGTTAAAGATAGTAAGGAAGCACTTCCTTGTGTCTATATCCTTTGCGAAGACGATTAAGAGACGTCAAATACAATCTTTCGGATAAGTGGGCTTGTATTTTGCCAGAACATGTTTTACATATGGCCAACTATATGTCATTGTGTCTCGCATTATGAGAAAACAAAAAGAATTGAAGATGGTTATTTGTGACAACGAATACCTTACGAATAGCACAACTAACGTGGTATACAAACAAGTGCTACACAATATGATCACATCTATATGTGGCCATATCCCGCGTTAAATGAAAAAGAGGATTGAAGATAGTTACACTCTTTTTCAGTAATCTGACAATTGTGTTACATGTTTCATTATTAACAGATCTATATTTTTACGTTTGTTAATCTAAACCTGGTTCTTTCTAACCTCTAACTTCATAATATGCAATGTCATAAACTACTTATTTTCGTGTTTCTTTGAAATACCCATGAATTTCACGGGTCTTTTAGCTGGTAAAGGTATGAAACTCTATATTCCTTACCATCTTGAAGACTTTGGAGTAAAGTTAAATATACTATATTATTTCTATTTTGAAAACCAATACCCATTAAACAAACATCATTATTCGGAATGAATCCATTCCTTGATATCCATTCCCGTGTACTAAACACACCCTTAGTTCATAGGGTAGGAACCTTTTGTAATGTGGATATAAATACTCATTCCTCACCTCTCATTTAAGTTGTGCGTTTATAGAGTATGCTTTCTACTATTTCAACTCTTTATCTCTCATATATATATATATATATATATATATATATATATATATATATATATATATTAGACTGTGCACTCAATCTCTTTCTAGATTATGCTTAAGGTAGGATAATTATGGGACAGGACATCTATATATTTTACTTTAGAAAAAATTTAAAATTAAGTCAACTAAAAGTATTTTGAGTAATTTAGTGATTTACATTTCACGAAAGAGGAAATTTTTCATACGACCCATTTATATTACCAGTTTACTAAAAAGAACGTCACTTAAGTTTTTTTTCTTTCCCAAAATGAACTTTTAACTTAGGCGACCTCTGGGCGACTAGACTTTAGCGACCTCCTATAGGCAACCCTTAGGTGATATATTGCTTATTGTTCGGGCCGCCGTGTTTCGACTGTAAAGATGGTAATGGTGACGCATGTTAGAAACAAAAAAAAAAAAAAAAAAAATCGATGGATCTTGTAAATGGAACAAACAAATCGTAACAATTTTTTGTTGTTTTTTTTCGGTGTATTTTTTTTGGATCCTGTCGATGGAACCTGCTGAGTGGATATGCTATATGAAAAATAAGAGGAGGAGGGAGGTAAGTAGATGCTATAAAGGAAGAGGGAGGTAAGTAAATGCTATAAGAAAGTAAGCAAGCATCAAAGTCTATGTAAAGTTGTGGAAAGTGTTAAATGCTATAGGAAAGTAGGTAAGTAAATATTGAAAAGTTGTTGGAAAGGTAAGTAAAGTCTATGTAAACTCATGTGTTTGGTAATGAAGTGTGCTTGGTGAATGTGCCATGGTTCATTTTCGTAAAGCAAAGAAAATAGGTTTATTTTCGTAAAAAGGGTATTATATTAGTTTTGTTTGGTAATTTTTTTTTCTGAAAGCTGCTAGCCTGAATTTTTTTTAACAATACGAATTTTACACAAAGAAGAAAAAAAAATCACAAAATGACGTGGTTGTGTATCATTTGTGTTTTTCTCTCTCATTTGCCCCTATTCTCTTTAATTAATCGTATCATATATAGTTACCTCAATTTTGTAAATTTCTTTGTATAAAATTTATTATAATTTGTTATATGCTGGGCACAAATTTTATAGAGCTAACTACTAAAAATAAGCTCATAAATATCGTTTGAAGACGAGCTTATGATACTCGATTTTTTTATTTTTAGGCTCTCATAAAATAAAATAAAAAAGCTATATGTAAGTAACTTATTAAACAAACTCCACCTATAAATAGAACTAATTATTCATTACCTTCCGTGCTTTTATACTCTCGGTCAAAATTTATGCTTTTTGTATCATAAGTCCACTTTACAATTATAGACTCCATCTGTAAAAATGTAATGCTTCGACAAGTTTTGATAAGTTTTTTTTTTTTAAATGTGTCACGAGAAAACATGTTTAAATGAATATGAATATGAATTGAAAGTAAAAGTTTTATTTATTTTCGGATGAAAATTTGACTGTTATCATGCTTTTGTCATACTCCGCTATGGCAGAATTAAATATTTCGGTGTATTATCATTGTTGTTGTATATATATTTAGAGCATCTACTATAGTTGTTCATAAAAAGATCTAAAATCTTTTGAAGAGGTTTATAATTTTGTGAATCATAGTGAGAAACCGTTCTAATCTTACGTGGAATGAAAAGGTCTAAGATATTGAAGAGGTCTAAACTATTTTATATATTTTATTTATTCATTTTTTTTTGAAAATTTGGTTGAGTTTTATGATATGAAAAGTTTTATGAATAGGTTTATTCATAGTAGTAATAAGTTTATAATATGAAAGAGTTCATAATTTGATGATATAATAATTGTATAAAGTTTTTTTATAGGTTCATCATAATAGATGCCCTTAAAGAGATCTATCACTGAGCGGTCATTTAGCTGGTGATCCGGGCTGTTTCCCTCTCGACGAATGACAAAGGCATTGTTGAGAAAAAGATGGCTTTTCCTGGATGAATTGCAAATTGAACCAAGATTTCCAGATGGGCTAGGTAAGGTATTAGTATATTGACAAAGTAATATTTCCATTTATTCATCAATAGAATAAAAAAAGGTAGCCGTACTGGAAGGTGCGGCTAGATCACCTCTTTTTCAGTGAACCAACTTACAAAAAAAGGATACCCATCTTACAAAAAACGATACCCATAACATAGAAAATCAGGATGTCCATGACGTGTACGTGTCGGATGAACCAAACGTCTTTTTTTCGGGGGTCTACAGCCATTATGTGGCATAGGAGTTACATCCATGGAAGAGAGCCACTACGAAGAAGTTCCGGGAGTTACGAAGGAAGCTCTAGCATGTGAAATGGGTGCATGGAAAGATTTGTACAAGTTATACGTTTCTTCACCACTTTGTAGAAATTTGCTTGAAAAGACCTGACAAAGACTTTTGTACCCGTCTATTTGTAGATGTATGGATTCTCGAAAAGAGAGAAGCCATGGTGGTCTCCCTGGACCGCCCGAGGTTTAGGGATAATCAGGCAGAGGATGCAAGCGTTATCCGGAATCTTCAAAATTGTAACCTTCCCATGGCATATAAGCTACTAATACGCTTTTCCCCAAAGCGCATTGAACCCAAAAATTCCTGTGTTAGGTATCAAGGAAAATCCATTCTTGCTTTAAAAATCAGAGTTTGAAGAGGGGGAAGGAGAAGGAGCCCTCGACTGACAACAAATAGAGGAGGATTTGAGATAAGGGACATAATTCACATGGATATAGTAAGTCTCGCTTGGGCTGCTTTAATGAGTTCTTGCAGAGTGGAACCGTGCAGTACGAGAAAGTATTTATTAATTTCTCAGGGGCAACTTTCACACAATTCACAGGGTTCAACAAGCAATCGATATTTCACGATCAAGTACTTGGTACTATAATCTTCGGAGGAGAATGAAGTAATCCTTTAACTTTGTTTAAGGTCCAATGTAATTCAAGACCCAATCAATAGACATTACATTAGCAGTAGAAGAGAATCAGCGTTTTTATTATAAGATCATGATTGGATCCATATATGTTTGGTAAAGAGAATATCCTAACAGACCGGTAGACTTGAACCTTGTTCCTACATGACCCGATCAATTCGATCGTGATAATGTCAATCCGTTTGTGACCTTCTCTTGAATTCTCAAAACTTCTGTCGCTGCGGCCCCTGCTTCTTCAGGCCGAACTCTAGGTTGAGGAGTAGCTAGGAACACTAAGGCGCTCAATTGGGGGAAATTTTGCTTTCATGGAAGCTTTAACAATTTATGTGAAATAAAAAAAATGATGAGATTATGGAAGTAAATATTCTTGCATTTATTCATCTCATGTACGATTTTGTAACAGATATTCTTTGAATGTTTTTTCTCCTGGAGAATTGAATAAGAGCCTCTTATACAAAAAGAAGATTAAGAAATATTATAAAAAAAATATATTTCCCTCATTTCTATGTAAAGATCATTTCCTTCACGAGTAGCCCTGAATAAGATCAAACCTTATTCCATAGCAGATGAGATATAAACAACGAGACAATTGAAACAACATAAAAGGAAATAGTACGGTAAAAAAAATATCCTAAATAAATAACAAGGGAGGTGATACTCACACCACATCTTTTGATTCATGCACCATAATTTATGCATTACAGTATTGTATAGTATAAACTGTAATGCACAAATTATGATTCATTAATTAAAAGATGTCGTGTGAGTATCAATTCTCAGATATCAACTATAATGAAAAAGAATTTATACCACAACACCAAATATTTAATATCCCAAAATAGTACTAACAAACAAAAACTTATCAAATCTTGCTAATAAAACCCCTCCCATCCCAATACTGAAATAGAGAGTAGGTAACTGCCATTTCTCTCTGTACTCGATCATCATCATCATCATCTTCATTATCACCTCCCCTCAAATTTCCATCCACTTTTTTATTTACAAACACACACTAAACATGAATCACTCAGGTTTGTTAAACAATTTTAATTTTGCTTAACTATTATTACATGATTGACTGTTGTTTACTTTTTCAAGTTAGGTTATTGATTCATTTCGCTGTTAATGTTTTTTGATTGATTTTATGTGTTTTTTTTTTAGGGTTTTTGTATATTTTGTGAAGAGGAATTTTGTGAAATTTTCGAGTGCGTTTAGTTGTAGAAAAATTTCTGAATTTTCTATTTTCAGTTTTGTAAAAAAAAAGGAGGGGATTAAAATTTCCAAGAAACGTAGAAAACGCGTTCATGTGGCACTGTTTTCTATTTTGAAGAAAAGAATGGGAGTTACAAGGAAACAAGGAAAACACAAAAAATGTGTTTTTTAGTTTCCGTTGTTAAGCTGGGAAATGCAAGTTTAATGTTTTGTGTTTTGTAGAGAATGTGTTGGGAAAAGCTTGATTTGAACGCAATCTCTATTTTCCTTTTTGTACAAAACATTTTGTAGAAAATAGGGGTGTTTTCTTTCAACTAAACGCACCCTTACTTTCCGGATCATTTAGGGGGTGTTTATTTTTCTGGCTTACTTTGAAAAGTATGGGCTTATATTAGCCCATAAGTTGTATAAGCTGGAAAAAATGAGCTTACGAAACATAAGCTGAAAATACATAAGCCCAAAAATTAGCTTAAACAGTTTGGAATTTTTTTATTGAGAGTTGACAACTATGGCTAATGTCGGATAGGATGTTTACATTTTGGAACTATTAACGATAGTATGTCAGGGAGAAGGGGATAATATGTTTAAAGTTGTTAGGAGTGCTGTTAGATTGTATTTGTAGTTTCCGAAGTGCAGCAAGAATGTATGCTATATGCACAGGGATTAACATCGAATTTATAACTTCTTCTACGAATGACCTCACGCGTATTTTATTGACCTGCATGCCGTTTTAGTGTGTATTTGGTTATTCAGTTGGGGTATCAGGTATCAAGGTTTTGTTGAGTATTGTATAAAAGCCATTATGAGTTGCCGATTTAGAATGAAATGATGTGATATCTCACACTTAAGCGCTTTATGCAAAGAGTCAAACTGGATTAATTCAGTAACTTGTGAATTTATGATAACTGTTGCTGCTGACGTTAGTATGTTAGGGGAAGCAGAGGATTAATTAACGTACGTAAGCAGTGTTTACAAGGGGATATTAAGTTCTGTTCATTTTTTGTCAATATATAACCTTACGTGTATCTTCTTGGACGTACTTGCCTTTTTAGTTGATAAAATTTTATTCGGTTACGTAACAAGTTTATGCGAGTCTTGCCATATTTAGAACGAATAAGAAAATTTTGTGTTATGATTTAGAAGGAATCGATCATGATGTCACGATCATGATGTCACGCCTAACTTTTCGCATTAACTTTTTCTATTGACCACTAGATACCTGATATCACTGATCTGTTGCCTTGTATACTCTATTACAGGGAGCCCCCAAGACATGGTTCCTCCAGTCGAAGGGGTTGCTGGTGGTGGGACAGCATATGGATGGGGCGATGGTAGCTCACAGGATCAAAGTTTATTACAAGGGACCATTGATCCTACAAGAATTCCATCCTCTGAACTACTAAACGTATGGTGCATGCCTAGCACTGCAAACGTAGGACCTCAAGAAACGCCTCGGCCGTTGGAGCCTGTAAGTGTCAAAGCACATGATTTTTGTATGTTGTTGGTGCAACCTAGATTGTATATGTGACCTATATAGATTCTAGAGTTATTGAACAGTAAAAACTTGAATGATATGTAAAAGTGCTTTTTTGAGTTTGTGATCTGACTATCTGTTTAAACGCCAGTATGAAAATTATTAGACATGAGGCGAGGATTATAAACAAGAAGAAGAGAAAAACATTAAATAGATGGGTTTGTCTAACAAGTGCCCTTGTTACGGTTTATTTATTAAGCTAAAACTTTTCTTTTAAAGTAAAAAATGCATGTAGAGCACACTAATTAAATGTATATATGTCCCTAACTAAACCTAAACGTGATTCTGAATTTGATAAACTCAAACTTCTTTTTATATTTGTTTGAGTCTGTTGATTTATAATAATTGAACCATGGAAAATAAGAAATTAGTTATCCTTATCAGCATTTGCTGTATTCATTTTTTTGTTCTACTTGATCTGTATAATGGATTAATGGGCAAGCCCTTTCCAGTAATTTATCAGGGTTGTCGGTAAAATTATTCCAAATGTGATGATGCTTAATCTACATAAGTGCATGTTGTAACGTATAGTCTAATTAGGCAACACGCATCGGAAAAATATTATTTTCTATCACACATTAATTCACAACTAAATATTATTTTAGTGGCGAACTGGCGATTGAATATGAAAGTTGCAATTTAAGTCATAGTAATGAGAGGGAAAGCATTCAATTGCGCAATTAAAGATATACAAAAGTTTTTTATCCTCTGAAATACTGTCTCCTTGAAGGTATCTCTTTTAGCTGCAAGAAATGAGAGGGAAAGCATTCAAATTGCTATACGTCCTAAAGTTTCTTGGAGTGGATCCAGTAATGCTGGGGTTGTACAGGTTCAATGTACTGATCTCTGTTCAACTTCTGGTGACAGGTTAGTATCTCATGACAAGCGCTTTGGAATATTGATTTATATTTTTCGTATATGTAGTTATTATTAAAATGAGTTATAACCAGGTTGAGTATTGGTCAAGCTCTTACGTTGCGACGCGTGGTCCCTATCTTGGGTGTTCCAGATGCACTTGTGCCACTCGATATGCCAGTCTCACAGATAACTCTACTTCCAGGGTATTTATTGAAATTTAGAATATTTTTTCGTGTCTACTTTTGATTTGACTTTCTGATTCTTTTTTACAGAGAAACTACAGCCATTTGGGTTTCTATAGATGTTCCAAGTACACAACCCCCGGGACAATATGATGGAGAATTTATTGTTACTGCTACCAAAGCAGATGCAGAGTGATTGCCTATCCTCTTTTTCAGTTAAATATTAGTTGTTGAATGGAAATTTAAATTATCTGTCTGTTTACATGTCTATATAAAACTTGACATATATAGATTACTAGCATTAATACTGGTTATTGTCTTCCCTCATTCGTTGTTATCTATACTAATTCAGTTTCAATCTTTGCAGATGTGCAGCACAATCTCTTGGGAAATCTGAGAAATATCAATTATATAGAGAACTCAGGAATTGTCTTGATGTCATCGAGCCAATTGATGGGAAACCAGTCGAGGAGATGGTGAGATTCAAATTATTTTATGCATGTACCTAGAGGTGGCAATTTAACTCATTTATGTATGAATGGGTCAATTTTGATTTTCTTATATCTTATGCTGTCAAATAAAAAAATATTAGAAAAAAGTGAGAACAAACCAAACGAGTCAGAAAGGGTTCATTTTTATGCATACAACCTTTTAATCAAAGATTTTGAGTATTATTGTAGTAAAATCGTTTTACAATCTTGATTGGTGCACTTATTACCAAATATGGACGCACAAATGTTTTTGGGTCAGTACAACCCTGACCTGGCCCGTTTTGACCTGTGTTAATCCCACCTGTTTGACCCGTAACTCAATGCCCCCAACCCAATACTGGCACCTCTACTGAAACACTACACTGTAGTGAAGTGTTCATGGAATCTTTTATTTATTTTTATTTTATTTTTATCAGGTAGAAAGAGTGAAATCTGCAACTACAACTTTGAGAAGAGTTCTTGTTTCGCCTTCTTTTTCGGATTTCTTTTCAGAGAATGGTCCGCCAGATATGATGGACGAAGATGCAAACCTGTCAGTACGTTTAAAGCTAAGTTTAACTGTTTGGGATTTTGTTCTCCCTGCCACACCTTCGCTTCCTGCTGTCATTGGTGTATCCTAGATTTATATATATTTAAATTTTATACTGAATTCGATTTCTAGAACTGGTCTATCCAGGATTCAATAAGGTTTTTCCGTTGAAAATTTCTGGAAATTCATAGTTTTTTAATAGCTATCATATCTCCTGGTTAGTTTGCAGTTACCATGGCATAGTATCTGTTGCCTTGTGGTTTTAGTTAAAATTGGTAACTGAAAATTGTTATAGGATATTCATAATTCATGGAAAATTTCAACATCCTTAATGGCATTTAAGATATCTGATACTGTAATTGAAGATCGCTTTGGTGTTGAACATGGGAGCCCTGAATGGTATGCTGCTTTAGAACAACATTTTAAGTGGCTTCTTCAGTATAAAATCAGTCCTTACTTCTGCAAATGGGGTAACAGCATGCGTGTTTTGACTTACACATCTCCATGGCCTGGTATGATCAGTCAGCCAATCAGCTCTTTTAACTCATAATATCATTCAGTGGTCAGAATTCTGATATCTCTTGCTCTCTCTATTGTTGTAGCTGATCATCCAAAATCAGATGAATTTTTCTCAGACCCTCGTCTTGCAGCTTATGCTGTGCCATATAGTCCTGTAATATCTAGGTATGTAGTTAGATGCCTAAAATGCTGATTGCTGCATCACAACGTTGATAATGTATTAATGACATAACTGATTCTTAGCAGTGGTGATTTAGCAAAGGATTACCTGCAGAAGGAAGTTGAAATCTTAAGATCAAAATGTCATTGGAAGAAAGCCTACTTTTACTTGTGGGATGAGGTATTAATTGTGGAAACTAATATCCAAATGCATATCTTTTGCATGTTCTCTATTTAAGAACCGATAGAACTCTAGGATATTCTGTTGAAAATATTGGAAGTACATATGAAATATAAAATCTTTTTGCTTTTGAGGGGCAATCAACTCCCCTAAAGGACCTAATTTCGAAAGGTAAGTTCTCTAATGATGCTAAACTTAACCCATTGATAACCAGATCTAGCATACCATCTATTCTCTATGAACTTTTTGAAAGGCAAAGAAATTATTATCTATTAAGGCAAAGCTATGTAGTTAAATCGGACGATATATCGCCGATATATCATTGAGATCTCGTATATCGCCCCTAAAAAAAATATCGGTTCAAAATATCGCCCCAAAATATCGGATCCGATAATATCGGCGATATTTCGCGATATTTGGACGATATTTTGAAATCGGCGAGATGAGCGATATGGCGATATGTTGACTTTCATTTTTTACTTTGAATCTTAAAAACTTCGATCTAGAGGCGTTAAGGTGTTTCAAAATGCGTGTGGCACGAAAATAGAACCATGAGACCTTGATCTATCATCTAGGATAGGTGGTGTAAATGTTGGATTTCGCCGGAAAAGTTGGCGGAAATGAGAGGCGCCGGAACCCTAATGGGTTGGCCGGAAAATATAGAGAGAGAGATAAAGGAGGAATATGTGTGTGTGTTTTGTAGTGAGAGAGTGAAGAGAGTGAAAATGAGATAGTGGGAAGTTAGGGGGTATTTATATTATGGTTTTTTTTGTTTAATTTGTTATGATTTTAATATATATATATGAATATATAATTAATATTCTAGATAATATAAAAAACCGATATCTCACCGATATCTCACCGCGATAACCGATATTTCAAATATCGCTCCTTGAACGATATGTGATTTTCGACCGAGATAACTACATAGAGGCAAAGAAATTATTATCTATTCTATACTAATTTTCTATGTATAGTGGTAAAAAAATATAGTAATAGTTAACCTGTAATATAATTGCCATACGGAGGATATGGTGATATGGTACTGAAAGTTTGTATGCATCTGCTAATTGCTTATGGCAATTTAGCTTCTTACATATGCAAACTCTTAGTTACAATGTTAACTATTTACCTCAAATTATATGTCTTAACATAAACCTGTGTAGTCCCCACCACAAAATAATATTCTGAAGATAAGGCAGTTGTTGCATCCTTTGCGTATCGCCCCTATATCTTTGTTATATTTTTCTTATTGGTTTGTTTGAGCATCAAATGAATGTTATCTTTGCAGCCACTGAACGTACAACAGTACGATGCTATTCGCCAGCAAGCTAGTGACATTCATGCTTATGCACCCGATGCCCGTGTATTGACTACATACTACTCCGGTAAGAGAACATCTAATTGGTATTTAAATGCATATTGCACCCACTTTCTTTTGTAAGCCTTAAATGGCCTTTAACTTTGCATTTACATATATATGATATATCAGAGGTGGTAGGATACAGCCCGTTTATCTATCATCAGGTTGATTTGGCTAAGATTTATTCAAAGAGGGAAATGGGCCATATGAAGAAGATTAGCTAAAGTGGGAACTGTTTAGATAGGTTGAACTGTTGAAGTCCCCCAAATTGTACTTTTGAGTGTAATTTAGAACAGTATGGTTTCCATGATCTTATTCAACATATTCATCTATTCTAAAAGAAATAAAAGTGGAATCGACCCAACTCAAAACACACTAAAAGATTCGTTTTGACGCTAATAGATATTGACATGTTACCTTTGTCATTTAGTGCTAGGATAATCGCTAGGTTATAGTTTCTGGCTGTTTTGCTCATAAATTAAGTCTGTCCCCTCTTTTTGATCTCAATGCCATATTTCCTACCAATTTAAAATAAAGATGACAGGATCAGCATAAGAACCTTTGCTATAATATTATGCTTACGTCAAACTCGATACTTATTCTGGTAATTGATCTATTACAATCTACCATACTTCTGGGTAGTTGGCATGTAAAATAGTTCAGATTGTTCCTGGCATGAATCATATTAGCATGTTCAGTTATCCTTATAGTTTGGGCATAAAAGCTTTTACTATGATTACTATTGCAAATATTCCAAAACCTTTTTGGTGGGATCAAAATGCAATTAGAATCTTGAATTCTGGATATATTTATATTCCTTACAAAACAAGTGAATATTGAAGTGATATACATTTTTTGTTACTGGATATATGGATATAGGTTGAATAGTTTATCTTTTAGGGGTATCTGAGACTGCTTTCTAGCGTTATTCAGGTCCAAGTGATGCACCTCTTGCTCCAAGTAACTTTGAAGCTTTTCTGAAAGTACCAGGGTTCCTTCGTCCTCATACACAAATATATTGTACAAGGTAATATCAGTATTCTTGAACATATATCTTCATTCAATTTTATTCATCATGTGGAACCTTCTCTTTGAATTTTGATTTTTGACCCCGCTAAGAAAAGAAAGACGGTGATGTGACCTTTAGAAAGTATGTTACAACAACAACACAACAACAAACCCAATCCCGCCGGGGCAGGGTATGGGGGAGGTAGAATGTAGACAGATCCTACCCCTACCCCAGGATATACCCGGGAGTAGGGAGACTGCTTCCAAGGAGACCTCCGGCTAGTGCAGGTGTGCGGGTGAGAGAGAAAAGCAGAGAGAGCAGAAAGGCAGAAGACAACATATGGTGAATTGCATAAAGAGCATATAGTTATTAACCATAAAGAGTTTAAAACAAGGATAGTTAAGTTAATACACACAAAGCACATATCCGTACAAGATATACCTTACTGGCTTACATGGGTTTCATCATTGAAGTCTATAAGACAGGCTGGTAGAGTGGTAGTGTGTAAACTTTTATGCGTCATTCCAAATGGTTTGTGATCTACTCATAAACAATAATAGACAGTAGAATTGATCTTTTTGTTATTATTATCCTAGCTTGTATTTTCATTAGTCCACCCAAAACAAAGCTCAATGTTTTCTTCATTTGCAGTGAGTGGGTGATTGGTAATCGAGAAGACCTGGTGAAGGATATAGTTGCAGAGATAAAACCAGAAAATGGTGAGGTAATAATTTGATGTGCTTTGCCTAAAGCCCTAAACATCTTGAGATACATCATGTATTGGTTAATGGTCATTATTCTCTGTGTATAACTATGCATGTAGTCACTTTATTGTGATTAGCTGCAGTACTTTATGGTGACTTGTTTTCACAATAATCAGTTTTTGAATGTTAGGCATACAGATCTCACTTCTTATTATCTTCTTGTATACTAGCTGAAACAGAACATTTTTTCTAAAGGTGAAATAAACATATCTACTAATCCCCATCTTAACATAGTTTAAGAGGGTTAACTTGTACTTAAAACACGTCTCTCCTTTCGAGGGGGGAAAAAAGTGTTCATTTTTATAATTTTATCAGTTAACTTTTGTAAAACTATAATTGTTTGTTCATATAAAGCATATTCAATGCTTCAACAAGTATCTAATATGTCACCTTTAAAACGCACATTCCTATACCCCCAAAATGTGAGAAAATGAAAATTCTTCATTTTTTTTGGGTAATGGGTTGATACCCGGTGAATATAAAAAAATTCTTCATTTGCTACGTGGAACGACACCAAGTCAATTGGGTAATATATTTTTTTTACCAACCGAATGCAAGGGTTAATTGATATCATGTGGCTAAAATAATCATGTATGGTCCAAAAAGCACATACAATATGGAACGGAACATTACCTTTATGGAACGTAACCAAATGACATTTCTGCTTTGCAAAAGATTCAGTTGGCTGAATTGGGTTGGGTTTCTCTACTGCGTATGTATTGCCATCTTGTATACCATGTTAACCCAGAATCCTGAGTGCATTCGTGATTATAGCACTTCTAGCTGCTGAGCAGCAAGGAAATAACTTAATGGATTATATTGACAGGAATGGTGGACATATGTGTGCATGGGACCATCTGATCCTCACCCTAACTGGCACCTGGGTATGCGGGGTACACAACACCGTGCAGTAATGTGGCGTGTATGGAAAGAAGGTGGAACAGGCTTTCTTTATTGGGGTGCCAATTGCTACGAGAAGGCAACTGTTGCCAGTGCAGAGGTATGCACATTCAACCAAATATCTTACTCATCTTCATCATCTTTTAGAGGTGGCAATGTCACCATCTTAAATGGGTCAAATAAAAAATGTAGCTTGACAAGGAACGTGTCAAATATTGAACGGGTTGAAGTAACCTAAACTCCTAAAGTGGATTTTTGTTGCATACATCTCGAATCATTCGATTGTTAGATTATTACTGTAATCATAGTTTTTGCAGTCATAGCAAACACAACAATTATTTAAAATAAACAACCAGAAGAAAAAAAATGTCCATGGGTCAACCCAACCTGATGTGGCATGTCCTGGAAAGTCCCTGCACCACTTTCTAATACCCTGCGATCGTTTATTTTCCGTGTATACGAACAGATCAAATTCAGGCGTGGGCTTCCCCCTGGTGACGGGGTATTGTATTACCCTGGTGAAGTTTTCTCAGCTTCACATGAACCAGTGGCTTCTCTTAGGCTAGAACGCCTTTTGAGTGGGTTGCAGGTAATCTTGTTGCTAACGTACTCTCTCTTTTAGTCTCATGCTTATACACTACCACGACCACATTTGCAACCCAGACTTCGGATTGTTACTACAAGGGTGCCTAGTTAATTGATTATGAAACTACCATTAGCGTTAGAGGTGGTAATTTCAACCTATTTAATATGAATGTTTTGACTCAGTTATGTTTTATCTCTATCAGGTCAAATGGGCTTATCTAAAAGATTTAATTAACAAGGAAACGGGTCAAGTGGGTTTTAAGTCACCAAAAGAGTAGTCAAATGCATAAATTTGCTTTAAAAATTGCATATAAAACTCCTAAATTGGTCTATTACTATGTTTAAATTGTTTATGTAATACTGCAAGTTTATAATCACCTACTATACGCTAGGCCAAAGGCCGTTTGGTGCTGTATTTATTCTCTTATAATTCATTGTTTACTGGATTTTTGTAGGACATCGAGTACCTGAAGCTGTACAGCTCGAGATATGGCAGAGAAGAAGGGCTTGCCATTTTAGAGAAAACGGGCATGTATTTAGGTCCAGAGCGTTACACCCATGATCACAACCCAATAGACATGATGCGGGGTGAGATTTTTAGAACATGTCGTTCTTAGAGGTAGTTTCCTGTGTAGTAATGAAAACTGTAGCCTCTTATAAATGTTGGTTGTTAGAGAGTCACACCATAGTTTCAGGCAGTGGTCATGTTATTTTTGCTTGAGGCATGACACATTCCAAATGATATGGCCCCATGATCCTAACGCTTTTGTTACTCTTCTATATGTTGTACATGTAACTTCATGTGGTGCCATGGGCCGTGGCTACATAAAATAATGCGAAAATTACCTAGGAGGACCTACTGCGGATACTTGTCGCTGCAAGTGCTTACTTTCCCAATATCCAAAAAGGCCATCTATTTCTTCAATTGGCAGAGAATTCTTTATAGGACACGTGTCAAACACCACATTAAATATAACTGGAAAAAAAAAAAAAAAGTATTTTTGTGCAAAGTTGAAGTGAAATCTTACACGTTGGGCTCCACCACTATCTTTTAACTGAAAAAGTTTATCTTCGCTGCACATTTGAAGCGAAATCTTACACGTTGGGCCCAGTCACTGAAAAAACATATTCACTTCTCGGCCCCACCACTATCTTTTGCAAATCTTACCATTTTTTATTTTACATACCCTTTTTACACAATTACTTTTATACACAAACAAAAATGAGGTGTTAATATTGCTTTATATACTTGTAAATTCCTTACTTTAAACTATTTTTACACAAAACACATGCTCAAATATTGGATGGGTACGTGTTCTTTTATCAAGTAAAGGATAGTTTAAGGGGTGTTATTAACTACACAATAAGCATAAAAAACCAAATAATGATACCGGAAGAAAAATAAATATTTACCGGAACAAGTATATTTAATGATATCGGAAGAAAAATAAATATTTACCGGAACAATAAGCATAAAAATCAATTTTGTGTAAAAATAGTTTAAAGTAATAAATTTACAAGTATATAAGGCAATATTAACACCTCATTTTTGTTTGTATAAAAGTAATTGTATAAAAAGGGTTTATGTAAAATAAAAAATGGTAAGATTTGCAAAATAGTAATTGGTGGGGTAAATAATATCTTTTCAGTGAGTGGCTGACATTAATTCGCCATTGAAAATGTGCGTGAAGAAACTTTTGATTAAGCTAAAAGATAGTGGTAGGGCCCAACGTGTAAGATTTCACTTCAACTTTGCATAGAAATAATTTTTTTTTTCCAGATATATTTAATGTGGTGTTGACACGTGTCCTACAAAGAATTCTCTGCCAATTTGAAGCGAAATAGATGGCTTTTTTGAATATTGGGAAAAAGTAGGATCTCTGCAGGACAAGTGGTCCGTGCAGGGTCCTCCTAGGTAATTTTCGCTAAAATAACACCATCTGCTCATAGTTGTTTGTTGGTTTACTACCATTTTTTTTGTTCTTATAAAAAGTGTCTTGTGTACAGATGCAAGTCTTCCCAGTCAGTAAGCTGGCTGTATGACATTCAATATTAGTAAGCTGACTAGCTGACTATATGACATTCAATATTAATTGACGTTTTTACCATATGGAAGTAACATCTGGTGAATGAGATCCACTTTTAATAAATATGTTTTATAGATCTAGAATAATTTACCATGATTTTTTTTGTTAGATTTCTTTTTAGGTTAAATATATCGGGCACCTGACTTTTAAGTTTTTCTCATATACGTTACTCATTTAATAAAAGTAACTTATAGGCCGTCATACTTATCTTAACTAACTGACGTAGTTCAGTTGGCCACACCTTCTTCTAGAGCTTGGGGGAGGTTTTATTCAGGGTTCAAGTATCGCAAGACAAAAAAATCTATGTTTTCCTCCTAGTGCGAAGCTGTGAGTTCTAGGGGTTTCCTTTCGCGGGGCCTCTCCGGGTCCTGGGGCCTGCCTGTTTGGTTGGTTTAACTCGAGGGTCGGATTTCAAGTGTAGTGCCGATCTAAAAAAATAAAAATAAAATAAAATAAAATAAATAAAATAAAAATATTTATCTTTGTTTGCACCAATTTCGATCAAATTTAATCCAGATAATTATTGAATTGCAAGAATGAACTTAACACTAACATATTAAACTAATACGAATAAAAAATCAGCCACGAATTTTCAGTTTTATTCTTCTAAAGTACTTTTAATAATATAAATTAACACTTAAATTAAACTTTTCATTTGTATTGGTTGGATAAGTTAGAGGTTAGTTCTTTACTTATATTTTATAGTTTCGGGCATAAATTTGACTGGAATTGGTTAAGTAGGATCAAATGAGAAGTAAAATTAAAATGAGAAGGGTGAGAAGAAACTACAACCGCACATTTCAGATGCACTTAAAAAATAGATGCATCTCCCTCTAAATTTCTACTCCTTATTTGAAATGTGTAGCTCAAATTTCTTCTCATTCTCCTTATTTCAATTTCTCTTTTCACTAGATTTTTTCCCGTGGTCTATATGTTAAAAGTTAAAAACTTGAGTGACCTTGATTAACATTATCGCTTTTTTTATTGGATAATTTCATATATATCTCTCTTTTGCTTCAAAATTACATATATATCTAACCTAACTTAGAAATTACATATATATCCAATCTAAAACTTAAAATTTCATATATATATATCCAACCTAACTTAAAAATGACATATATATACAATCTAAAACTAAATTATCATATATGCCTAATTACCCAATTTATATATAATTAAAAATCTTAAAATACATATTAAATATTATTTGATTTTAAAATGACTATTACCATTGTATCGCTTTTCAGTATAATCACACATAGGGTGTTAGTCGGGTCGGGTTAGTCGGGTTCAGGTCAATTCGGGTTGAAGCTAAAAAAACATACCCGAACCCGACTAACCCGGGTTCTAGATAGAGTCGAGTTCGGGTATGTTTTTTTAGCCTGAACACGAATTGACGCGAACCAGACCAACCCGACCTGACTAATACCCTTATGTGTGATTATAATGAAAAGATAAAAAATGAAAATGGTCATTTAAAAATCAAATGATTTTTAATATGTATTTTAATGTTTTAATTATATATAAATTGGGTATTTAGACATATATAATAATTTTAAGTTTTATATTAGATATATATGTAATTTTTAAATTAGGTTGGATATATATGAAATTTTAAGTTTTATATTGGATATATATATAATTTTTAAGTTAGATTGGATATATATATATATATATATATATATATATATATATATATATATATATATATATATATATATATATATATATATATATTGTAAAACCTGAAAATCTAAAACATGAATAAAGACTAAAATACCTTTGGAATCGAAATTTATAAAATATGTAAAAGATATTTATATTCATTTAACGAAATTAAAAACTTAACTTATCTATAATTAAAACTTAACTAATATGTATGCGTGATCGACATTTATGACGGAAGTTAAACGTCTCGTTAAATAGTTGGGACAATCGTATGGGCCTTGTTTTCGTTTATTTGGTGAACCATGTTGGGCCGTGTAATTTTGTCTGGTTGGACTAGTGAGCGAGAGCCCAAGGGCGTGAGTTTTGTTTGTTCGGTTGGACCAAGCCGAAGCCCACCCCATCTCAAGCCTAAACCGAAAATTGTACTAGCTATATATACAACACATTAAACATAATTTGGAACCCTAGTTTTCTTTGCCTCTCTCTTTTTTTTTTCTTCCTATTCGGCCGAACCAACTCCCTTGGTGTCGAGACCTTGTGTCCAACAAGCTAAGGTATAACAATGATCTTTTCGTCTTCTTTTGATAACACCTAACGTATAATATGTTGTATCATATTTGTTTTAGTCGAGCTTGTGTTCTTTTCTTTTGGTCGAACCATATGAAACCAACAAACCAATATGAATTGAACCTTGTAATATTAAGAGGACATGTAATATATATGTATTGTTTGAATTGGATCATTAGTATGTCGAGCTTAAGAAAACCGAACCACATATATCATGAATCGGACAAGGTAAAACATGCAAACGTGATTAAGTAAGATACGTAGATGAGCTAGGGTTTGCGTAAAACATGTTAGCCAAAACCTACATGTTAGCCGAACCATGTGAGGGTTTTTGAACGCGTGTTAAACGAGAAAGGTCATGTAAAACCTAAACCCTAGATTGAGGTGTGAACCGAACCATGCATGTCGAACCCTAATTGGTTTGTGAACCGTGTATCATGCGCGTGTTTATAATTCAAGTAAGCTTGTTGATATGTAAACGTAGTACGTGGTCATATCTAGTCTAAACTATTGTGCATGTGTGTGTAAATGTGTAACTAATCCGAGTAATAAGTAACTTTGGGGTCACATGAAATCATAAACGTGCATGGATATAAAAGTTGACGTATAATATGTGTATAAGTAACGTATGGTTAAGTCATGAATGTGTTGAGTAAATAAACAAGAGTAATGAGTCATTAAATGACGTAATATGTAAAGTAATTGCGCATTAATATGATATTAAAAGAATTAGAAAACCCTAGAACATAAATGAGAGTCGATTAGGGTTTGAAGCTAAGTATAATAATTCATTATTTCATGTGTGAGTTATGACGTTTAAACTATTTTCACATTTAACCCTACACTTTAATAAATGACATAATGAACCCTAATCTATAATATCGGTTATAAAACACTTAAGTCTCATTTAATCATAAATCTTTAAAGTAATAAGATCACTAAATACACTAAGTATAAACATCAAATAGTAAAAGATCATTTCGACAATTATGGAATCATAAATAACATGTACGATGTAGTTAATGTGTATAGGTTCTGTGAAGAAGGAGTAATCCTTTGCTTTCCGTATTTTGCTTTTCGGTCATTTGCTTTGGAATAGGTACAGATATTCGACCTTTTCAAGTAAAGGTTCCTTATAATGTTTTTGTTATTTACTTTATATTAAGGTTTCCTAAGCTTTGCTATGAACCCCATTCTCGCATTTGTTTGGTATTTGCTTATCTGAACTCTGATTTGATTGTGAAACATCGATTTTGAACTATATGATATGAAAATTCTGATTTTGGAAACATGATTAACCTTATGATAAAGTATGATATATTTTTGACATTCGATTTGACCTAAGATAGTTTGACACCCGAGCCAATATTTCACTAGTCATGGGGTTTCCATGTCCGTGTCATGATGCACCTCGACATGACTCTAGGCAGGCATAGAGTGATGTTCTTGCCGTCCTTATATATTATATTATGAGCTCAAGTTATGTTATATGACCAATATATATCGAGGTATGGATGCATCCTAGATCTGTTATCCGTTATACATTATATGTTATCGATGATTGATCTTTGCGTGCATGCACGCCCTTCATAACTCGTAGGTCTCCCTACAAATGTTGCCTTATGTGAATATGATTATGATCGATATTTGTTTCGGCTCGTGGTAGTTAACTATAAAACTTATTCGATAATTCAATTTATACTCAAAATGATTATGATTTTGCTATGTTTCGTTCACTATATTCCGTATTCGATATTGTTTCGTATTCGCTTTGCTTTTATATCGTTCACGAGCTTTTGAAGCTCACCGCATTTCTTTATTTTATTTGTGGCGGTATCTAAGCATGGAGCTGGGTTTTGCTTTGGGATGAGTGCATGAGTGGACTTACCTTAGAGATTTTTAGCTTTGATCTTATGATGCCATTTAAGACTTTGTTATTTCAGATTATTTCTATTGGAGTTATTTTCCATTGGGACCTATGTATTGAAGTCATGTTGACTTGAATTATTCCGCATTTATGCTAAGACTTCTTTTGGATATTTATGTTTGCTTTGATATGACACCATTGTTTGTGATTCCTTTACCCTTGTCGGGTCGGGGCGTTACATATATAATTTTGAAGCAAAAGAGAGATATATATGAAATTCTCCCTCTTTTGTTTTTTTGTGTAAAGGGAAAATCGGTAAAATATATTACTCCAAAAAAATATTTAAGTACAACGGATGAGAGTGAAGTCTTTCAACTCGGCCTGTTACATAGGCAAAACCAAGCACCTATAGCGGTACAAACCTACACACTATATAAAAAAGACAAGCCAATCTTATAAAAAATAAAGAAAGAACAAGTACTTCCTAACACGACTCTTAAGCCGAATATCAAAATGGTCACAAAAAGCATCCATTTGCCCAGGTAAGTCATATACCTGAGCCTCGTATCCATCAGAAAACTCAAAACCATCAATTTCTAGCTGCCGAGCTCCTCTAGACGAGGAAATATACCTAGCCATATCATCATCAGGTTTAAATACTTCATCCTCGTCAGACTCACCAAGCTCACCAAACTCAAAACCCCCAAGAAACGAATCAGGTTTGCTAGACTAAACCACCGGTGTTCCTAGGTAGGGGTGTAATCGAGTCAAGTCGAGCTCAAGCTTGACAGGGTTTGAGATTGGCTTAAAATTTATAAGGTATGCTTGAGCTTGACTTGAAAGCTTGGCGAGCTTTAATCATCCACCCTTGAGCTTGGCTCGTGTAAGGCTCGAGTAAAGATTGAGCTTGGCTAAAAAAAGCTTGAATTTATATATAAATATTGATTTTGATAGTCAAACTCATCAATAAGTTTAAGAAAATACGCGATGAACTCGAGAAGAAAATACAAAACATTCAGGAGAATTAGGGTTTAAATGATCCTCCTACAAATATTTAAGTATTATACCAATATTCACGTTAGTTTTAAGTTGTTTATATAAATATGTATACTAAAAATATAAATGTTCTTGAAAGCTCGATAAAAGCTTGAGCTCGACTCGTTATGTGTTTTGGGCTTGTTTATTAGGCTCAGGCTCGGGCTTGAGCTCGATAAAATCTCGATTCGATCGATTCAAGCTCAAGCTCGAGCTCGAGTTACTTGATAAAAGCTTGGCTTGTTTGCACCCATATTCATGGGTATCTTCTTGCAAGCACTTTTGACTTGCGAACCACCAAGATTAGTACAAGTATCTTCATTTGCTTTAAAAATATTATCATAATCTTTAAGAGCTGCAAAAGAATTTTTAATAGATACAAAGTCGAGATCCTCCACTATAGGAGACTTAGGGGCTGTTTCTTTTTAATGTTATTGTGTCTGATTGGGTTTTTGGAACTAGATAGTGGTGGGGCTACATGTTTATTTTATTGTTGGGTCCACATATGTTGATATATATATGTTTGTATTGCAAAGCTACATAAAGTCTCCTCCTTCCCAACCAGTGGGAATAAGGGAAAAAGGCCCACTTACCTTTTACAACCACTTAATCCAAAAAATAAAAGAAACAACCCCTTAGCTATAGATGGCTGAGATGTAGAAACCTCCATACGACCTTTCACTCCTAAATTATGAACATCATCATCGTCATTACCTGGTTTAGAATGAGATGTAGACGTCACCTCATTATCATTAGAAGCCACTGTAATAAGTTGTGACAACCCGTAATTTTTCGAACTTATTTTAATAATAAATTATATCTATTATGACTAATATTTCATTTTCGAACGTTTCCAAACTCATTTGACTTGAAAACGAGAAGTTATCTCTCAAAACATGAAAACTGCACACAACGCGTACCGGCAAAACCGTAAACTCAATAAACAATTTAATGTGCTACTATACTATTTATGAGACATTAATTGTGTAAATACTTGTTTTTGTTGAAAAAATTATTTTAAACGCAATGGCGTAACTTTCGTGTATTGAATCAATCGTTAACGAGCCTAAACGAGTCCCGAGCACAAAACCTACACAAATTACAATATTAGTCCCTGTGATAATATTTACCCGTGCCCCCTCAACATTCCTAACATTTACATTTTGTTTTTGAGGTTTTTACTATATATAGAAAAATATTAGGGTATTTTTAATCATAACCCTAACACATCACTTCTCTCTCTGCCACCACCTCAATCTCTCCCTCTAAAATCTGGCGCCGCCACTGTTCCGGCTACCTCTAACCACCAACCACCACCTCATCATCACCTTACAACGCCACCGTCGCCATCATCAAGGACGCAAGAAGGTTCATGTATTTAAGGTTTAGTGTGAACGGTTCACAATAGGGTTTTGATCGTGTTGGTTCGTGTTCCATCAGCTCACTGCCATATCTTTCTTTCTCTCTCTCGTTATTTGGTATGTCAAAAACATAAATCAATATGTGGAAAACTAGAAGGGGGGGGGGGTTGAATAGTTTTACCAATTAAAACTTTGTTTTAAACTATTTAGATCGATTATGTCAATCTATTTAATGTGTGTGCTGGATGATGATAGATAAGCATATAAACAAGTAATGCAAAGATAAAGAGTAAGGAACACAAAACCACAACGCGAGTATTTATAGTGGTTCGGCTACAAGGACACCTTCCTTGCCCTACTTGGTACCATATCGATTGTACACCCTTGGCACCTTGCATTAATGCCTTCGACACGACCCTTTGACACCTTTCACTAATGCCTTCGTCTTGACCTTTTGGCACCTTTCACTAATGCCTTCGTCTTGACCTTTTGACACCTTTCACTAATGCCTTTGACACGACCCTTTGGCACCTTTCACTAATTCCTTCGTCTTGATTTTTGGCACCTTTCACTAGTGCCTTCGACACAACACTTCTAAGGAGGGAGGAAAGAACTATCAACAAGATAACTTCATTAGTCTTGATGATGACGAAGCTTGGCAACTCATGGACTTGAGCTTGCTCGACTTCAAGAAGTGGTGATCTCGCCTTTAAGAGGAACCTAGAGAATCACACAAACACAAAACTACATAGAAAGATCCTTTGGATCTGAGGTTAAAGATATTACAATAATAAGAGAGAGTATGTGTAAAAGGGGTGAGTTGCAAGTGAGAAATGGCTCACTATTTATAGGAAAATTTCTCTATTGTTCCACGGTTCCCACAGATCCCTCCCCAGAGGGATCCAGCTAGTGCAATCCAAGGGATCCGGCAGCTGGGTCAGCTTAAGTCCGGATTTTGGGTTGCAAACCGGGTTGTGGGTAATGAACTATGGATATCCAACAAAATGCAATGTATCTAGACATTGGGTCATGGGTCATGGATCATGGATAATACCCAACATGACTTCATGCATGATGTCATGCAATGGGTCATGGGTTATGGATCAAGCTCCATGGGTATGGATCATGGACTTTGAGTTTTACCCAACAATATTCAATGTATCTAGTCAATGAGTTAAGGATTTAAATTTTTACCCATTATAATATATATACCAAGTGTATATATATATATATATATATATGTATGTATGTACATTTCCATATTATGTAAACACTAGTTGTTATACATATGCATTTCAACATTTCTATAAGATGTAAACAATATTACTTGTTTAGTATTTTATATGAAAATATAAGTGTGTTAGTAAACTATTGGCTCAAACCATTTACGTATTTTATTTGTTTCTTTAAAATGATTTTACGTTTGTTATCGACAAAAAATTAAAAGATCGTAAAATATAAATAAACGTTTTTACGTCTTATTTGTATTAACAATCTCCCCCTTTTTGTTGATGACAAAACATAAGATTATTTTAAGGAAAAACTAAAATTTGTAAAAGTTTAAATTTGAGTTTTACTCTCTTCTCCCCTTTTGTCGAAACAAAAAAGCGTCAAAAAACTAACACATTGTTTTGAGAAAACGTGTGAAAAGTAATAATATGAAAAATAGAGAGTAAGAGAAGAGAAGAATTCTCATCTTAGCCCCCTTGACGGTGCTTCCCTTTGTTGAGGGCCAAGTGATTAGAAGACTAGCGAGTGTTTTGCAATTATGTTTGCAAATGGTTTCGTCTTTTGACGAAAATGCTCCCCTTGACGAGTGATCCCCTTTGTGAGGGCGTCAAGTAATAAAGAAATCCTAAGTGAAAGTATTGCAAACATTTTTGCAATAGTTTTGCATTGATGAAAAGCTCCCCCTTGTTGAGGGTGTCAAAGTCTTCATGTTTATTTTGAAAATCTACAAAACAAAGGTTAGAAAACAAGTATATGATGCATAATTTCCTGCAAATGAGATTCAAGTTAGTCATAAAAAGTTCTTTTGTTGCATGGATCTCACGGTTCCTCCTTTGGAGGGATCCGTCTAAGCAAAAGTGAGGGATCTGTATACCTGCATTCTCATGACAAAGAATGTGGATGTAAAATGTGATGTTAAAATCAACAAGAGTTATGTATTAAGGCACTAAACATATTCTCAAGACCAAATGGCATATAACATGTAATTTTATTCAATAAAACACGAGAAATGATATACATATCTCTAAACTAAGAGAATGACAAAAGCATGAAGTACATTTTCTAATAATTCTAAGTTGTGCCGAAAACTAATAAAAAGCATTAATGTGCTTGTAATATCAGGTTCTAAGGACGAGTAGATTTGTTGATTTGGACAAATCGTTCAAAAAGATGTTTAAACATGAAATGCAACTCATTTCGTACTTCTTGAACTAAACCTTGGGTGAGTTGACAATTTGAGCAATTATTGTCATGAGTAAGAGATGGAGAAGATGGGGTGTTTTGAGGATGTTCCACAAAGGATGATGGGATTTGTGGAGGTGACGTAGGGTGTGGTTCAACTAAGAATGAAGGTGATGATGTATGGTTTGGTGGTGGAGATGGGAAGTTATCTATATGGTTAGGTCTTTGGTGATTCCTTGTTCCTAATGATGGATCATTTGATGGTGAAGGTGATTGGAACACGGGTGTTGGTGATGTTTCATCATCAAAGTTTTGGTGTGAAGGTGGTTCCCTATTTAATGAAAAGCATGGTGAATGAGAGGTCCTAGGTGGTGAGTCTTCTAAAGAGTAGAGGTTTGGGTGTGAAAGGGGCGCGGCAAAGGAGTGTAGTCTAGGTTCTAGGAATGAAGGCTTAGGTGCTTTAGTTGAGCTAGGTGTGTTTGGTTTAGAGGGTATGGTAGTGCTTGATGAAGGCTTTTCTAAATCAAATGGTCGAATACTAATTCTAGCGGTTCTTCTAGCTTTGGTTGATTGAGTTTGTTGAGGAGGTATTCTAGTATTTGAGCCCTTAACGGATGATGACTCGGTTAAGGAAATCTCATGAACCATATGAGCATTTTTCTTGGAGGAACCTTTGGTTGAAGATGGTGTGCTAGATGCTTTAGTCATAGTGAAAGAGAGGATGTAATGGATGTCTTAGCTACTGAATTTGAATGGTAGTTTGAGTGATGGTTTTGAAGCATAAACACACTTGGTTTATAAAGGATAAAATTAGGTTAGTGAATTAAAATTTTGACCACTAAGAATTTTGGCATGCACTAAGGTCAACTATAGTGTTGTTTTATCCTAGGGAGTCATTTAAGGCAATTTAGAGTGTTTAGATTACCAAAGAGAGTTTGAAATTGATGAGTAAAGGGAACATAATCTGTTATGTAGACCCGGTTCCCACGGATCCCTAACTTTGGGGATCCGTCTAGTTATAATCTGGGGATCCGTCTCTCAGACAGTAATGAAGTTGAGTGATGATGTTCTATCAAGGTCTAGTACCTATAAATCTTGAGTGTTTAGGTTCCCTAAGATGTCTTAAATGGTATAGGACTTAAATGTCCAACCATAATGAGTGAGGATATCTAATGATGGTTTTTGGTAAGAAGAATGGAGTTTTTGTGTGTGCAACTAAGTGCTTAAGCATGATACTAAGAATTTGAAGGTGTCACATGATGTCAAATGACCCTAGAGATCAGATGATAACTCAAGGAAAATTTGGAAAATTCCTTAAAAATCCTAAAAAAATGTAAAACTAGTTTTTAGCCTATTTTGGGATAAGGATGACTAAAATCAATTTGCTAAAATTGAGAGAAATATCAAGTTAGGCGTTTTAAGATGCGAGAAGCAATGTGTGAACATTGGAGCGGAAATATGGTGAGTTTTGATAAAGTGATAAATCAAAAGCACCTTGAAAGTGATCCTAAGTTAGTTATGAGTGAATGTGAGACCATCTGGGTTTGAGGAGGACTTAAGTGATCCTAACGTAACATGTTTAATTAGTCTAATAAGATCTGGAAGATTGGATTGGTGTTAAAGTGTAGAAATCCCATATATGTTTACCCTGGATCCCATGGATCCTTCATAGGAGGGATCCGGCTACTGCTGACCAGTAGCTTCATAGAATCTGTGCAGATTTTGCACTTCTTAACAAATTACAAACCTAATCGTTTCTACATCAAGCAATCATGTATGTAAACAAGGTATATCAAGCATGGTATGTAAGAGTGACAAAAAGGCAAGCAAATATGAGGAAGACCGACTTCTTGATTTTAATCAAGTAGTCGTAAAATTCTCATTAGGGTCACCTAAGTTAGGGTGTCATTGTTTACATCATTCCATCTACTAATGCTAAGTCGTAAGTTACATAAATATTGTTAAAGATGTTTTACAAACCATTGTTCGAATTTAAGGTCCTCGACCTTACCTCCCCTTTCACTCAAACTTCTCCTCCAACGCCCCCAAGATTCACCTTTCAACCCTTCAAGCATACTTCTTCTTCTTCCCCATAAGAAAGTTGGCAAGACATTTAAACATCCCCTTCGTTTGTTGAACTTCTTGAGATGGGCTTGGAATGTCCGGCAATTGCTCAATGTATGCCATGGGGTCAAGTTGGCAGTTGCCTATAGGGTTGCTTCCTTCTCCCTCCCTTTCTTCGGATGAGTCCATCGGTGGATGAGGTCTCTTGCCTTCAACCATAAACCTTGTAGTCTTCTCATCGGACAAGGGTACCATGACCTTGTTGCTAAAGAAGTGTTCATGGGTATAGGGAGATGGATCTAGAGCAAAGACAAAATTGGCTAGGCGAGTTAGGAGCATAGCATAAGGGAGCACCATCTTGTCCATCCTTGACACACTAGCCATCCGTTTAACCATGTAGTAGACGAGGTTGAAATGAGTTCCATTGACAAGGCAATAGATCATGTAGACTAGGCAAGCGTTGGGATGATCCTTATTTCCCACCAAACAAAGGACATTCTCCCTTAACACTAGTTCCCATTTCTTGTACAAAGGGAACATCTCCGAAAGCTCCATTTGGAAGGGAACCCTATAGATGACCTTTGATTTCCTAGTGATCCGAACGGGGAGGCTCTTTGAATGAAGACGGTATCTCTTACAGTAGCCGGATCTAGGAGAGGTGTGGAATAAACCGGATGCTCATCGACCATGTCATGGAGGTGGGCTAGTGACAATTCATTTGAATAAAATCATACTCCTTGGTAAAGGGATACGAAGTATCCGAGCAAACTCTTCAAAGGTGAAGGTATAGTTGTGTTCATTGATGACAAAAGCGATTGAAATGGTTCCATCCTCTTTTCAAATGATCTTTATACTCTTGTAGAACTCGAGAACAAATACTGGGCATATTTGTTCGTTGATGGTTAGAAGGCATTGAAAGTTGATTCCCGCAAAGACTTGGGGGATGTCGGTATTGTTGAGAAATGAAGGTTCGACTACCCGGCCCTCGTGGAACAACCTCTTTTGCAACATTTTGAAGGCCTTTCGGTCTTCGGGACTAAGACCTTCCTTTCTATGATACATCGGTATGTAGTGTGTCGTGTCTTGATAGTCTTGTTGCCTAGAGCTCGGCATGGTTGATCCTAATCATCAAAACCACAATGTGGTGTCAATTATGTGAATAGTATCCTAATGAGGTTCATCACAATTTTGCTCAATACATCTCTATTGGATTCAAAATGAGTTTTTAATTTATATTAACAATGTTGATTCTTTGATTAGTTTATCTTAGAAAACAATGTGATAACAAATTGTGATAAACCACTTGAACCAAAGTTCTCAAGATGAAAAATTGTGCTACTATGAACTAGAGGATGGAAATTACAATGTAGTGAAGATAATACTTACACAAGTGATTTCTTCCCTTGGAATGATGAGGAATGAACTCCTATGAACAGTAACTTAGGGTTTATGTTCGTAAGTGGGAGAGTAAAGTTGAAAGTAAAACTCCACAGTGATCATCAAGCACTTATTATGTCTTCTGATGTGCCGGTTCCCACGGATCCCTTGAAAGAGGGATCCAACTAGTTCAATCGCAGGGATTCGGCAGATCAGCAGTAAACAGTTTAAGTGAACTTTGATAATTTTGACATGGTAGTTTTAATTCTTGACTAATTTTGAAGATTTTGCTTTATAACTTAAGGTTTGTTTATGGTTCGAGGTTTTGACGAGTTTTCGTGTTTTACTAGTCCTTTATGACGAGGTTCCCTTTTTACGAATGAATCATAAATTGGGAAGTTTAAGAGTCATGACAAAATACTATTTTATCATGATATGGAAAGTTTCACATGGACACTATTGACACAGATTACTAATGTAATGCCAATATCCTTATGTGAGAAATGATAACTAAAGCTTTTGATTAGCCAAGTTATCATTACGAGGTAAAATGACTAGTTTGTAGTTTTGTCTATAAAGATCAACCAAGAATGCTATTCTTCATGATGTGTTTAATATAGATAACGACCTTTTAGAGAATTGTGATATTCGAGTATACGTATTAAGTCTACGATTCTTTACGTGTTATAAGTAATGATATTACTAATAAAACTAGGAAGCACACATTAGTAATTTATCTATAAGTGAATTATAAAAGAACATACCTTTGCTATATATTCTTTTTATGATTTTTGAAAATTATAGACGCGAAATTCATCATGATCTTTTAAAATACCCAAATCCTAGTATGAAGAATTCTCAAAAGAAAATGTTGGAATGATCTATCACTATCCAACATTTAAAATATAATGATTTCTAAAAACATGACTTTTTGTTTTAAGAAATTCCTTTCTTTGTAGTTTTCAAACATACACGGATCGTATCAAGTTTTTAAAGTACAATATACTCTAAGAAACTTGGTAACGAAGCTCTGATACCAATTGTAGAAAACTAGAAGGGGGGGGGGGTTGAATAGTTTTACCAATTAAAACTTCGTTTTAAACTATTTAGATTGACTTATGTCAATCTATTTAATGTGTGTGTTGAATGATGATAGATAAGCATATAAACAAGTAATGCAAAGATAAAGAGTAAGGAACACAAAACCACAACACGAGTATTTATAGTGGTTCGGCTACAAGGACACCTTCCTTGCCATACTTGGTACCATATCGATTGTACACCCTTGGCACCTTTCACTAATGCCTTCGACACGACCCTTTGGTACCTTTCACTAATGCCTTCGCATTGACCTTTTGGCACCTTTCACTAATGCCTTTGACACGACCCTTTGGCACCTTTCACTAATGCCTTCGTCTTGACCCTTTAGCACCTGTCACTAGTGCCTTTGACACAACACTTCTAAGGAGGGAGGAAAGAACTATCAACAAGATAACTTCAGTAGTCTTGATGATGACGAAGCTTGGCAACTCATGGACTTGAGCTTACTCGACTTCAAGAGGTGGTGATCTCGCCTTTAAGATGAACCTAGAGAATCACACAAACACAAAACTACATAGAAAGATCCTTTGGATCTGAGGTTAAAGATATTAAGATACTAAGAGATAGTATGTGTAAAAGGGGTGAGTTGCAAGTGAGAAATGGCTCACTATTTATAGGCAAAATTCTCTACTGTTCCACGGTTCCCACGGATCCCTCACCAGAGGGGTCCGGCTAGTGCAATCCAAGGGATCTGGCAGATGGGTCAGCTTAAGTCAGGGTTTTGGGTTGCAAACCGGGTTATGGGTTATGGGTAATGAACTATGGATATCCAACAAGATGCAATGTATCTAGACATTGGGTCATGGGTCTTGGGTCATGGATCATGGATAATACCCAACATGACTTCATGCATGATGTCATGCAATGGGTCATGGGTTATGGATCAAGCTCCATAGGTATGGGTCATGGACTTTAGGTTTTACCCAACAATATTCAATGTATCTAGTCAATGAGTTAAGGACTTAGATTTTTACCCATTACATTACCCATTACAATATATATACCATATATATATATATATATATATATATATATATATATATATATATATATATATATATATATATATATATATATATATATATATATATATATAAATGTATATACATATATACATATATATATATATATATGTATATGTAATATATATGTATATGTATATATATATGTATATATATATATATATATAGAGATTGGATCATTTAAAAAGTTGATCTCAAGAGAAAAGTGAGAGAAGTGATCTCAACCGTTAGATCACCCCCACTTCCCCCTCCTTTTTTTTTCCACAACTCAAGGGGCCTATTTGTTACTTTTTTTATTTTATAAGGTTTGTTTTGTAACTTTTTACAAATTCCCGGATTCATCATATATAATGCCTATTTGTATCTCATTTTTTTTTCTTCTTTCTCTCCTCTTTCAGTCCTGACCTTCACATACACCGAATTTCACCACCATCGCCATCGTTCACCATCATCTCCCCATCGCTCACCACTGTTCACCATCATCTCGCCACCATTCCCCACCGTTCACCATCATCTCGGTCAACAAATCATCTCGTTATAATTCTTATATTGTTGAACAAAGTAAGTTTCTTAACTTATTTTGATTATATATTTGTTAGTTTTGTTCTCTAATATCAAATATAAAGATGATATACATAGTAATCATTAGAGTTCATTTGTACTTATTATTGTTTGTTATGAGTTATGGTTTTTTTACAATTTTTGATTTGGTAATCATAATGTTTGTTCATAGATGTATTGATTTTAAGAGTTTGTGATATGATGCATTATATAGATGAGTTATTTGAAACAAATTTGAGAAAGAAAAAGACTTGGAAACGTGTTTGTAAAACCTGCACACAAGGTGTTTGATAAAATGCCTAAATGAAATTTCATAACTGTGATGCACTAATTTTACACTGTGTTTATGCTTCTGATTTTCTGGTTATTACTCTCGATATGGGTCTATTTGTTGTTGGCACAAAGTACCTCGGAGAGTTTGAGGAAAGATGGCAACTGAAAATTTATTTTAGATGAATTACAGGTTTCGATTCATGCTTAAACATGTCTTCATATAATATGATTATGCATTCTTGAACTTAACCAGTGTCAACTCGTTTTAAAAAAAAGAAGAATTGAGACATAAAGTGCAGACCGATATACACCAGAATAGTTTATTTGTGTGCTGAATATAATGAATTACAGTTTGCCGCCCATGATGGACTAATTGGAGTAAGAACAACCATTGACCTTACGCTGAGCAAATCTGATAGGTTTGTGGGCCATGTGCTTGGGGAAGTTGGATCACTTCCTTATGTTTAATGTTGAACTTAAGGTAAGTTACTTGATTATTCATATTTGGAGGGTGTTTTGGATTGCTTGCTTATTTCCTTTTTTTTCAAATCATATGCTTGGAAAAAACACCTCATTGGGTTTGAATTTTAACTTTATGAGTGTCGTTTACATCAGGTGAACTTCTTCCTTTTGGAGCACATGTTAGGTGTAAACACCACGGGAGAAGATCAACAAGGAAGGGTGTCACATCTGAAAAACAAAGAAGTGCTAATGTTCAACATAAGATCAATGAACGCATGGAGCTCGAGTTTTGGATGTTAATATAAGAACGGAAAAAGAAACACTAGAACTGGTGAACCCCGTGTGCACCAGCAATGGTGAGAAGATTGCATTAAGCAGGAGAGTTTATAAACACTAGAGGCTAATCGGTTGGGCCAAAATTCAAGGTGGTCAAACAATTGAAATCCCACCTTCTTCAATATAGGACTGAGGAATTAATACTAAAAATGTGCTTTTTTCCAATATGAAACTGATTCTTGTAGCAGATATACATTGTTTTGAATTATGTTGGTTGAGATTTTTGTTTATTTGGTTTTCTCAATGTCCTACTTCCTTTTACGTAATATAATAGTAGCGATCAACTACCTTGTAACACATGTTCTTATACTATATTACTAGGTAATTCTTCTATGTTTTTGAGGTCATTCAAGTAAAAAAACTTGTTGAACACATTCCATGCATAACCATTCCACAGATGGAAAAAAATTAAAATGCATAAAGAAAGAAAAGACTTTAACATACCGATTAAGGTCGTAATACACAAATGAATCTAGTGTTCGGGGTCTGTAAATCACCCCAAGAATGTATAATGTTTAAACATTCACTTATGCGAAACAAAATTTACGAAATATAGATACTCCATCTACCTTTATGTTAAGCGTTTTACCACATTTCTTGAAGTTCTTGCAACTTGCATAGTTATTATTAGAAGTACACAAAATCCAGACTTTTCACAAAACCACTAAAATAAAAAGAGCCATCTAACAAATTTGGGGAGCAATATTTTTGCTCTGGTAAAACCATTGTATACCAAACCAGTAGTATCACAGTTTTTTACAAACCTCTTATGAAATTTGGCGAGAAGAAAGGTTACAAAATGAAGTTTGATAATATATTTATTCTTTAGCCAATGGCTATTCTACAAAGGTCCTGGTCTAAAACAAAACCATTACAGCTGCAGGATCTTCAGGATCAATCGTGATTTTTTCTTTTCAAAAAATCCTAATTGTTGTTTCAAATTTGACAATATACTACATATAAGTCTGGAGCATTAAACTAGGGGCTCCTTTGGTTTGCATGTCGAGATATGTTAAAGAGCAATGTTGACCTTGAAGCAAAAAAGCAGACAATTCCATATTATTTATGGAAGTTGGTTCTAATCTGCGATCATCTTTCAGGCTCCACGTTGAACTAGTGACTGGATCACGTGGTTGTAAACTGTAGGAACTAAATTTTCCCGGCTTGTCTCTTTCATTACTAAATGTCTGACCATTTTGCGCTTGATCGCACTTTTGTTGAGTTAGCAGTCCGATACTGGAGAACCCATTTTGTACCTCAAACTGAGAGGTGGGTTGTAAACTAAAACTGTAACTGTTCCACGAGTATTGACACCGTCATCAATACTTGCTCACATCAAAACGGTAGTCACCGAGTTACCACCTTGTTCATTTCTTACAACAATTACCTAAACAAATGTAATAAATATTCAAATCAGTTACGTTAGGTAATAGATGAAAAAACAACAAGAAAGAAAAAAATTGACCTATATACCCTAGCACCGCTAATCTCCTCAATTGAAATGGAGTCAATGTATCCAATCGCATTGGGGTTTACAGATGCACCAAATAAATAAAACAGATGCACCAACTAAACAAAACAGATGCACCAATTAAACAAAACAGATGCACCAATTAGCTGTCATTGTCACACAAGAATCGAAACAGTCAAGACAATGATATATCATATTTACAGCCAGATGCACAGAAAATTCAGCAAATAACCAACTATCCAAACATGTATAACTTAATGGCAATACATGTATGACGTAATGCCCAACTAGTTCCAACATTGAGGGTGATTCTTAATATAATAACAACAAATTCAGACTTATGTTGTCGTATCCTGTAAGGGCTACACCAACTTCCCATATGAGAGAGCATTACCTGCTTCGAGAATGTGCCTTGACTTCTGGCGAGCTCAGACTCTTAGACCTATTCAATTCAACCAACAGTCGGACACCATGGTTACCAAAGAAAAACATACAAATAGTTGCCCACGTATTTTCCAATGATGCACTAAACGTTCAAATGGATGCCCTACTATGACCAATGATGCTCTAAACATACAAGCGAATACACTAAACATACACATTGATGCCTTAATATGTCTTATGATGCACTAATTAATACTCACTGATGCCCTAATATGTCCATTGATGCACTAAACATACAAATAGACCATTTTCTATGAAAGTAGGTTGAATTTACCCCTCTAATTCTACCAGTCCGAACAGGACCAACTAATTACAGGAGGACAAGTCAAGAGGTGCATACCTAAAAAAGGTATTTTTGTAGCATCTATAAAACAATATTGCAAGTGCATATATATTTCTAAAAATTTAGCGCATTTCAGGTGATGATTAGCCTTACCTCATCAAGTTTTTGGAGATGATGTATGATGACTGCATGCTCTTGCATGACTCTCAAGACATCACGGTTAACAATATACTTTCCATGAGCTTCGTGACAAAGATCAATTCTCTCCCCAAATCGTTCTTTCTGAATGCGAGTTTGATACACTACATCACATTTGGAAGCAACTTCCATTATATTTTCACTTTCTTCCCATTTAATTACCTTTGATGTCAAATCTCCTTAATGTCATCCTATGAAAAAACCATTTAAACCAGGTAAAAATATGCGAGTAATTGCTAGAATTACAAGATTAGGTTGAAAGTCTTTTAATTCTAGCCTTAACAAATACTTCAGCTTCTGATACAAAGCCTGATACAGATATTGAACAGCTTGGGAAATAAGTATTTAATTCTTTATATGCTAGTCTGTATAGTCTTTCTTGTGCACTTTTTGTCGTTTCGGTCGGCTACAACAGGTAATTGTTTTGTACTGGTCGAATTAAGAATTGTTAGGTAGCTCTATTACTTAAAAAAATCAAAATTTATTAGCCTATAAAAGATTGCTATATTTTGTTTTTTACACATAGAACCAAAACGAGTTGTATATACAGAAAAATGAAATTGAGCAGAATGTCAATAAATTTTGAAGAAAAACAATCCAGATATGCGAAGTGCTTGAATGTAAGTTTTACTACAAATTTTTACTTGATAGAGGTGATCACGCTTGGATTCTACGTTACATAGTGGAAGCTTTTCTGATATAAAAAAATGTATTAACAAACAACTTTACAAATAAATGCCCTAATAAAAGTCACTGATGCTCTAATATGTTCAATGATGCACTAACATACAAACCAATATACTAAACATAGACACGCCACACTACACCAGTCACACTCACCGATGCCTTAATGTGTTCATTGATGCACTAAACATACAAACAGATGCCCAAGTTTGTCCAACGATGTACTAAACTTACAAATGGATGCCCTACTATGACCAATGATGCACTAAACATACAAACGGATACACTAAACATACACACTGATGCCTTAATATGTATGATCTATAAGATGCACTGAACATACAAACATATACACTAAACATACACACTCATGCCTTAATATTTCTGATGGTACATTAATCACACTCACTGATGCCCTAATATGTTAATCGATGCACTAAACATACATACAGATGCCCAAGTATTTCTAATGATACACTAACATATAAACATATGCCATAAATTGTAACATGATGCTCTTATCATACTAACAGATGTCGTAATACGTTTTTGTGATGCACTAATCAAACAAACATACGCCCTTACTTAACATGATGTTCTTATCATAATAAGAGATGCCGTAACACTTTTTTTGATGCACTAATTATACAAATAAATGTTGTAACAAGTCACGTGATGCCCTATCATACTAACACAGGTGCTAACGCTTATTATAAATGCAATAATTAAGCAAACAAATTCCCTAACTTATAACATGATGCTCTTGTCAAACTAACAGATGCCGTAACACATTTTTTGATGCACTAATGACACAATTGGATGTTGTAACAAGACAAGTTATGCACTAATCATACTAATAGATGAGCTAGCGCTTATTTCATATGTAATAATAAAAAAACAGATGCCCTAACGTGTAACGTGATGCTTTACTCATACACTCGAGATGCCTTAAAGTTACATAATGTATAATAGTTACATAATGTATAATCATGATGCATTATTTTGAACCAACTGATGCCGTAACATAATTTTTTGCACATATTCACTTAAATGTCATTTTTATACACACAGGTCTGAATCTACACAGATGCCCTAATTTTACACATATTCACAAATATACTACTTATGATTTAATATACTCAATGATGCACAAAATAACATAAAATTGAACAATTAATAATTATGGACTTACTATTGTTTGAGTTCTCACATTCAAGTCCTGAATATATAAAAATAACATAAACCTGATGGTGTAACATATTTCCTCATTTTTCTAATAATCTAAAATACAAAGTTTCTGCTTTCACGATTATTTGGATCTGAATTTGATCAAATTTTTATAAGATTTGGCTTTTTATTGGTTTTAATGGTGGCGGCGGTAATAGTGAAGACGGTGGGGACAGTAGTGGTGGTGGTGCAGATGGTGGTGGCGGTGACGATGGAGACGGTGGTAACAGTGCAGGTGGTGGTGGTGGTGACGGTGCAGATGGTAGATGGAGTAGCTCATCTCCATGGTTTTTGTGAATGAACTGAAAATGATGATTGATTGATATCCCTCTTTTGTTTGTTTATTTTTAATTTTTACCCTAAACTTTCAGTTGTTTACATAATCTACCCTGTAACTTTTTTTCTCACTTTTCTCTCTAATTACACTTTTCTCTAGAACCGGACTCTATATATATATATATATATATAGAGAGAGAGAGAGAGAAATGAGGATCAGTGCAGATTTTTTTAATTCTGTGGATAATGCGGATAGATCTGGATCGCCCATTCTAGATCGATCTTGACTTTTGTAAAAAGTCAAGATTTGCTTAACTTCACGGTACCAATTGACCATGTAAACGATTTTTTTAATTTTTTTCTTTTTGAGGGATCCTTACTATTGTTATCTTCTATCATTTTTTTTCAGATTTTTTGAGCACTTTTTGTTTTTTTGATTATGAGTCCTACCGTGACATTAACGATATTATGAGTTCTATTGTGATATTATGAAACTATGATATTATAAAATGGTCATATTATAAAACTAACTGTGATATTATACTTTTTACATGTAAAAATGAACAATGATATTAAGAGACATATGATAATTACTATGATATTAACAATTTTATTAAAAACAACATATGATAGTTACGGTGATATTAACAATTATATTAAAAAAAGAAAAAAAGTTCCTGTGATAGTAAAAAGGAACCGTGATATTAACATTTTTTTATTAAAAAATGAACGGTGATATTAATAATATTAGTAAAAAAACAAAAAATTAGTGTGATATCAAAAAAAAGTTAGTGTGATATTAACAATTTGTATTAAAAAAAAAGTTTGTGTGATATTAAGATCAGATCTTGACTTTTATAAAAAAAAGTCAAAATCGACCTTAATATCACAATACCTTTAATCATGAAAACGATTTTTTTTGAAATTTTTTTCAGCGATTCTTAATAATTTATCATCCTCTTTATTTTTTAAATTTTTTCAGATTTTCTTGAATTAAAAAAAAAAAACTACTCTGGTATTATCCACACCATTCCTACTTAAAATCCAATCCTTGATCCCTTCTCTCTCTATATATATATATATATATATATATATATATATATATATATATATATATATATATATATATATATATATAGGGATGGGTTATTTTCTAACCAAATAAATTTGCGAGAATCGAGAACCAAAGATCAACCAATCAGATTTTTTCTTATATTAATTTGTATAATTTAATTCAAAATGGCATAATAGTAAAATAACTTTCTTTTATATTAGATTTATTATTTTTATTTTATTTTATTTTTATTTTATTTTTTATTTTTTTTTACAAAAAACGTTTTTTTTTGTTCCAGTAATTATAGGATTTTTTATTTTTATTTTTTTTTTACATTGTGTGCACATGTGTTTTGCATTATTTGATAATTGTATTTTCCATTTTTGCATAGGTGTTTTCTATTTGCACATGTATCTATAAAAATATTACATAAGTATGTATACAAACAACAAAACTTTATTAATACATTTATGCAATTTTATACAGACAACAACTTTATTAAAAATATTACATAAATATGTTTTATTACAAATATATGAAGCGTGCATTATGCATAATACAATGTTTTTAATAACCCCTGAAATCTACATGTGTTTTTCCTCATTAGCCACTCTCGATCTCTTTTGTTTTTTCTCATTGTACACATGTGTTTTTCCTCATTGGCCACTTTCTACACATGTGTTTTTCCTCATTGGCACTTTCTACACATGTGTTTTTCCTCATTTTCCTCATTGGCCACTCTCGATTTCTCGATCTCTTTGTAGGCATATGTACACATGTGTTTTTAATCCTTGTACACAATCCTTTCCATAACAGCTAAAATTAAACAAAATAAACAAGTTCATGAAACTGTAAAAACACATATGCATAGAAGGTTTCAAATTCACAACTGTAAAAACACATATGCATACTCAAAAACACAACACATATGCATACTCAAAAACACATGTGCACACTGAAACGATAAAAGGAATAAAAGGTAAGATTTGAACCGTTGAGATGGAATTGACAGCAATGACCTTTTTACACTTTTGGTAATCATTTGCTTTCTAATACTCCCAAACGTTTACCCATATTTAACCCATTTACTTCTGATATAACATGACCTTTTTACACTTTTGGTAATCATTTGCTTTCTAATACTCCTACGACTCACATGCTCATATAGTGTATACATTAAACAAAGTGTGACCATTAAACCATTACAAACATTTTAGTACTAAAGTTTACGTATACTCATGAAACTCATGAAAACAACAAAATTCTCAATGTGCAGAAAAACAAAAGACAAACACATGCCGAGGTTTGTATATAACAATGGTTATAGTTTTAACGAGGTAAAGAAAATAGATAAGAAAAACTCAACTCGACATAACAGGGATTCTATGGTTTTTATGTTGCAATCATAGTTTGTTATATTCGAAAAACTTCGGTCACTGTTCGGATAATAATAAAAGGATGGGAAAAAAAAACTTGTGACCATGACTGAGATAGGGACATACCTTTGAGCAAAACCAGAATGTTTGAAGCCATCATACAAGCACCACCGATCCAATAATCGACCATTACCTGTACCTTTTATATCCCATCGAAAATAATCGACCCCCAACAACCGCGACCTTTAAAACTCAACTGCCAAAAAAAATGACCACGAAAAATTACTCATACCTCGAACCAATTGAACTGTTGAAAACAAATTATATGAAAGAAGATGACGAGATTGATGGTGACTTGGTGAAGCCCCAACAGACCGCCGGAAAAGACTATAGAAGATGGAGGATTTTTGCTAATGGCGGCTCATTTTCAGATCTAGGGTTAAGAGAGATTTGAATGGGAAAGAGAGAGAGGATCTGATAATTATGATTTATGATTCTAGTAATCTTTGAAAAAAGGGACGGTTTTTAAATATATTAATGTGATGTCCCTAAAATGCCCTCCCACCCTTCACAATATAATACATTATTTTATGCTTATTTACAATTAGGCCACTTTTAATCATGTCCATTGATCTATTAATCTAATGGTTAAAAATAGTTCTCGCCGTTCTCGCTTAATTTATTTGGTTCTTAAGATAACCTATATATATATATATATATATATATATATATATATATATGTGTGTGTGTGTGTATATATATATATATATATGTACTTGTGATATTATCCGCACCATTCCTACTTAAAATCCAATCCACCCGATCCATTCCTATATATATATATATATATATATATATATATATATATATATATATATATATATATATATATATATATATATATATATATATATATATATATATATATATATATATGTACATTTTCATATTATGTAAACACTAGTTGTTATACATATGCATTTCTATAAGATATAAACAATATTACTTGTTTAGTGTTTTATATGAAAATGTAAGTGTGTTAGTAAACTATTAGCTCAAACCATTTACGTATTTTATTTGTTTCGTTAAAATGATTTTACGTTTGTTATCGACAAAATAATAGAAGATCGTAAAATATAAATAAACGTTTTTACGGCTTATTTGTATTAACACAATATTTATTTTCTTTTGTTTCAAAACTGATTACAAACCGATTTGTCATGTCTTCGTGGATTAAAAACTAGATTAAAAACGTTGTTAACATCATTTCGTGGGGTAAAACATTGATTAAAAGGGTGTTTGTTTGATTCGGCTGTGGTACATGTCGGGTCAAACCCGAGTAGGTCGGGTCGGACCCATTTGGTTTCGGATTTGAGACTTGGATTTGATTATTCATTGTTGTATTGATGTTGTTGTTGTTGTTCAACCCAACTAGGGTTTTGGGTCGTGACTCGTAAGGGTCACAGAGATTTGGTTTAATTTGCTTATGTATTTGAATTTGGTCTCGGTTTGGATTGATTTCGTATATTTATTTAGCTTTGGTTATTTGGATTGTTGTTGCTTAGTTTGTTGATGTGTTCGAATATATGAGTTAGTCTGGTTACGTTTGTTGCATTCGATTCAATAAAACCACTAGTGTGTTTGTGTCGTTGTGTGTGACGAGAACATCTCAAAGGTGATGTTCTTGTTTAGTTGGAATAACGAGACACCAAGTGGTGCTCGTTTTTGTGATTCTTTGTTTGTCTCGGTTAAACGAAAACAACAAAAGAGTGTGTCATGTTTGGATGCTACTCGTGGCTAAGTTACCATCCGTGTAGGGTGTGTTTTGTCTCGGTTAACATAACGCCAAGGGGGTGTTGATTTTGATAGTTTTATGTTTTGTAAATGTGTTACGTTATGTTTGTGCGTGCGTTAAAAGGGCTAATGAGCCTCAAGCCCGATGGGTATGTTTTGTTTAAATGGGTCGAAGCCCACAACATTAACATGGGTGTGTTTGGTTTAATCTTGGGCTAACGAGCCCACTAATAAATGTGGAGTGTGTTTTGTTTTATATAGTTATTTTATTTAATGTGTATTGGTATATTTACGGTTATTGAATATTTAACTAACGTTATTTATTTGTTTGTGATCATTGGTATGTTTTGTACTTTGGGACTTGATACTTAGTTTCGGACTCGGATAATACTTAACGGATTATATACTTTATATTCAGACTAATATTACTTGGACACATAACGGATTGATAACATTTGGACAATTTGACTTATACTGGACATATTAGACTATTGGACTCGAGACATATGTAATATATTAGACTCGTGACAAATTTAATATATTAGACTCGTATCGGACCTAAAAGACTAAATTAATACATATTAACTAGTAACCGATAACCAATAAAAATGATATGCAAATCAAAACTTGATTTATTAACCAATCTATTGCTTTAAACATTTTGAAACATGTTTGGATTAACAAACACGAATATGTGTTAAATTGAAAATTTGTCGGGAAATATTGTTTTGGAAATCGAGTTTTACTAATGTCTATTGACTTAGAAATGTTGTATAAACGGACGAGTCATGGCAAAGTTTTATAAAATTTCTAAACTTATACTTTTATTCCAAACATCTTTGATTGTTATAAAACCTGACAAAGATCGAAACATATAGTTTTATTAAATTGTAAAACCAAATATACCCCTCCCTCGTTTCACATGCCGTTTGTGTGTCATTTCTCACTTTTGGGCCCCACCATACCCAATTAAAACACAAACCAAACAATAAAACCTAATTTAAAAAAAAAAGTAGAAATGGTGCAATGTGAATTCCGTCACATTTTAAATGGCACAAAAGGGTGTAGTGTGGTAACATGCGAAATGACATGCCATTTCTCTTGGCACGTAGGAATGGCATGCAAATGACACAAGGTGAAAGTGACCATACTCCTTGTTCTAAGGAGTTGGATCTGACAAGAAATTAAATCCAACCCTTTTTGTAAAATCAAACTACTCCCCCCCTTTGACTTTTATTGTCCCTTTTACTATTTTAATTTGTCTTAAATCACCATTCACTTTTTAAACAAAAAGTTTGAATTTATTAATCTTTCAAATTTATACATGTCATTCATTTTCGTAAGGAACCTATTTGAGTGAATTTAAAGAGTAAATTTGTCATCCTAATAATCAGAGTATAAGGATTGTATCTATCGTATGTCGAGAAAAATTGTTGGTAGACAGTTAAAATAAGACGGAGAGAGTAAGCTCTATCTATGTTTATTGAACTTCTATTTTGTGTTTTAAACAAACTGGACATCTAATTAAAGAGCATAAAAAGTACATTTATTAATGCCATTTGTTTGATGAAAAACTTTATTATTTTACATATACATGAAATCATCGATGGTTGTTTAATTTGCACGAAGATTAGTGTTTTGCAGCCAATGACACAAGTGATAATTCACATGTAAAAGTGAGAACAATTTTGTCATTTTACAAAAGAATATTGGTTTTAACAATACGACATAAAGATGAATCAAGTTAAAATTTGTATAAGGTTCCAAACCTTCGCACCCTGATGAAAAAGCCCTCCGCCTGGCATTCTAGTTCAAATACTAGTGAGGTAGACAACCTCATGTCATGCGTGAAAATAATAAGTGTCATATTCATTGTAATTGCAAAATTTTCGTATATTACTATTCTAAGGATACCCAATATAGAAGTTTACCAAAAGATTTTTTAGAAAAATGAAAATGTCTAAGAACTTGTAAACATAGTGAATATGCATTTCATGTTTACGTGACATTAATAGATCTACAATATTAAACTTTTCATAATTTAATACATTTGGATTATGTATGATGTTTATTAAACTTTATGAGGTTTAAAAATAGTGGAGATAGGTTTATAAAACAAAAACGTTTATAGATTAATCACATAATACGACTATAATAAACCTTTAGCATCTTTTACTATATTGGGTAATCTAATAAGTCTGTTTTCAATAGCCCTTATAATAAATATTGGAAAAGCTTACATGTTTCGTCTATTTGGTTTACCTAAAATCACACTCATTGGCCCAATTTGATATTAATTACAACAGTCATACATGAATTTCAAACTAGTTCTATCGATGATCGCTACTCCCTATTTAAAAATTATGTGTAACAACATATTGTTTTTTAGTACATAGATAGTCCATATATTTATTACATGGATAATTCTTATTTTTCAAGTCATGAACTATCAATGCAAATAGTTTGAAAACTAATAACTATTTATGCAATTAGAATGACAAGTGTGATTTTGGATAAATCGCAGAGACGGAGCATATAATTTATCTAAATATATCTTCTCTCCTACTCCGTATATAAAAAGAGAACATATTTTTTAATATACTCTCAAAATGATAAATATAAAAGGGCTAATAATTTGAAAATGCATCTAGTTTGTCATTTTTTTGTTCCGTGTATTCATCTTGTAACACCCCTAATTTCGAGATGGCAGCGAAATTCAAACTGGAATTACTTCATGGTATAACAATTATAATAATACAAAACGAACTCTAATTGAGTCATTTTAAAACATTTATCATTCGAATATCAGAGTTTACAAAAGTGAGGTCCCATCAGTTCACGGGTCAGATATTACATAAATAAGTTTTTGAATGATAATACAAAATTATAGCCTTCTATATATCCGTGCTTCTCCATGCCAGCCTTGTACCTTATGGACTTGAGATAAACATGCTAAAAAGTGTTAACACAAAGGTTGGTGAGTTCATAGGTTTATTGAAAATAATTGTGGAAACCATTATAAGTGAATTCTTACAACAAGTATATTTAAACATTAAATATAAATCACAAGACTTTAGTGTTTGATTCTCCTATATATTAGGTTTTTATTGTTTGGACTAGTATATTCGGTCATTTGATTAATTTCATCAGTACAGTCGGTAGTACTTTATTTCAGCTATTTGGTCGGTAGTAATTGATTTCACCGATTCGGTCAGTAGTACTTGATTTCACCTATTCGGTCAATAGTAATTGATTTCACGTATTCGGTCGGTAGTACTTGATTTTATCCAAGTCCGTTAGATTGATATTATCCAAGTCTGTTAGATTACTTTTATCCAATTCCATTAGATTGTTATTATCCAAGTCCGTTAGATTAAGATTTATCCAAGTCCGTTAGATTGATATTTGATTCATAATCTGCTGTTATACCTAGTGTTCTCCAATATAGTGCACTTTTTGCCGTAACCCGGTCAACAAAAACGGGATAGACCCATTCAAAATATTCGCTCTTACTCAACTAGTGATTAATGGTTCATGATATAGGGGCTTAAGTGTGGCAATAGTTTTACTTAGTGATAATAAAACATTCAATTCAGATACACATACAGTTTGCAAATAATTGTGATCGTTATAAAATTCGTAGCATGTATCTCACCCCAAAATAATTCATAAAATAGTTAAAGGAGAAAGAGTGGGGCTACGAACTCAACGTGAGTTAATGATGTTAAGTGTATAACGAAATCAATGGATATGTCAGGAAAACCTCTACGTACAACCTAGAATATGATGTTGCGCCGTAGGTTTTGGAGTAATGATGTGAAAATATAAACGAGCCTATATAAGTCATTATATTGATCATGATGTTGTACATGGTAGTTGTAGTGATCGTGTATGTCGTTTATAGAAACGGATTAGTTTATGAAACGTGTTTAATTTATCGAACCACTGTTCGAGCTATCATAATTCTGAGGTGGTGTAGTAAACGTATAAGGAGCTAGGACACTTTAAATCATAAATCCAACAACTCGTCGATACGTTCACCTCGAAGAGGCCCCTCACATGTTACTTTAATAGAAAAACATATAATTTATACGTATGTTTATAATCGTAGGAGTCAAAACGGCCACAAGCTTTATGAAATTAGTTTAGTCATGTTCCATTAACGGGTTTTGGTCAAGTTTGGTATTTTACGCAAGTTATGAGAGTTACAAGTTATGATAATAGGTCAAAACCGGTTTTCATATATCTCGTTAATTATGAATAACATTATTACGAAGGTCAAACAAACTATGAAGTGTTATGAAAATGTTGTTTGGTATATTTTTATGAAGTATGCTAAGTTTGGTAAGTCACCAAGCTCAGAAAAGAAAATGGTTTATTGCGACTAACTTTTGGAAAAACAACTTTTGGGTCAAAGCAGTCCTTGCTGGTTTCAGTGGTAAACAACCCTTGTTTTACACTTTTAGGCTTAAATTCTCACGTAGTCTTTAGTAAAACATCACTCCGGACAATTTTTGTTCTTTGCACTTACGCTAGTTTGGACCAGAAAGAGGTCAAAAATTCGTTTTAAAATTGGGTCAGTATACTTTTTTCCAACACCTGTCTTTCTTTTAGTAATTTTTAACTAGTCATAACTTACAATTTCTTTTAACATGATTCCAAAGGTCATGGTTTTGTGTTAAGTTCCTCTACAACCACATAAGATTATTCAAGGTCATAGGCTCATGGTTTTGCGGCAATAACTAGCATAAGGTTATTTGTTTCACTAGTTTACTAAATAATGTTTTACATAAAGTCATATGCAAGTTTAACTTGTGTTTTAGAGTTTTGTACAACATGATCAATATAACAAGCATACATAGCATGTTACAAACATGAAATCAAGGAATGATGATGTTGAACACAAGCTTTGCTTACAACTTTTGGCTTTTGGAAAAGGAAAACAAGAACAAGGATAAGGATTGGAACACTTTCCACCCTTTAGAATCCTTCAACACTTCTTGTGAGCTTTTGGACTTGTGCAAGGACTTTGATCACTTGTGTAGATTCACTTTCACCAAAAGAATCACCAAGAATATGAAAGGACTTGGTATAGAGTATAATGGCCTTCAACTTGAATGTAATACTTGAGAGATAAAATCAAAAGATGAAAGTGTTGTGGTGGTGTGATCTTGGCGTTAAAAGAGGAAAATCAAGGGAGTTTTATAAGACTTCTTGGCTATCAAATGGATGATAAATGTGATGACTTCTCATTATTGATTTCTAAGTAATGATATGTGGAGTGATCTCATGCTAGATTGAACACAACGAGGCTATTTGGCCTTGTGAGTCATTAGCATGACTCATTTAGAAAATGAAGTGGTTTTTAGATATTTCACAATAGACTTAGGGACTAAGTTAGGAGGTAAGATGAATACATGTATTTAGTAACTCATCACCAAGACACAAGTGTCTTGGTGACTCACTAAGGAAATGTCCCACCTGGGGGGGGGGGGGGGGGGGGGGGGGGGGGGGGGGGGGATGAGGTGGAAGCAAGAAAACATCATGTTTTTTACTTGGTATCTAGGTAATGATTTGCTGTGGTATAATTTGATCCCGGTAATTGTTATTGTTAAGTAATTACGAAACTTAAAACCGGATGAAATAAATATATGAGATTATGGAAGTATCATACTAATTAATTTACTACATCTTAGTATATTAATCGAGTGATAAATTTCACGGAATGTGGACGTTGTTGAAACCCTAAAAAAGCGTAGGTTTAAAAATACGTAAAACGTAAATTGTACGGGTTTTCATAAAAATGAAAAAATGAAAATGTAACTCGAAAAATATTTGCGAAATAAAATTGATTGCTTAAATTATGTAGACTATAAATAATCCATTGTTGGTTACAAGTTAAGTGTTTGTTTGTCTTTGTTTGTGATTAACTAATCTTGTTTCTCGTAAAAATAAATTATTAAATTTACTTGAAATGAAATATGTAGATGACGTAATAACTAAAATAGTGACGTCATAATTTTGAGAAAGGTTACAGATCTTTTTCTTTGGTTATTAAAATATAATTTTTCAATTTCAACTTATATATATATATATTGTGACTATTTTATCTTTATTTTTTTCAAATTTAAAAAAAACCAAATAATTATTTTACATAAATAATTATTTTACATGAACAAATGATCACAAATATTTGAACGGTAAAATGATGATTTTTTAATTTTTTTTTTCAAATGTATAACAGTATAAGCTTCTCCTTCTAATTTTTCTTATTATTAAATCTCTTCCCAAACAACCGTTTATAAACTTTGATTATTTGGTTTAAAGGTGGACTCATCGGAGGAAGAGAGAAACATTAAAAAAATAAAGGGCTTTTGCATATATATATATATACTAGAGTAAATTACATGGTTCGTCCCTGTGGTTTGGGCAAAATCACTACTCTCGTCCCTCGATTTTTATTTTTGCATGGTTCATCCTTATAATGAAGTTTCATAACACCATCCGTCCTTATCACTAAAAGCCGAGGGACGAGTGTAGTGATTTCTTCCAAACCACAGGGACGAAGCATGTTACTGATAAGGACGAACGATGTTATGAAACTTCATTATAAGGACGAACCATGCAAAAATAAAAATCGAGGGACGAGAGTAGTGATTTCGCCTAAACCACAGGGACGAACCATGTAATTTACTCTATATACTAGCTAAAAGACCCGTGAAATTCACGGGTATTTTAAAGAAAGGTTAAAAAGGTACGTAATGTTAATATCTTATACAATTAAGATGGCGGAACGAAACCTATAAACACATCGTGTTTGATAGGGTAAATGTCGAGAAATTAAACATAAAGACAATTCAACAATAGCCAAATAAGTTAAGAAAAGCAAAAATAATATACAAACAATACGCGATTAAGGTTGAATTTCCACAAACTCGCACATTAGCAAGATCACGATGACGGCTTCATCTAGTTGGTGCTTGAAATCCGGCACCAAAGCAATTCTCGTTGCGGCTTGAATTTATTCATCTTCTAAGAATAGTATTAACTGAAACAGTAACCGAACAAAATGTGCTTTCTCATATAGAAAATGTTTACTGATCATGTCTTTGATGTTGTAGTTACTTAATGCTGGAAATGAACGTGCTTAGGTTATATCCTTTATTGTAATATAACTTTCTTTTATAATACTTGGTATACTAATTATTATTTAGACAAATTTATACATCAGAGATAATTTGTTTTAGGTCAACCATGCACAACCTTTACCAATATTACCATATTCTTGTTGGGTGATGAGTATTTCGACGGCCACCTTTAAATTTTGATCAACAGATTGTATCACAACTTTCGTATGCTATCATACTACCGTGCTAGAAACAATCCGAAACCATCTTTCAAGAAAAAGCGTAATAAGAGACTTTACGTCACAAACAATGTCAAAGGTTTTAGATGAATGTCTAACATTCCGTTTATGTCTTGCTTACCGTCTTAGATTTGTACTATGCAATCTAAAGGACAGGTTGGACAACGGTAACTTTGGTAATTCCTGTAAACAGTGCGGCCATGTACATTGACACCATGGCATTAAACAAATCCTGTTGACTATCCCTAACAATTAAAAAGAAAATAAGTTAATTAGAATGAAACGGCAAGGTTATATGCATTGTGCACTAAATACTCACCGTTTTGAACCAAATTTCCAACATATTGTTGGAAGCATCAGTGAAATGACAGGTATAAAAACAACGAACTGCAGTGTATTGTGGCTGGGTTTCGCCAATAAGAAATGTATTGCTTCCAAAGACAAGTAGCAAACTGATTCATGTATGATCGTGAGTACTTGGTTGGGAAATGCAATTCTTTTGAATCAACTCTTGGTTTCTTTAGTCTTTCGACCAAATCTTTGTTGTGGCTGAGGCATCATATATGGAAAGGCATAAGAAAGAATGTATATGTTAAAAATAAGATTGAACAAAGGAATGATTTGATAAGCCATCATATATTGGAAGGCATAATTTTGGTGTCATGAACTGCTCATAGCTTAAATATTATAGAAGAGTCAGATATAACTTTTAGATAACACAAGGAATGATTTGATACACTGAAGTTAAATTGTTTACATAGTTTATAAATGCAAGTACCTGATGGTTGGTTAATGCTCCATAAGCCATTAACACCGGATATATCGGAAGTGCAACTCAAACATTTTTGTCACCTTCTGAACAAAAACAAAAGAACGAAAATTAACTTCAAAGAAAGTTAATAGAAGGATAAGTGAATGCGAGGAACTATATGACTACTGCTATTAGCTCATTCTCTAATAAATCACCAAACATAAAGATAATAAAGTGTTCTCTAAGCTCAAGTTGGGAATGATCAAATAATGAATATTAGAGAATGAGTTGCATACTTGTTTCACCAATGTTGGGCCTTCAACTGTGACATGCTGGGAAACACAATTACATATAATAAATAAAATAGAATTGTGTCAAGTATATAACCAATCTGCTTTAAGATATTCGATACAGGATCCAGTCCCTTGGTATCTTTGAAAACACTATGTGTACATCCTTGATAAATCATCAACCTAAACAAAAAGAATAAATTGGAGAAAGTGCAGCCTCTCTTATTGACCCGCTAAACAATTCAATCTGTAGACCGCACAAAAGCAATGCAATTGGTTTCCCCCTTAGGTTTTGCCACAACCACAATTGAGTTAAAATTAATCAAAGCAATCTATTATATATGAATCGAAACCCTAAAAATAAAAATTGAATAGCTGCTTAACTTCTGTGGACAACATAAAAATCACCTGCATAGATCGATTTTTTAGGGATTTTGAAAATATGTGTTTTTTGATGGTTGACTTTATTTGATGAATTGAAACTAATATTGAATTAATATTGGAGCGTGATATTGAATTGAAACAATCGTAGAGAAGAAGTTGTTGGTGGAGTGCATTGTGTACTTTACTAAAATAGCTGTAGCCTGAGCATCAAGACACGTCATAAAATTAATTGCAGGGTGCTTAAAAGAGTTGTACAAAAACTCTGTTTTATTAGATAGTATAGATAGATATAGATATTCATTAGTCAACGCTCATTGAAGTTCTTATGATCAATCTTGTCTCTCTCACTATAGTTCAAAAAAAAAAAAAAAATCTTGTCTCTCTCACAAGCAAACAACACATACAAACAGAACAATGATTCTGTTTTTTCTTCTTGCTCTACTGTTCTTAACAATATTCACCACCTTTTTCAAGTACATATGGACCCCACTTCGTATCCAACGCCACTTCAGAAAACAAGGCATCAACGGGCCATCCTACCGTCCAATCTTCGGCAACTCTGCCGCGATGAGACGTAGGATGATCGCTGATGCCGAAGCATCACACTCTTCTTTTAACCATAATGAAGTTATCCGAAGAGTCATGCCACATTACTATAACTGGTCTAAGGCTTATGGAAGTCCTTTTTTGTATTGGTTTGGGACAAAAGCCAGGTTGGCTATATCTGACCCGGATATGATCAAGGAGATACTTGTGAGTAAGGCTGAGTCGTTTAAGAAGCCTCCGTCTAACCCGGCGTTTAAGGGTTTGTTCGGGGAGGGGCTTGTGGTGTTGGAGGGGGAAAAATGGGTTGTTCATAGACGGATTACTAGTCTGGCTTTTAACATGGAGAGAGTTAAGGTACTTTTTAATCATCTTTGTTAAACTGTCATTCTGCAAAAAGTAAGAAAGTAAAAGAGAAAAAGCTGTAATGATGATGTTTTTCTTAAACCGTGTGCTTTTTTGTCGGTAAACAATTATTCTGGGACGGAGAGAGTAGTAGTATAAGTTTGTGTAACTTTTTATTGGTTACCTGGTAGCTGATTACCGGTTCAACGGATTAGTTTAGTATTTGCATACATTGATCTTTTGTGTATTACAAAGAACATATACTTGCGATTTGGTTTTAATTCACATTTTCTGTTTTTAGAATACAATGGATACTACTTTGATATCCTAAGTTAGTTGTGCCAATTTAATCATTTATAAAACAAAATGACATGGCAACAGTCATTCGGATCGTTTCAATAGGATAATTTGATATATCTACACTAATTTTAGAGCGGAAATAATGCCAACCGCTGCCTAAAATGGTAGAAATATAGTCACTCTTTTGTAAGAATATGTTTGTGTGGTCTTTGTTATCCAAATACGAAGTTTTGTAATCTCGTTTCAAAATATAATACAAGCCTGTGGGCCAAATGTTGTGTCATTTTGGCCATAGGAATGGGTGCCCGAAATTGTGGATAGCACTCGAAATATGATGAGCAAATGGGATGCAAAGATTGGAGTAACAAGCAACTCGGAATTTGAATTTGACGTTCACAAGGAGTTTCACGACCTCTCTGCTGACATAATATCACGCACGGCTTTTGGAAGTAACTTTTCTGGGGGCAAGCGAATCTTTGAGTTGCAAGAGCAACAAGTTGCGCTCGTTTTGCAAGGCTTGCGGAATGTCTCTATACCTGGGTTCAGGTAAGTTTACTGTATTTTTTTTTGGTTTCATGTTTGTTATGCTTGTTTTGTATTTGGTTTCTGTTAGATTTGTGATTCTATCTGTTATTACATCTTAAATGTTAGATAAACAGATTTAAGCTCTGAAACTAGTATAGTGTGTTTTTTTTTTTTAAGTAGATAGGAGATCATTGAACAAAAGAAACCAAAGCACATGTACAAGGCACAAAGAAAAAACACTATCAAATAGCCAAGAAACAAACAAAAAGATCATGCCCTGCAACTCAGAAAGCCCCAAACAATGCGTAGGAAAAGCTCAATTGCTGCACTAAATCACTGTTTTCCGGAGGCTAAGAGAAGCAGAACGCATAACACCCTCTTCAACCAGCTTATCAGCATCAATGTTACCTTCCCAATTAATATGAACTAGCGAGTGACTGTTGTTGGATGAAAGGGAACGATCAATCTATTTAAAGTAGGAAAGCAGCCTCCATGGTCTCTTGAAATGATGCCGAACCCAGGATACTGCATCTAGGGAGTTACTTTCAACAATAATACCAGTCGAAGACAAATCTATTTTCTCATTTACCATCCTACAAGCTTCTTTAATTGCCATCACTTCCGCAACATTTGAATCTAAAACAATAACGGAAATTGAGAAGAAGGCCAATACAACACCACTACTGTTGCCAATGGCGCGTACCTCAGTTCGTAATGGGTAGGGCATCTTTGCACCTAACAAGCACAAGATCAAGGGTTCAATCCTTGGCACCCCATAGCCACAACCGCTGAATGAGTCATGTATGCCCCCCACATTATGGAAAGGCAGCCGATTGTGGGCCGGTTCGGGTTACCGGTTATTAACCTTTTGCACCTAACAACACCACTAATGTTTCTTAATAAACCACTGATACCCACCGGCCCCGATTTACATCTTGCGGCGCCATGAACATTAAACTCCAAATATCCTGCTACCGGAAGACACCATTATTGATTGCGATCATTCTTTTCTATAGTAATACCGCACATTGTAATTGAAATAAGTTGACATGAAAGTCCAATAAAGAGTAGGGACACGATGGAAAGAATGCTTTAACCCAACAACCGGTTCGGAAGTTGACCAAGTCTAGGACCTGCCAATAAGAAGGTATAGTGTTTGAAAATATTGACTTGTTTCTTGCTTCCCAAACATGCCACACCACTTAGAAAAATGTTGTCTGCCAGACCTCTTTACGGTTCGCTATTTTTTCCAAATCCATCCGCCAGGCAAATAAGGATGTCATATTTCTAGGAGTAACCCATTTACAATCCCAGCCACCAATCAACGCCAACTAGATAGAGAGAGAGAGAACTTACAGTGAATATAATGATGGTCAACTGAATCCAAGCTTGAATTACAAAGTGGAATTTCAGAAGCAACGATACCAAATCTTAATTGCACATCTTTTGTTGGAAGTTTTCCAAGGGTACTTCGTCATTTTAAAAGAAGAGCTTTCGGGAGAGCTTTAAACTTCCATACCGAGTGAAGAGTGGATTACTGTGACTAGACTTCTCCGCCTCTTTACCTAACGACCTCGCATAAAACTAGTATAGTCATATTTTTGGAAAACTAAATAACTATATCGAAGGGACAAAAATTAAGAAAATCAGGTGTTCAAAAGTCAAATTAGAATTATAATTTGATCGAATTTCGTGTAGGTATATACCAACAAAAAATAACAAGCTCAGGTGGAAGCTCGAGAAAGAAACAACGGAATTGATAAGGAAACTGATCGAGAAAAACAAAGACACAATCCAACATCCAAATACTCTACTCGCCTCATTGATATCTCCTTCCAAGAAAGATGACATACTTGATCTAAAGGAGATAGTAGATGAATGCAAGACGTTTTACTTTGCTGGAAAGGAAACAACGGCAAATCTTTTGACATGGGCGTTTCTCATTCTAGCGTTGCAACAAGAATGGCAAAACAAGGCTCGAGAAGAAGTTATTCGTGTTTGTGGTCACAATGCTTTCCCTTGTGCCAACGATTTAGCAAACTTAAAGATTGTAAGTCTAGCAGTGTATCATTTCTTGTGCAATCTGAATTCTTGAGACATTATTTTCTTTACGTCGAACAGGTTAGCATGATACTAAATGAGACACTTAGACTCTACCCTCCGGCAGTAATGATGATGAGACAAGCCTCACAAAATGTGAAACTAGGGGGCACACTCGATATTCCAGTTGGTACACAACTTTTCTTGGCCATGACAGCAGTCCATTATGACACAAAATTATGGGGAGAAGATGCATACGAGTTCAATCCGATGAGATTTGTGGAGCCTAGGAATCATCTAGCCTCATTCTTCCCATTTGGCTTGGGCTCTAGAGTTTGTGTTGGCCAAAATCTTGCAATGGTCGAGGCGAAAATTGTCTTGTCTATGATTGTCCGACGATATTCATTTGTGATTTCGCCTACATATGTCCATGCTCCTATGCAGTCGTTAACTTTGCAACCGCAATTTGGTGCTCAAATAATCTTTAGTAGTAGGAGGTGAATATTTGTTTGACACTCTTGTATTTGTACTTTGTAATATTTCTTAATGAAATAAACGTCTGTATGGTATAATTTTAACATGTACAACTCCAGATTTTCTTCTTTTCTAAAGCAACCAGACTTCTTCTCAAGCAAATATGCTTGCACTGTTGCTTAACTTTTTCTATTGTATTTTTTCAACTTTATAACTTTAACTTTTTAACTTTAACTATGGATAAAATTGTTCGATTTCTAATAAATATTCGATCCTTAAACTAGTTATTAACATTATCAACTTTAATCCTGACCCCTATGAGATGAGCCAATGCAATAAACTAAACGACTAAAAATGGAAATACGTTAGTATTTCCTGAGATGATTTGTATATAACAAAAAAGATATCCACACAAGAAGAAGTTATGAGTTTTACGATAGAGGTATGCTACAAAATGAGGTGCTATGTTATTATCTCTTTTTTTGGAAATCATCTCATACTTAAAGAGCAAATGCTAATCATGCCACCTCATTTTGTTGATTTTATTTTATAAAAATTACGTAATTCTAGCATATCTCTTTATAATAATATATCGGTCTGAATACAAAGTTGCAAAATCGAAAGATTTTTTTGTGTACTAACACATCTGGAAGTGGCGAGGGCAGTTTGCAACCTATACAGGAATTGATGGTTACATGTACCAGACTGACAGAACAGGTGACTAACTTGGAGCAGGAACTTAAGCACACTAAGACTTCACACACCAGGGTCAATACCAATCTTATTGGCAAAGTGAAGAAATTGCAGCTCAATGTTAAGTCTCTTCAACAACCAAAAAGAGTCAAACTGGTTGTATCAAGCTCAGACAGTTTTGATGAACACATGGAGCAAAGGGATTCTTCCAAACAGGGGAGGAAATCTCAAGAAGTTAAAGATGCAGACATTCAGGGGAGGATGGATATGGATTCTGATCTAGGACAGAATGATGAGCAACCTGAGCAAGTTCATCAAGACACAAAGCATCCAGTTCAAGACACAGAGCATTCAGTCAATGTTGAAAACCTTGTGAAGAATGTGAAAAAGGTAGCAAGACAGATGGGAGTTACAGTTGATACTGCTGCAACTAGAAGAATCATTACACAAGCAGTGAAAAATAAAGATGGTACTGCTGATACTCCAGTTGATAATGTTAATGATATTCCAGATACTACTACTTCAACAAGAGTTGATTCTGAAGAAAGTTGTCTTAAAAGGAAAGCTACATCATTTGATTCCAGTTCAGAAAAGAAGCAAAAAGTTGAAGAAGTTACTTCTGAAGAGGTTGAAACACAAGAAGACATAAAACTTCCACAAGAGATGGTAGCCATTCCAGATGCAGTGTTTGTTGAACCATCGCAGTCAAAATATTCCATTGTTGATTGGGAAATTCACACAGATAAATTTGGTATATTTTGGAAGATCATCAGATTGGGAAACAAGGTGGAAATGTTCAAGACTTTTTCTTACATGGTCAAAGCATTTGATAGGGATGATCTTGTGAAGCTGTGGAATTTGGTCAAAGAAAAGTTCAGTCATGCAGACTTTGAAAATAACAAGGAACCAGAGCTATGGACTGATCTAGGTAGATTATTTGAACCTGATCCTCTTGATAGTCTGTGGAAATTTCATATTCCTGACAAAGCTACTACATGGAGACTATATGACACATCTGGTGTGCATCATGTATCTACAACTGATGGTACAGATGTGTTTATGCTGGTTGAACAAGAATACCCTCTTAGAGTTGGAATTTTGGTGTTTCTGTTATCTGCAAAACTTTCTGTGGATGAAGACTCAGAGATGGCAAAAGAAATAATAAGGAAGATCAGAAATCAGCTTGACCAGGAAATGAAGACTGCAAGAAGAAAGTAGTGTTTGAAAGAATCCCCCCTCATCAGAAGGCTTAAAGTTTAATAGAAGAAACTCAATGATTTACAGAGAACATAAGTTTAGGGGAGGATTGTTGGGAATTAAACAATGGCAGTACTAACTGTGCTTGATACTACCAGGCATACAATCAGACTAGTAAAGAATACACTAGCAGTACTAACTGCTAGTATACATATGGTTTGTACTGCTAATAGGATATGAACACACTTTGTATTTTAAGAATAGATATTGTATATCTTATACGATTATATAGTGATAGTTTTATTGTAAAGGACTCCTTGTCCTATAAAAGGATGTCATAGGTTATATTGATAAATACACCAATACACAATCAATTAGAACAATCGTGTTAAGAACTTCAAGGTTGTGTACCCTGATACTAGCCATAGTATCTGTATTATTGCTTAATAATATTGAAGTGTTTTTATTATTACTTTGTCCATTGCATATTTAATGTTCTATTGATTATTCTTCTAAGTGTTACCAAGTAGATTACGCATACTTGATTAACATTAAGATTTGTTTCATTCACAATTGTTTTAGATTCATCCAAGGCAATATACTTATACAAGCTAAGTAGATCCAAGGTTTGGGACTTGTTAATACAAATAAACCGTAAAAACGTTTATTAATATTTAGCGATCTCTCTGTGTTTTGTTGATAACAAATATAATGTTATCATAAGTAAAACTTAAGGATACATGTTATTTTTGTAAAGCATTTACACATAGTCATTTAATACAAATTTTTGTAATAATTCATTTGTTGTAATAGTTTATTAGGATGGGTAAAAACCACAACCATGACCCATACCCATGGATCATATCCATAACCCATGGAGTTAACCCATACCCATTGTCTAGATGCATTGCATCTATTAGATACATTGTATCTATATAGATACCCATGGTTCATAATCTAGGACTCATGACCCATGACCCATAACCCAAAAACCCATGGGCAAACAGGAGCGTCTCACGGATCCCTGGAGTTACACTAGACGGATCCCTCAAGCAAGGGATACGTGGGATCCGTGCAACAGTGGCAAGAATTTTCCTATAAATAGAGAGCCATTTCTTCATTTTTACTCACCCCTCTTCTTACAAACTCTCTCATATATTCTTACACTCTTCTAACATAAGATCACTTGATCTAGAGAGTAGTTCTTCTTTCTTTTATTGTGATTCTCATATAGGTCCTTCTCTAAGGCGAGATCACGAGCATTCTACAAGTCATCCAAGCAAGGGGTCCTTGATTGATTTGTTCCTCCACAAGATTTCTGTAGCGAAGATCTTGTATTTCATATTTCACAATTTGTTGTGTTATAGTTGTGTTGGTTTGGTCCTCCGTGTTACGGACTCGGTATTTAGCTTTGTACCGGAAAAAGTGTAAGCGACGTTATGAAGGCTTCTCCGCCAAGTTGAAGGAGTTTGTTGACATAGTGTTTGAACTCTCGAGTAGGTGACTCGGGGAGTGGAGTAGGGCAAGGAAGGTGCCCTTGTAGCCGAACCACTATAAATCGGTTGTGTCATTTCTATCCTTTACTTTACTTGCTTTCTTTATTTGCATTACTCTTAGATCTATACTTTCTCTTCATCCATACGATTTCACATAACATCGAATCTAATTTTTTTTTAAACTAACTTAAAATCGGCAAAACTATTCAACCCCCCCTCCTTCTAGTTTTCCACAATTGGCATCAAGAGCTAAGTTTATAAAAGTTTTAAAGTAAACCGTATTTTAAAAACTTTTCAATCACTATGGGTTCTGAAAATTACAAGGAAGGGGAATCCATGCAACAACCTCCACTACTTGAAACTAATGGTTTTATATATTGGAAAAATAGGTTCGAAACGTATGTGAAGTCAAAAGATATTGATCTTTGGTACATCATTGTTGAAGGCGATTTTGAAGCCACTACAAAAGATGAAAACAGAAATTTAGTTAACACACCTCATGATAAACTCACCGATGATATTAAGAAAAAGCTTTCCAAAAATAGTGAAGCTAAAATGGTTTTATATAATGCTTTACCCAAAAAGAATTCAAAAGAATTTCCATGCTTAAAACCTCTAAAGAAATTTGGAATTCTTTAGTCGTAGCTCATCAAGGTAATCAACAAGTTAAAAATAATAAAATAGATTTATTTGTTCAACAATATGAACAATTTTCAATATTGGATGAGGATACTATAGATAATTCTTTTGCTAACTTTAATACTATAATTACATCTTTACAAGCACTTGATGAGTCTTTCTCTAGTCGTAATCATGTTAGGAGATATCTAAGGGCACTTCCATCCAAGTGGAGATCTAAGGTGACGGCAATCGAAGAATCAAAAGACTTGTCAATCCTCACCCTCGATGAACTCATAGGCAATTTAAAATTCTATGAGCTTGTCCTCGCTAAATATTCTGAAGCCTCAAAAGTGAAAGAGAAGCACAAATCTCTGGCCCTAAAGCCAAGAAGGTCTCAAGCGATGAAGAGAAATCCTCTTCGGATAGTGATGATGAGGAGTATGCCATGGCAGTAAGGGACTTCAAGAAGTTCTTTAGAAGAAAAGGAAGATACGTCAAGCAGCCTTATGACGACAAGAAAGGGTTCCGGAAAAGCAAAGATGACGAGAAGGCAAGGGATGAACGCGCTTGTTTTAAATGTGGGGATCCCAACCACTTTATTAGTAAGTGTCCCAAACGTGATGAACAAAAAGCGTTCGTGAGTGGTTCGTGGGGAATGAGCGAGGAGGAGGACGAAGAAATTTGTCTCATGGCAAATGACGAAGTATGTCACGAATACTATAGTAGCTCATCATTAGATGATGACTCATTGCATAATGAATATGACAAACTTTTCAAAATTAGTTTAAAAGTAATCAACAAAAACAAGTTTTTGAAAAACCAAAATCAACGTTTAGAAAAGGAAGTCATTGAGTTAAAAGCAAAATTAAAACGTCTAGAAAAGGGGAAGATAGCAAGTGAGGAATGTGAACTTTGCGTTCAACTTCAAACACTAGTTGATCATCTAGACTCTAAGATTGCTAGAATGAATACTAATACTCTAGATATGATATTAGATAGTGTTAAAACATGAAACAACCAAAAAGGTTTAGGCTTTCAGCAACTTGATGCGTCAACTAGTGAAAACAAAGAAACACAATTCATAAAAGCAATAGAAAAACAAACAACTGTAGTCATGGATCCCACGAATCCCACAAGAAGGGAACCGGCTAGTGTACAGCCAGGGATCTGTGGGTCTGCTGAAGCAAACAGTAGCAATAATGTAGCTTCCTCATCTAGAACCGATTTTGCTATTGTTAATAAGAAGAAACCAACCCATGTTACTATTAGACAACCACCTCCAAGACAAAATCAAAGTTTTGCAAGAAACAAAGGTCCATCATTTTCAAAACCGAACACATCTAGGAGACCTAATAATGTTTATCCGAGAACTAACCATCAAATGGGATGGAATCCTAATATGCAAAACGGTTTTCCATTTCAAAACTTTGCACCATGAAACGCATACTCACCTTTTCCATATATGTCTAACATGAATGGAATGTTTAACACTAATGGACCATGAACAAATGGGGACCAAACTTTTGAGTTAATTGTTTTCTTAGGTGTGCTTAAAGGTCAACCTAGATCCGGATGAGTGGATCAAGGATAGCGGGTGCACGAGGCACATGACCGGAAATAAAGATTTATTTTCCACATATGAATCCTTCAATGGAGGAAATGTGGTATTTGGAAATAGCAAAAGCAAAATCATCGGTAAAGGTATGATTTATAACAAATCTCTAACCATTAACGATGTGTGTGACGTAGAAAATCTAAACTTTAACCTCTTAAGTATAGGACAAATATGTGATAAGAAGTGCAACGTTCTTTTTAATGAAACCGGTAGTAAGATATTGAAAAACAGAATCACTATAGGTAGAGGAATTATGAAACATGGAGTCTATGTCATCAAAATAGGTAATGAACCTAAAGACAAACTTTTTATTACTTCTATGGATGATACTTCGACCTTATGGCATCGAAGATTAGATCATGCCAATATGCGACTTCTTCAATCGCTGTCATCCAAAGATCTAGTAAGAGATTTACCAAAATTAAACTATGAACATCACTTTTGTGATGCTTGTAACGTAGGAAAACAAGTCCATGCTAGTCACAAAGCTAAAAACATGGTCTCTAGAACTAAGTGTCTAGAATTACTACACATGGATTTATTTGGTCCATCCGCTATCCAAAGTTATGGAGGAAACTACTACACTTTGGTTATAGTGGATGATTACTCTAGGTACACATGGACTAAAATTTTAAAGAATAAAAGCAAACGTTTGATTACTTTGAAATAGTAAGTAAGAAAATCCAAAGACAATTAGGAAATCCTATAGTGTCTATTAGAACGGATCATGGTAGGGAATTCGGTAATGAAGTGCAATTTGGAGCCTTTTGTGACGCTAATGGTATTATTCACAACTTCTCTGCTCCTCGCACTCCACAATCAAATGGGGTAGTTGAAAGAAAGAATAGAACCCTACAAGAAATGAGTCACACCATGTTAAATGCGCAATCCATACCTCAAAAGTTTTGGTGCAATGTCGTTGATACATCAACGTACATACTTAACCGAGTCTTAATTAGACCATTTTTAAGTAAAACTCCATACGAGTTACTTCGAGGCAAAAAGCCTACGTTAGATCATTTTGGAGTCTTTGGTAGCAAATGCTTTCTACTTAACACTAAAGATTACCTTACAAATTTTTATCCTAAATCAACCGAAGGTATCTTTTTAGGTTACTCTCCTAATAGCAAAGCTTACGTCATATTAAATAAAGAAACAACGAAGGTTGAAGAGTCATTAAACGTAAAATTTGATGAGAGTCCACCCAAACCTACTCTACCTCTTGTCGATGACGAGATTGTTGAGAGTGAAGCTATAGAAATAAAGAAAAAGACAAACGAGGAAGATGAACCTTTAAATAATGAAATCATCAATATTAAAGAGTCTAAAGATCACCCCATAGATAAGGTCGTAGGAAAATTAAACCAAAGAACCTTAAGGTCTCAAGTCCAAAACCAAAGTAGCTTATTTTGTTTTGTCTCAACCATAGAACCTAAGAATACACAAGAAGCCATAAAAGATGAAAGTTGGGTAATGGCTATGCAAGAAGAGGTAAATCAATTTGTTTCTAACGATGTTTGGACACTCGTCCCTCCACCTAGTAATCAAAACATAATAGGAACCAAATGGGTATATAAAAACAAGTTAGATGCAAACGGTGTAGTGTCTAGAAACAAAGCTAGACTAGTTGCCCAAGGGTATAATCAACAAGAAGGAATAGACTTTGATGAAACCTATGCCCCCGTGGCTAGATTAGAGTCTATAAGAATATTTCTTGCTTATGCTTGTGCTAATGATCTTAAGCTTTATCAAATGGATGTCAAAAGTGCTTTTCTAAATGGTTTTATTAATGAAGAAGTATATGTAGCTCAACCTCCAGGCTTTATTAATTTTGAAAAACCTAAACATGTGTATAAGTTAAAGAAAGCTCTTTACGGTCTTAAACAAGCCCCAAAAGCTTGGTATGATAGACTCAAGTCATTTTTAATTAAAAACAACTACACCATGGGGTTAGTTGATAATACACAGATAACGATTTAAAAGGTACACTTTTGAGGGGTCATTTAAGCCCTTAATCGACCACTTTTATATCCGTTACTGCTTAATTTCGTTCCTTTTCACTTTTTAGGTCTTTTGAAGGCAAATTGCTGGAATGACACTTATTCGGACGAAAAGGCGTGAATATGTGAAGAAAATGGCCAAGTCAAGATCAAGACACTCAAGCTGCTGGAATATAAGGTGACGGCATCACAGTTAGAAGACGACGTCGTCGCAACGTGCTCCAAATTTGTGACGACTCGGTAGCGAAATTGCTATTTTGTACCCGACGGCGTCAGAAGATGAAGCCGACGGCGTCACAACCATAAGGTGACGCCGTCACAAGGTTGACGTGGTCAAGACGAAACCCTAATGGCGGCGATCCGACGGCGTCACATTTAAAGAGTGACGCCGTCGCAAGTTGTAACTCTATATATAGAATTCAAATTTTCAGACTTTTAGAGACGTAGTTTTGTGGAGTAAAACCTAATAACGATTTTTGGCTGTCTTGAGCAGTATCTTAGGGTTCTCATACCATATTTTACAATAAGATAAGTAATTTACTTCATTGATTCAATTATGTCTTCAATTGTATGTGTGTATGCTTTCATGTTTTCCATGTCTGGCTAATTTACTTGTGTGTTTGCTTATATCTATGAAACCTAGGTATTGAATATTGATTGGTTGTCTCTTATCTTAATTGTGATTGACCTAGGATTGAGATAGGTCATTCGTTGTGTTTTTAATGCTTGAGTAATCTTTGTGAACATTAGTTTATAATCACCTAGAGTTATTGTAGGCTAAACATCCAAAGATAACCTTAGAGTTAGTTTATGAATCCTAGAGATTTCATAGGCAATAACCTTTAGGTAGTCTCAAAGAGTTAGGGAAAAAAGCATACCTTACGACCTTAGAAGACACAACGCGTTAAGAATAATGACGTGACAATTCAACCATCAATAGGAGATAACTAGGGAGTAGTAGCATCTAGGTAAACACATCTTTAATCATCATACGAGCACACATCAATTAGACATAGACTAACCCTTAGCTTAGTTAATTAGATAATTAGAATAGTAGAGTAATCGGTAGAAATACCAACCCCCTAAATCCAATACCCCGAGATTCGTCCCTTTTAATTTTCTAAAAAATATAAAAAGATAAAAAATAATCTTCCTCAACCCCAACCTTAGCTTAGTAACTTCTCACTAGCATTCCTATTCCTCTAGAGAACGATATCAATCCCAAGGCTTACCCTAATACTACACTACAACGATTAGGTTCACTGCCTAGGTGGTTGAAAAACTTGCTCAAAGAAAAGGAAGTTTCATTTGACCCCGAACGCACGTTGTTCGCGTATCAAGTTTTTGGCTCCGCTGCCGGGGAATAGAATAGCTAGTTAGATTTCCACCTCGTTTAGGTTCCCTTGCTTGATTCCTATCAAGTAAGAAGTTTTCTCATTTTTAGCTTCCTCGTAGTCTATCCCCCTTCTTCGTGACCTTTATTAGTAATCCTATCACTTTTCATCATGGAAGGTGATAATCAACCCCCACTTATCAACCCACCACCAAATGACCCACCAAGAGGCCGTACTCTTGGTGAATACTCAAGACCAAGCCACCTAGGCTATAGGAACACCATTGAGCTTCCCGATCAAGCCCAAACTACGGCCCTTCGATCAGACACCATCCGGTTGGTGCAAAACAGATGTGCATTCCATGGACTTCGTTCCGAAGATCCTAATCAGCATCTTAAGGATTTCCTTAAAATCGTCGATTCCATCGACCTCGATGCTACTATTCGGGAGACCACGCGCTTGCGTCTCTTCCAATTCTCACTACGGGACCAAGCTAGTAATTGGCTTGAGCGACTTCCCGCCGGCTCCATCTCAAGTTGGGATGATCTCACTTCTCGTTTCCTTGCCCAATTTTTCCCACCGGGGAGAACTACTAAGCTTAGGAATGAAATCTTGATGTTCCAACAACGTCAAGGTAAATCTCTCTACGAAGCATGGACTCGATTCAAGGACTTACTCCATAGAGTCCCTCATCACGACATTGATCTTTGGCTTCAAGTCCAAATCTTCTATGATCATGTCATTTCCTCCATCCGACAAACCATTAATTACGCCGCCGGTGGAAGGCTAAGTAACCTTAATGTTGAAGAATGTTGGGAAGTCGTCGAAGACTTAACACAATATGAAGAAGAAGGATGGGAAATTCCAGTAGTCCAGGAAAACGGGTTGGATTCCCGAGCACAAATGTTTATGAGTATGGAGGCACAAGTAAATGAGTTAATGGAAGTAACCACCCATGATTATAAGCATGTGAACGCTGTCAAGGAATTTTTGCTCCCAAGAGAATCCCGGCAGGATGAATTCGAGGACATAATGTTAACATTTGTCAACAAACAAGAAAAGGAAATAAAACGCCTCGAAGCTCAAATGAGGAAAACTCACGACACTTTCTTGGGGCTGGCTGACAACTTCATGCTGAAACTCCGTGAAGAAATCGCAAAGAACAATGTACCTAAAAAGATAGAAAGTACCGGAGCTCGTTAGAATGACTCCCGAACCCTCTCCAATTCCATTAAGCAGGGCAACCCTTCTCAAGGAATCACATCCTTGTTTGAATTCTTGCCTCAACACTCCCTGTTTGTTTCCTAGGGACATATTTATTGGAAGAGTGCACGTGGCACTTCCCGACTTTCCTAATATAAGGAAACGTTCTTTTGGGTTTAAACCAGGATCAAAGAATCCTCATCCCCAATATTTCGATATTTCTAGAATCCTAATTGAAAGACAATTTGACATATGCGTTGCTTACCTTTGTGGAGATTACGAATGGATTGACAAAATGAATCTTAAAATAAAAACCAAAATCTTTGTCAAAGATAGTAATCAGATTTTTGATCCGGGCGGATTAATAAAAATTGTCTCTTTTGCAAAAATTTGGTCGTGACGCCGTCACGCTTAAAGGTGACTGGCGTCACAATGCGATAGACAGGCCAAAACACCAACCATCCCTTTCATTCTCTACCCTACACATTCTATCCGCCCCACATCACACTACTACGTTTTCTCCACACCAAATTCACCATTTTGATGCGTCAATCTCCACAAGGTAAGTAATATAGATTGATATTTGTCTAGTCAATTGCTCTATTCCATGCTCAATTTTGATTTCCCCTCTCAATCCGAAAATCCCCAATTGATTTAATTTATGCTAAATGTAAGCGCCATGAATCTTGTTAATTAGGCTTAAGATTAAGAATTGTAGTGTTATCATATGGGTTTGATTGTGCGAGAAGCCTAGACGGCTTAGGGACTAAAACCACCTAGCCAATACACCATTGTTGCAAGCTGTGTGTTTGGGTCAAGGGTTATGGTTAAAAACCTGGATTTTTCCCTCGCAAATGTCGGATTTGAAATTTTCTTGGAGTGACGGCGTCAGGCTTCGATTGTGACTGGCCATAACCTTCTCGATGTCATTCTTATGCGAATGTTACTCATTTGTTCCCAATCTTTTGATTTCTTGGTTTCTCTGTATGAGGATAGAAGAACAAGGGGACAATCTTCTGCTACCCAGGAGAACATTGCTGACACTATTGCTGGGTGGGGAGTGTTTGTTGAGGAAGAGTGTCAAACCCGTTACAATGATTTGCTTCATTAGACCATTGACTCTGGGGCTGTTTTGGATTGGGGATTTCCTGAGGAGCATGATCTGGCTAGGGTATTTTGGAACAACTATAGGAGGGATAAGTTTACTGATCTCTAGTGGGAGAGATTGTTTAGGATGCGTGAGCCCGTGTATGGCGAATTGGTGCGTGAGTTTCACGCATCTTATTCAATGGATTTTATTTCATGTCTGAATAACATTGAATTTCAGGGGATTAGGTTTAGGCTGGGTGGAGAATGGAGGGCTATGTCGGTGCTAGAGTTTGGTTGGAGAGTGGGGATCAGAGCAAAAGAAGGGTAACAGAGCGATGCTTTTAGAGCTAGCTTGGTACCGATTGCCCATAGGGAGGACATGTGGGAATTCAGTTTTGGAACACAGCCAATGGGGAGTATGTTACTTGGGGTGCCTCGCCAAGGTCCGTGATCCTAATAAGGCTCGGCACCGCCGCCACTTTCACCATAACAGGATGCAGCAAGTACCGACTCATCGTGTCACTCTACCAAATCTATTCTATCTCTACTGCATGTTGGCCAAGGGTGTGCACTGTAACATCCCATTCTAGTTGGCCGAGTACTTGAGGACTGCTAGTGGTGTGAGGTATGAGGATAGGGTGTATGGAGGTATGTTTGTCACCCGTTGCTCTGGCTTTTGGCATCCTCGTCGGGAGGTACCGCGCACCTCAATGTGGTAGCGGCACCAAGGTCGCCGAGCTAAGTCCCAAAAGCTATGGAGGTCATCATGGTTATGGTAGAGGCTACGCATGGTTCCGTCGCCCGGGTTCAGAGGATAATGATGACGATGATGACGAAAGTACTGGCGCCGCACACCCGCCAGGGGATGGAGCAGAGGCTCCGTGGACGCTTCTACAGGAACATGTCCGATGGAGATTGGGCGTGCCCATCAGGGAGCGCGGATGGGCCGTGAGACACGCGGATGGCACAACAGATCGAGAGCCACCGACATATGATCATACCGTCGACAGATGCAACATCTGTCCATGCGCTGACGTTTTGATCCACACCGCAGAGATTGATTCATTCCCGGGCGGAGGAGAAATACCCGCCTTATGGATACCTGGGCCACCTCCCTCCTGATTATGACTACCGTTATGGACCCCCTCCCCAGTGACTCATGTGTTTACTTGTGAATTGTTTATGGATAATTATTGTTGGTTGTTGAAACAATTTTATTTGGGCATGTAATAATCTAGACTATCTTGACTTTGTGACGATGTGGTGAACTTGGAACAATTTGATGTGTATGTATATTTGTTTGTGGTGTGATTTATCCATGACTTGTTTGGTTGGATTGTCTATTTGTGTGTCGTATATCTTTTAGTGATTGTTTATTCTAATGTTTGAATTTGTGAAAATGCTTTATTTTGTCTTTAACCTCGTCTTAATTACATATAAAGGTATTGTTAATACAAATAAGCCGTAAAAACGTTTATTTATATTTTACGATCTTCTAATGTTTTGTCGATAACAAACGTAAAATCATTTTAACGAAACAAATAAAATACGTAAATGGTTTGAACTAATAGTTTCTAACATATTCACATAAAACACTAAAACAAGTATAAGTGATTTTATGATTTAATATTACATATGTACAACAACTAGTGTTTACATATTTGGGTAAAATATACACATAACTAGTATGTAGTATATTGGGTAATATAAATGGGTAGAAACTTAAGTATCAAAACCCATTGGGCAAATACATTGAATGTAGTTGGGTACAACCCAAAGCCCATGATCCATTGAGCTTGACCCATAACCCATTGCATGACATCATACTTATATCATATATGGATAATATCCATAACCCATGGTATTGACCCATACCCAATGCCTAGATACATTGAACCCTTGGTGAGCACTCAAGAGATACATTGTATCTATCCAAAGATCCATGGATCAACCCATGACCCATAACCAAAATACCCATGGGTAGGGGAGTCCCACGGATCCCTAGCTTTACACTAGACGGATCCCTTGTGGGAGGGATCCGTGGGATCCGGGAAAGAGAGAATTTTCTATAAATAGAGAGCCATTTCTTCTTTTCTACTCACAACTTTACACACATACTTCCCCAAGTATTCTAACCCCTTTAACCTCGATCTAAGTGATCTATGTAGTTTGTCTTTTGTTTTGTGTGATCTTCTAGGTTCCTCTTAAAGGAGAGATCACCACTTCTTGAAGACCTGCAAGCTCAAGTCCATGAGTTGCCATGCTTCGTCATCATCAAGACAACTAATGTTCTCTTGTTGATAGTTCTTCCTTTCTCCATAGATGTTGGGTTCAAGGCATTAGTGAAGAATGCCGAAAGTGTCAAGATGAAAGCATTAGTGAAAGGTGCTCATCATTCGTGTCAAAGCATTAGTGAAGAATGCTAGAGGTGTCAAGATGAAGGCATTAGTGAAGGGTGCCAAGCGCTGTCAAAGGAATTAGTGAAGGATGCCAAGAATCAAATCAAGTCTTTGGAGAAGAATGCCTAGGTCGTATAATCGATGAGGTGCATCGTTATACATAATAAGTATTTGTTTTTCAAGGATGGTGATATCCTTGATGGTGTTGTAACAAGGAGTGATCTCCTGATATTAGGTGTTGTGTTGTGAAGGGTAGTAGTTCCTCCATAGTAATGGAACTAGGTGCTTAGCCTAGTACCTAATAAAGGGTAGGCGACTTTGTGATAGGATTAGTTTTCCTTGGTGTGAAAGAACCGTGGTTAGCCTAGCACAGATAAAGGGTGGTATGCATGTTGTGTTAGGTGGTTCGCTTGGTGTGAAGGAACTCCGGATTTAGCTTTGTACCAAAAAGGTTAAGCGACGCTAGAAGGCTTCTCCGCCATGAAGTTGGTGTAGTGCTTACTAACTCTCGGAGGTATGACTCTGGAGGAGTAAGGCAAAGGTGTCCTTGTAGCCAACCACTATAAATAACTTGTGTCGTGGTGATGTGCTTCTTACTCTTTATCTTTCATTACACGCTTATATATCTATCTATCAACGTCCAACATAAACAACCAAATAGATTGACATAAGTCGATCTAAATATTTAAAAAGGAGTTTTAAATTGGGAAAACTATTCAACCCCCCCTTCTAGTTTTCCACAATTGGCATCGAGCTCAAGTTACCAAGTTTTTTGTATATTGTACTTTGAAAACTTGATAATGATCCGTATGTTTGAAAACTACAAAGAAGGGAATTTTTTTAAAACAAAAAGTCATGTTTTTAGAAATCATCATATGTTTGATAGTGATAGATCATTCTAACATTTTCCTTTGAGAAGTCTTCATACTAGGATTTGGGTATCTTAGAAGATGATGAAGTATTTCCCGCTATGGTTTCTAAAACCATAAAAAGGGAATATAGCAAAGGATTGGGGTATCTTAGAAGATCATGAAGTATTTCGCGGCTATGGTTTCTAAAACCATAAAAAGGGGATATAGCAAAGGTATGTTTTCTTAGTTACATTTTTTTTTTTTCAAAAACGCGGCTAAATTGCTTGTGGACAAAATGGTGATATATGCTTCTATCTTATAATAAGCATAATATGAAAAGTGTTTTAGTGATTTTTTTCTTTGAAGTTTTGTTGTTAGATATCTTGTTAATCAAGCTTGAATAAAGGTAAAAAATGGGTAATATAACTTCACTAAAAAGTCTACAAAGACTAAACCTTTTCGTCGTCAAAACGCATTTTGTAATTCTGTGTCGATCCGTGGATCCCTCAGTTACACTGGACGGATCTCTCAAGCAAGGGATCCGTGGGTACGTAAGACTTTTGTCTGCAATTTCAAAAATTCATAACTTTTAACCGTAAGTCGTTAGAAGTCGTGCCACCTATCGTTTTAAAGGTATTTGAGTCTACTTTCATTTAAAAATGATTTCATAAATTGATTCAAAACAATAATATACAGAATCATTGATTTATAATAGAAAACCATTTTTTCGATCATAACTTTTGCACAAACTTTTGATCTAATTGGAGACGGATGTTTTCGCTTTTGAATAACAATGTGTCCTCTATTGAAATTAAGGTTTTGATCATATTTATAAATATAAAATAAACTAATCAAGCTTGGTATACATGTTTATATTTAACACAAAGCGATGAAAAGAACTCTCGTATGCTATGCTAAATGATAAATTGTCTTCGTTGCATTACTTGATTATTTGCTTATATCAAATAGCTTTTGTGATTGTTTAATTGAATAGCATATGTGGTTTCCTTACCTTGCTATTCTTTCTCTTGTTTGTCGATTTAGTAATATTCTACTAATCAATGTGCTATTTGAAGGAGTGTTTGGGATAACATCTAGTTCTGTCGAAAATGTTAGTTTAGATATTTAGATAAGTCATATAGGTTGAAAAATGTTTAAAACATATAACACACTAAATGGATTTTTGATTGAGTTTGTCATATGTGCTTATATGATTTCCTTTGTTCTTGTATCATTTTCTAAAAACAACAAGAATGTACATCGGATCATAACCTACACTTGTGTTGATGATGTACTCTCCTATTTTCCTTTTCATGATCGCTCTCCAAGCTTCATAGTAGGATTGACAACTTGATTATTTCATCCGATATACTCAAGTAAATTATTTTGCAACGTAAATATAATTGTTCATATCCGAAAGTCCAAACTCAAAGCTTTCCAACAACATATGTTGAACTAGCTCATCCAACCATTTTTGTTGTTTACCATATGGACAACTTTTAAACTTATTTTTAACATGACGCCTTCGTCACCTTATTTGTATCAAGTATAATATTAAACGAAGCAAAGTATCATCATTGTTACTCTTCGATAGGCCATTGTAGGAATATAAATTTTCCTAACTTGAGAATGAATACTGGAGAACTTATTGCACTAGAAACTCAATTTGACCTAACGGTTGAATTGCTTCCTTGATAGAAGTTGGGTACATGGAATCACCCATAAAAATGGTCGTGTTTAGCCGTAATTGAGCACCGCTAGTAACAGTCTCATATTCAATCTCTCACTTGGGAAATTTATACTCCTATGTTTTCCTAAAGTAAGTTTACAATGGAAATACTTTGCATTGTCTTAGGATTACTAATCAAACAAGTTGTAAAATAAAAATTTTCTTTTAGTTAATCACAACCACTTGCCTCATCAAGCTATTATCTTGCTTTGATCGAGAAGAGCTACATGACTTCATGGACGAAGTTCATTGTATGCTAATCACCATCCGTAATGACTATACATAGTTCATTGCTTCCGTAGGCCAAAACAACCCCATTGTCTTGAACACCATCATCTACTCTCGACGCCATTGTTAATACAAACGATTTACTAATCCAGATCGTAAATAGGTTTTGAGTTTCTTGAATAGTGCTTGTTAAGTTTGATAAACCTCTTTGTTATTTGTGAGCTCGATCTCATTTGATATATTAGTGTTAGAACCTCTTAAAACTTGAAATATGATGCATTGTCAAAGTCATTGCATACCTTTTGTAAAGGTTCTGCTTAGCAAATAGACGGATCCCAAAATTTGTGCTTGACGGATCCCTACTCTTAGGGAACCGTGGGATCCGGCAAACAGAAAATGCAATTGCAATCATTGTATTTCAATCATGTCCTTAGAACACCTCACACTAAGCTAAACATAGTATCTTAAGGCAAATTAAGTCCTTATCAAGTTAAGTAGATCCTTTCCTACTCAACTCACCTAGATCACACTCTAAGATGCTTGTAGATCTATCATTTTCACTTTAATCCATTACTCTTCCGCTCTCTATGATCACTCATCATTCTCACATGATCCCTCACATCTAGCTTTAGAAATCTTTCGATTATGGCAAAATTGATCATAAATCATCCTTACCTCAAAATTGATCAAAGTTGATCAAATTCTAGTTTTCCCATCTCAAAGCCTCTAGGATATTTTCTAAAACACTATCCTAAGACACAACCTGATCTCTAGGATCATTTAGCTTCAATTGACACTCTATATCTTTAGTGTCATCCTTGCTCATCCATTGGTACTCTTGAAAGTTCCAAATCCTTCCATAAATAACAATCATTAACTACATCACTCATTACCTTCAAGTACTCAAGCACCCTTCATTTAAAACACTTAGGAGGACTGAAACACTCAAGATGATATAGGTCTTAGATCTTAGAAACATCATTTCCACTCTTTCATAACTGTTGAAAGCCGGATCCCTAGGATTAGCCTAGATGGATCCCTCTCGAGGAAGGAACCGTGGGATCCGGATGACAGTTTATGTCTAACATTGCTAAAACAATCATTTCAACTCATCTTCCTAACTCAAACACTCCATCTCATCTTAAATAAGTTCCTAGATCAGTGAAACTCTGAACTTCAACCTTGTGCATGCTAATCATCACATTCCAAAGGATATTAGAGACTTAAGTCTTGAATGCACTTGCTAAATCCTTCCCTTTATAAGTCATCTTCCTAGAATCCCTTAGTCATCAAACACAACATAATTCTCAGAATTTAGAAACCTTTTTCCTTAGTCAATTCATCATGAGGAAAGCTCCTAGTGCTAACTCATCCAACCAAGAACCACCCAAGAAACTTGCTCGTGTTGTACATGAAATTTCCTCAACTGAATCATCTCCGGTTAAACCCACAAATGATAGGACTTCCCATCCACCGAATCATCATCCGTAAGAGATAATAGTGCTAGAATCTCACCTCAACAAACCCAATCAACAATTGCCAAGAGAACCGCAATAATTAGCATTAAACCTCTTAGGTTAGAAAAGGGATCATCGAGCTCTAAACCAAATGTACCTAGTTCTAGCAAAACGTCTAAACCTTCATTCCTAGAGCATGGACTACACTCCTTTACCGAGCCTCTCTCTATTCATTAGAGCATTCACCACCGAGAACTTCTCATTCACCAACCTTCTCGTTAAAATAGGAACCACCTACATCACCAACTAGTCCATCGTTGGAAACAAGGAACCACCAAGGACTTGATCATATGGAGGAATTTCCATTACCACCACTCTCATTCCTAGTAGAACCTCATCCTAAATTACTCAATGTACCTCCACCATCATTTGTAGAACCTCCTCACAACATCCTGTTCCTAATCAAGACAATAATTGCTCTACTTGTCTAATCACCCAAGGACTTGTTCAAGAAGTACGAAATGAGTTGCATTTCATGTTTAATTATCTTCTTGAAAGATTGGACCAAATCAACAAGTCTACTCATCCCTAGACTCAGCACTTTGTTGCTTCTTAAGCTTTGGTCACTTATTAGTATTAGTAGAATATGGCTAAATCATTCTCTTAGTTTTTTAGAGATTTTTTGATCATCTCTTATGTTTTATTGAATGATAGTTTACTTGCCATATTGCATTGAGTATATGTTTGTTGGTTGAATACATATCTCATTTTGATGTTAACATTACTTGTTACATCACCATTGCTGAATTTAATCATCAGCTATACGGATCCCTCAAAATTGCCTAGACGAATCCCTACTCGGAGGGAATCGTGGGATCCGTGAGACAGAAAACTATTTTTCTACTAACTTGGATCACATATGCAGGAAATTGTGCATTATACTTGTTTTCTAACCTTTGTTTTGTAGTTATTCAATCTACACTTGAAGCCTTTTGACACCCTAAAGCTAGGGGGAGCGTTGTGTCAAAACAATACATTGCAAATTACTTGCAATATTAGGATTACATCCCTTTGCAAAATTGCAATCATCAAGGGGGAGCACATTCGTCACTTAGACGAAATCTTTTGCAAACTTAGTTGCAAACAAACTAGATTAGTATTACTTTCTTGACGCCCTTACCTAGGGATGGACACGTCAAGGGGGAGTAAAGACGAGATCCTTTCCCGTTACTTGCTCTCTACCTCTTTTTATTTCTTTCACATGTTTTTCTTAAAAACAATGTGTTGCTTTCTTTCAAGGCTCTTTTTGTTTCGACAAAAAGGGGGAGAAGAAGTAAAAACTACAAATTCAAACTTTACAATTTTAGCTTTTTCTTAAAATAATTTTATGTTTTGTCATCAACAAAAAGGGGGATTGTTAATACAAATAAGCCGTAAAAGGTTTATTTATATTTTACGATCTTCTAATGTTTTGTCGATAACAAACGTAAAATCATTTTAACGAAACAAATAAAATACGTAAATGGTTTGAACTAATAGTTTCTAACATATTCACATAAAACACTAAAACTAGTATAAGTGATTTTATGATTTAATATTACATATGTACAACAACTAGTGTTTACATATTTGGGTAAAATATACACATAACTAGTATGTAGTATATTGGGTAATATAAATGGGTAGAAACTTAAGTATCATAACCCATTGGGCAAATACATTGAATGTAGTTGGGTACAACCCAAAGCCCATGATCCATTGAGCTTAACCCATAACCCATTGCATGACATCATGCTTATATCATATATGGATAATATCCATAACCCATGGTATTGACCCATACCCAATGTCTAGATACATTGAACCCTTGGTGAGCACTCAAGAGAATGTCTAGATACATTGAACCCTTGGTGAGCACTCAAGAGATACATTGTATCTATCCAAAGATCCATGGATCAACCCATGACCCATGACCCATAACCAAAATACCCATGGGTAAAGGGGAGCGTCCCACGGATCCCTAGCTTTACGCTAGCCGGATCCCTTGTGGGAGGGATCCGTGGGATCCGGGGAACAGTAGAGAATTTTCTCTATAAATAGAGAGCCGTTTCTTCCTTTCTACTCATCACTTTACACACATACTTCCCCAAGTATTCTAACCCTCTAACCTCAGATCTAAGTGATCTATGTAGTTTGTCTTTTGTTTTTGTGTGATCTTCTAGGTTCCTCTTAAAGGAGAGATCATCACTTCTTGAAGACGTGCAAGCTCAAGTCCATGAGTTGCCATGCTTCGTCATCATCAAGACAACTAAGGTTCTCTTGTTGATAGTTCTTCCTTTCTCCATAGATGTTGGGTTGAAGGCATTAGTGAAGAATGCCGAAAGTGTCAAGATGAAAGCATTAGTGAAAGGTGCTCATTATTCGTGTCAAAGCATTAGTGAAGAATGCTAGAGGTGTCAAGATGAAGGCATTAGTGAAGGGTGCCAAGCGTTGTGTCAAAGGCATTAGTGAAGGATGCCGAAGAATCAAATCAAGTCGCATTTGGAAAGAATGCCTAGGTCGTATAATCGACGAGGTGCATCGTTATACATATAAGTATTTGTTTATTTCCAAGGATGGTGATATCCTTGATGGTGTTGTAACAAGGAGTGGATCTCCTTGATATAAGGTGTTGTGTTGTGAAGGGTAGTAGTTCCTCTATAGTAATGGAACTAGGTGCTTAGCCTAGTACCTAATAAAGGGTAAGCGACGTTGTGATAGGATTAGTTCTCCTTGGTGTGAAAGAACTCGGTGGTTAGCCTAGCACCGTATAAAGGGTACGCGACGTTGTGTTAGGTGTGGTTCGCCTTGGTGTGAAGGAACTCGGTATTTAGCTTTGTACCGGAAAAAGGTTAAGCGACATTGTGAAGGCTTCTCCGCCATAAGGAGTTGGTGTAGTGCTTACGAACTCTCGAGTAGGTGACTCGGGAGTGGAGTAGGGCAAGGAAGGTGTCCTTGTAGCCGAACCACTATAAATACTTGTGTCGTGGTGATGTGCTTCTTACTCTTTATCTTTCATTACACGTTTATATATCTATCTATCAACGTCCAACATAAACAACCAAATAGATTGACATAAGTCAATCTAAATATTTAAAAGGGAGTTTTAAATTGGTAAAACTATTCAACCCCCCCTTCTAGTTTTCCACAGGTATTTTACAAAAAGGATAAGTGTATGGAGGATTACACACGTTTTCAAAAAGAACGTGAACATGAGAATTATGATTATTAAAAAGATATACATGTGTGTTTGTTAGAGTCAAATGCTTGTATCGAGTCATAATGGATGTTTTGCAGAAATTTTTTCCAGATTCAGATTCTAAAGATATAAATTTTCCATAATTTTTTCCATAAAATCGCAGACCAGTTACTGTCAGGATAACCTGATGGCATCGCAACCTGACAGCGTCAGGAGGAGCAGAAACAGCTTATAACTTTTTCTCGTTTTCTGTGCTACTTATAAATTTTTGGAATTTCTCATGTCTTAATTTTCCAGAAAATCTGTAAACATCCATTCCACAAGTATTATATCCTAGTTTAGTAGAGTCATATATAGTGTTACCGCCGATTTTACGCGAAGGTTTCATTTGTTTTCTTCAAGTGTGCAGGTTTTATTTATCAAGAAGAAGATACATAAGATTGGATGGAGCTTTTCACGCATACATTCTTCTTGAAGAAGAATTTAACCAATACTTCACACGGATCCTACCAAGCTAATCAGGGGAGTATTAGTTTCTTTCATTTTTAATTACCTTTCATTATCATAACTTTGATACTTTCGGGGAACATTGGGGACAATGTTCAGTTTAAGTGTAGGGAGGGAAAACAAAACGGGAACTTTGAAACTATGCTTATCTTTGACTATTTGCCTTGTCCAATTTCAATTATGTAATAAACCATGAGAAATGTCAGTTAGAGTAATTTTGGCATCAAATTTAAAATTTTTCATGACATGTAGGAGTGAGCCATTAATCTTAATAAAGCGTCTCATGGATAGGAAGTTATATGACTAGCACAAAACCCTTTACTACTCAAATTCCACCCCAAAATGTGAGGATCGCCCTTAGATTTGTAGGAATTAAAGCATTCATCTTTAATGCTTCGAGAGTGTACCGCTAGTATAATAGATTCTAGAAGTTGTTTTGTGATGCATTCCGAGATCGCTAGTGAGACTACACTTGTGTAGTTAGGAATAACTAAATGATAAGAGGCATTAGGATAACCCTTGTTTGATACCCGTATTATAATTACTTCTTCCACATCGGTTGAGTAATTCCCCCACACCCTTGCGTTGTACTCATCTATAGTACACGATACCCTTAGTTAACCCCTCAGAGCCTATCCTTTTCGCGGTTCTCGTGATATTTCGGTTTTTCGGAATATCAATGAAGAGCATTGTTTACAATCCACCCCCAAATGTACACCCAAATCGCCTTAGCCTACCTTGTATGCACTCACTTTTAGTGCATTATTGTTATCATACTAAACCCTTAGTTCAATTATCTTGTTGCTTGCATAAGTTGCTAAGTCGAGTCATATCCTTTGTACACAGTTTTGGGACGATTGGGACTTGTGGGAAAAGTTAAATTTTATGAAGAGACGGGAAGGAACGTTAAATTCAAATTCCCTTTATTTACGTAATAATGTACTCCAAGTGTTTTGATCTTTTCAATTCGGGTCAAATTAGTGTTAGAGTAATAAAAAATCAAGTGTAGGGATGTGCCTATAAATCCCTATTATTTTGATGTTATCATAGAGGATTGTAGAGTAAAAGTGTATGAAAAAAAACATACGGGCTACCATCCTACATCTATCTTTAAATTTATGTTTGTTTGTTTCAAGTTATCTAGAGTTTAGATTGTCGAGTCTTGGCTTAGCAACGCCATGCTTCTCATGCTTGTAACATAAAGATGTTTGACTTGCCACGACTAAATCGCCTATCCCACCAAACCCTTTGTTTCCCTACTGTAAGCCTAACATTACAACCTTTTAAAAGACCTCTTGGATAGTTTTTCCTAGGTGCTTACGCCAAAGCGATGGAGGTTTGATCTAGCCTCAAGCCTATGGTAATCTATGTACTAGGACTGATTAATGAGTGTTTATCTTCCATTTCCAATTTGATATATTGCATATACACCCGAGAGATGAGAGTATCCAAACACCACTTGTGAGGTGCTAGTATGTAATTTCCGTGCTTGTTATGATTTTTGCGGGGCTTATACTTGTTTTGAATTGTTCTAAACTAATGCTTTATGACCCCTAACTTATAAATTAATAGGCCGAAAGCACATTTGCTTGAGGACAAGCAAATACCAAGTGTAGGGATATTTGATAAAGATTTAAAAGGTACACTTTTGAGGGATCATTTAAGCCCTTAATCGACCACTTTTATATCCGTTACTGCTTAATTTCGTTCCTTTTCACTTTTTAGGTCTCTTGAAGGCAAATTGTTGGAATGATACTTATTCGGACGAAAAGGTGTGAATATGTGAAGAAAATGGCCAAGTCAAGATCAAGACACTCAAGGTGCTAGAATAGAAGGTGACAGCGTCACAGTTAGAAGGCGACGCCGTCGCAACGTGCTCCAAATTTGTGACGACTCAGTAGCGAAATTGCTATTTTGTACCCGACGGCGTTAGGTTTTAAAGAGTAGGGCGTCACAACTAGGACAGCCTAGATTCAGATCCCGACGGCGTCAGAAGATGAAGCCGACGGCGTCACAACCATAAGGTGACGCCGTCACAAGGTTGACGTGGTCAAGACGAAACCCTAACGGCGGCGATCCGACGACGTCACATTTAAAGAGTGACGACGTCGCAAGTTGTAACTCTATATAGAATCGAATTTTTAGACTTTAGAGAGGTAGTTTTGTGGAGTAAAACCTAATAACGATTTTTGGCTGTCTTGGGCGGTATCTTAGGGTTCTCATACCCTATTTTACAACAAGATAAGTAATTTACTTCATTTATTCAATTATGTCATCAATTGTATGTGTGTATGCTTGCATGTTTTCCATGTCCGGCTAATTTACTTGTGTGTTTGCTTAGATCTATGAAACCTAGGTATTGAATATTGATAAGTTATCTCTTATCTTAATTGTGATTGACCTACGATTGCGATAGGTCATTCGTTGTGTTTTTAATGCTTGAGTAATCTTTGTGAAGATTAGTTTATAATCACCTAGAGTTATTGTAGGCTAAACATCCAAAGATAACCTTAGAGTTAGTTTATGAATCCTAGAGATTTCGTAGGCAATAACCTTAAGGTAGTCTCAAAGAGTTAGGGAAAAAAGCATACCCTACGACCTTAGAAGACACAACGCGTTAAGAATAATGACGTGATAATTCAACCATCAATAGGAGATAACTAAGGAGTAGTAGCATCTAGGTAAACACATCTTTAATCATCATATGAGCACACATCAATTAAACATAGACTACCCTTAGCTTAGTTAATTAGATAATTAGAATAGTAGAGTCATCGGTAGAAATACCAACCCCCCAAATCCAATACCCTGAGATTCGTACCTTTCAGTTTTCTAAAAAATATAAAAAGATAAAAAATAATCTTCCTCAACCCCAACCTTAGCGTAGTAACTTCTCACTAGAATTCCTATTCCCCTAGAGAACGATATTAATCCCGAGGCTTACCCTAATACTACACTACAACGATTAGGTTCACTGCCTAGATGGTTGAAAAACTTGCTCGAAGAAAAGGAAGATTCCTTTGACCCCGAACTCGCGTTGTACGCGTATCATACACTTTTTACTAAGAAAAAGGAATCAAATATAATCATTGTTCAAATATACGTGGATAATATTATATTCGGATCTACTTGTCAAGACATGTGTGATGATTTCTCTAAAACCATGCATGACGAGTTCGAGATGAGTATGATGGGAGAACTAAGTTTTTTCTTGGTCTACAAATCAAACAAGTAGAATATGGTATCTTCTTTTATCAATCTAAATGCATAAAGGGGATGTTGAAGAAATTTGGTTTAGAAGAGTCAAAACCAATAAGAAAACCAATGTCATCTGACACTAAACTCACAAAAGATGAAGACGGCAAATCCGTTGATAACACAAAATACCGTGGCATGATTGGTAGTCTTCTCTAACTTACGGCTAGTCGGCCGGATATCATGTTTAGTATTTGTCTATGTGCTAGGTTTCAAGAAGATCCTGAAACATCACATCTAGAAGTGGTCAAAAGAATATTTAGATACATTAAGGGTACGACTCAATTAGGATTGTGGTATCCTAAGAGTACGGGGGTAGAAACAATTGTATATGCAGATTCTGACCATGCAGGTGATTATGTTTACCGAAAGAGTACAAGTGGTGTATGTACTTTCATGGGATGTTGTTTAACATCTTGGTTCTCAAAGAAGCAAACGGCATTGGCCATATCAACAACCGAAGCCGAATATGTCTCCGCCGGCAAAGCATGCCAACAAGCACTATGGATGAAACAAGCGTTAGTTGGCTAAGACATTCATCTAAGTGACATAGCCATTCTATGTGACAACAAAGGTGCCATCGACTTAAGAAAGAATCCGGTATTGCACTCTCGCACCAAGCATATAGAGATTCGTCATCACTTCTTAAGAGACAATGTTCAAAAGGGGAACATCTCTATTGAGAAGGTAGCATTCGAAGACAACATAGTCGACGTCCTCACCAAACCATTGAAGTGGGAACAATTCAACCTGCTTCGTCTTGGTCTTGGTCTCATGGAACAATCTTCGTAATTAGTTTTTAAACTCTACAAGGTATGTAAACACTAGCCTACTTCTTTTCTGAGTCTAGGATCTCTATTTCACACACAACTCACAAGCAATACAGGAATTTTCAAAATCCAAGATAGGTTTTATTTACAAATCGTACTTTCATAATTTTCTTTTATCTTTCAAGGTAAGTTTCTCTTACAACACGTAATTTCTTACTTATTTTATAAACTTTTTCTTCAAACAAAGAAACTCTTTCAAAATGTTTTCTAAAAGGATACCTCTTCCCGTATCACTTTCATAAAAGCTATTTCTCACGTCTAGGACAAACCTCTTTATCATTATTAATACAATGTAAAAACCCGTTTTCATTGCATCTCATGTCTTTTGAATGCTGAAGAGGACACATAACTAATATGTGTTTTCAGGTACATTTATTTAAGCAACAATGAATTAGCAGCTTTCGGGTTATCTCACATGATAGTATGCTTTTTCACTTCTAGCCTATTTTTCCTTTCTTTTTAGGAGTCGAGATAACCGCAACTCCAAATGGTTTGCATATAGACACACACTAGGCACAAATGTTTCCAAAAGGAAAATTTTGAGCTGCCTGAGTCACTAGTACCACGGATCCCAAAGATTAACGTTGGACGGTTCCCTCAATGGAAGGATTCGTGAGATCCGTGAGACAGAAGCTAAAATTATCTTCTATTTTTTCACTTTGGATGAAAACTTCTATATTTTCATCATTTTTTTCTTTCTTTTTACTAATAAGTATGTTACTTAATGCTTGTGTTCTCATGATCACATGCCTTAAATTCATATCTAATCATTAGATTTTAGTCCACATTTTGGGTCAAGCATTCATTACAATGCATTATTTTTTCTATAAATAGGATTCCTAAAATGCTTGCATCTTCATCACTATCAACCTCACAAACAACCATCATCATGTCATCCAAAAGATCTTCCAACATAGATGAATCACCTAGTGCAAACAATCCTTTTCAAGAAATCCAAAATTTTGTCCTACCACCTTCCGTAGTACCACCACCCAAATCTATGAAAACCGCACGAATTAGCATCCGGCCTTGTTGTTTAGCCAAACCATTATCAAATAGTTCATCACCAACCACTCATTCACCACAAAATGCTTCCATAGTTTCACCTCCCTCATCTCCAACAAGCACACCAACATCATCACCCATCAAGTCTGCACCTAAAGTCACTCTATTGGAACTCCTTAAGACTCTAACAAGATCCCAACAAACCAACCCAAAAGAACTAGTCTTTTTAACACCTCCCACATCTCCAAACACAATTTTTAAAGACCTTGAAACCTCACCACCTTTAGCTCCCATTGTCTTATAAGAACATCTAGGTTCTTTTCCACCACCACTTCCAAACATTCCGGACTTTGATCCCTATTTTCCAACTTTTCCACCACAACTTCCGCATCTCACAAATCAAAATAACCCGGAAAACTTTTGCACACATTACCCACATCATTTACATTGTGAACATTGCCAATCCACTAGGGATCTTGCAATAGAAATTAGGGAAGAGATGCGAGTCATACTTAACCTCATCCTTGATCGCATCAACATCATCACTCACCAAAACTTCCATCCATAACCTTATGCAAGCATGGAAGGAATCATTTTACTATTTTTTCTAGTATTTTCTTTTTGAGTCATTTTTAGAACAAGTCTTGTTCTTAGTTTTACATGCTTGTATTTGGCATAAATACCACTATATTTTGTTATTTTATTACAAGGCTTTGTTTACATACCTTGGATCCCAATCTTGTTTCTCGTCAATCACAAGATTATTCATGCATGTTACTACTAACCTTTTCTTTGTAGGTTTTTATATTTTCTCACTTGACGCCCCATTCTATGGGGAGCTACCGTCAAGGGGGAGTTAGATATACGTGGACTATTTTTCCACACTTTATTTCTTCATTAGGGTCATTTTTTTGTTTCGACAAAAATAGGGAGAAGAAGTAAAACTTATGCTTTCAAAACATACATTTAATCTTAAGTTTTACTCATCAAAACATTATGTTTTGTCATCAACAAAAAGGGGGAGATTATTAATACAAATAAACCGTAAAAACGTTTATTAATATTTAACGATCTCTCTGTGTTTTGTTGATAACAAATATAATGTTATCATAAGTAAAACTTAAGGATACATGTTATTTTAATAAAGCATCTACACATAGTCATTTAATACAAATTGTTGTAATAATTCATGTGTTGTAATAGTTTATTAGGATGGGTAAAAACCACAACCCATGGCCCATACCCATGGATCATATCCATAACCCATGGAGTTAACCCATACCCATTGTCTAGATGCATTGCATCTATTAGATACATTGTATCTATATAGATACCCATGATTCATAATCTAGGACCCATGACCCATGACCTATGACCCATAACCCAAAAACCCATGGGCAAACAGGAGCGTCTCACGGATCACTGGAGTTACACTAGACGGATCCCTCAAGCAAGGGATCCGTGCAACAGTGGCAAGAATTTGCCTATAAATAGAGAGCAATTTCTTCATTTTTACTCACCCCTCTTCTTACAAGCTCTCTCATATATTCTTACACTCTTCTAACATAAGATCACTTGATCTAGAGAGTAGTTCTTCTTTCTTTTATTGTGATTCTCATATAGGTCCTTCTATAAGGCGAGATCACGAGCATTCTACAAGTCATCCAAGCAAGAGGTCCTTGATTGATTTGTTCCTCCACAAGATTTCTGTAGCGAAGATCTTGTATTTCATATTTCACATATTTGTTGTGTTATAGTTGTGTTGGTTTGGTCCTCCGTGTTACGGACTCGGTATTTAGCTTTGTACCGGAAAAAGTGTAAGCGACGTTGTGAAGGCTTCTCCGCCAAGTTGAAGGAGTTTGTTGACATAGTGCTTGAACTCTCGAGTAGGTGACTCGGGGAGTGGAGTAGGGAAAGGAAGGTATCCTTGTAGCCGAACTACTATAAATCGGTTGTGTCATTTCTATCCTTTACTTTACTTGCTTTCTTTATTTGCATTACTCTTAGATCTATACATTCTCTTCATCCATACGATTTCACATAACATCGAATCTAAAGTTTTTTGAAACTAACTTAAAATCGGCAAAACTATTCAATCCCCCCTTCTAGTTTTACACATGACTCACAGAGCACAACCCCAACATATCGTGCTCCTATCTCCTCAAAGGATACTGGCTCGGTGTCAGAGCCATTTGAGTCACAGGAGACAACACCTACACCACCACCACCTACCCAAATAGTATCCACTACTTCCATCTCACCCGCCGTCCGTTGCCATACCACTGCACAGATAATAGTACGCCCACAGACCCCACTTTCTCCTTATACCTTGCTACCATCTTCCCCACCATCCCCATCACCATCTCTATCACCATCCTCACCATCGCGTAGGAGATATCAGTCCTCCTACGAGACACCATCCCAGCCTCCTCATCACCGAAGTCGCCACCACTTGCCCTTACCTGCTTACCTCCTCGGAAGAGGCCTAGGGTTGAGACAACATCAGAGGTTGAGACCGGGGATATCACACCTGACCCATCAGCCGAGCAGCAGCTGAGTGCTCCAACTGAGCCTACAACTGCAAGGCACCACAGGGTTGGGATTGAAAGCAGTCAGAGTTCGTGCTCTAGAGTGGGGTATTAATGATGTTACGAGTACTTATGAGATCTTTCAGAGCTCGAGGGCAGCTCAAGACCACTCTTTAGAACCTATGCTGCCAGTGAGAGTTCCAGCCCCGCATCAGTAGCCGCCACTCCAGCCTCAGCAGCCGCTACTCCACCACCACCAGCCACTCCACCAGCTGCAACAGATGAGGATGCTCTCACACGGATTTGGACTCAGATCGAGAGACAGGCCAATTTGTTGTAGAGAGAGATGGGGAGTAAGTTTACGATGTGCATCATTTTATAGAGAAGAAGATAGTACCTTTTTTTTTTTTTTTTTTTTTTTTGGTTAGTGTTTAAGTTTAGGTTTGACTTATATATGGTTTATGGTGGAATAAAATGTCAATCGGGTTGTCGGGTCGGGTTTGGGGCTTATCGGGTCGGGTCTATCGGGTTTTGAAAATTTTAAAATTAACCCGCAACCCGACCCGATAAGCTATCGGGTCTATCGGGTTGCGGGTTGTCGGGTTGGGCTTATCGGGTTATCGGGTTAGACAGTTAATCAAGCACAAAATGTTGGGTCAAAAAATGCTAACGTAACATGCATTATATGGTGTGGGATTATTAGTCATTAATACCTTTGATTCAATAAAATATAGTGTGATTAAAAATGCTAACGTAATATGCATTATATGGTGTGTGATTAACGTAACATGCATTATATGATGTGTGATTAGTGGTCATTATATGGCAAGATTTTTCAAGTTTTCAACCAAGAGCCAATGTATTCAATACAATAGCTACTTGCTAGCAATTCTTTTTCACAAAACATTTGATTATTTCATTACAGCAGGCTCAGTAGCTTGCCAATTCCATTCCAAAATATAAACATTCCATTCAAACTACATTCTTCATTCTTCAATCTACTTCATATACTAAAATAACACCCAAAATTAAATTAACTTATATATTGAACCAATATAGCACTAGTATTTTGTTTAACACAATAAATAACGAAAGAAAGCAAGTATATTATAATTATGCATTGGATTTTTGGGCAGTAGCAAGAAAAATAACGATAGACCTACTGATGCAAAACAAAGAAAAAATGAGAAGAGTTGCCTACTGATGCAAACTTGCAAAGCATGATAACCAAATTTGGAGATGCATTTTATCGTATATTTTGTGGCAAGTTTAGTAATTAAGAACTGTGACTAAAAAACTAGACAAAAGAGATTTAGTTCAAAAATTATAAATTTTTTAATGGGTCATTATACATTATCGGGTTTATCGGGTCAACCCGATAACGAACTAACTAAGACCCTAACCCGACCCTATTAGGCTATCGGGTTTATCGGGTTGACCCGATAAACCCGATAAGCTAAGTTGGACCCGAATTAACCCGACCCTATAAGGCTTTATCGGGTTCGGGTCGGGTCGGGTCGACCCATTTGACACCCCTATGAATAGAATATGTGCAAAAATTGAAACCGATATCATTTATAATTGTGAAATGCGTTTTGGAGAAGAAGTCAAGTATGAGTTTAATAGTTCACCACGAGTTTTTTTTTGTTTTTTTTTACATTTCACAAATCAACTATATACGATTTAGGTTTTAAACAATGCTTTAAAAGTTGCCATATGATTTAAGTTTTAATCAGTGCTTCAAAAGTTGTCATGTATAGATTAAGTTTTCAAAAATTTTGAAATTTCAAAAAAATAGGTGTAAACCCTTAATATGTAATCTAGACTAAGTTTTATACATATTATAACTATTCAAGCCGAGCTCAAATAAAAATAAATAGAAAATAAAAATAACAATAATTTCCCGAATTCGATCTCAAATTTCTCGTAATCTAAGCTATTAGCCAAAATAACTCGTGGTGAGTAGCTCATCTTGACTGCTTACACCTTACTTATACGTTTTCCAAACAAAATACATGAAAGAATTTTAATGAAAAACCTATGTTGTATTTGTATTTACTGTATTTATGTTACTAATATTTTTATTGATTCAATACAAAAATTGTCTTCACTACCCACCACTCTCATTTTGCTCATTCCCTCTCTCTCTCACACCCACACACACAAACACTACTGTGTGTAAAATTAGCTCAAAACGCTTCAATTTCTCAAAATTCACCCAATTTTATAAAATTATCTCTTCTGATCTTCCCATTCACCAATGTCATACATTCATCTACTTTGTAAGTAGCCCTTTATGTATTCTTGCATTTTCCTGCTTAAAAATAGCAAATTTGTGCTCTTTATTGATGAATTAAAGTTAATTCTTGTTAAATATTGGATTTTTAGGATACCCATTTGATTACATTATTAAAGTTTGGATTTTTATTGTTTTAATGTTAGTTTGATGCAAGATCTGATGTTGTTTTGTTGTTTTTCGTGTTTTTGAGTTGGATTAAGGAAAATGTGGGTGATATATATGCTTAGGTTTTTTGGTGTTTAGGTTGCGATGGATGGCGAGTTTTTGACTTAGATGTGCGTGTTCTAAATGGGGTATCCACGCATCCGTTTTATGAATTAAAAAGGGTTTTGGTGAAAATGTGTGCTATTTGATGTTTAATTTAGCTTTAGTTTTGATTAAAGTTGGTGTGATTGGATAAAGATAAAAGTAAACATGTGCATTTTGTTTTGCTTTTTGACCTTCACAAGCACCTTGTGACTATTGCAAGTAGTTGCTAAAAGTCATTCATATGTAATGTCTTCTGGTTTTTCGCTCTGGGCGTGTGCTTTTGCGGTTGTCAGAAGTCATTCATATGAAGTTTCACTATTTCAGTTTTTGAAAGTTATTGGGAAAAAATAGTTTGATTGTAATTTACAAAGAAAAAAAGTTTATGTACTCTATTTTGTGAATGATAGAAAAAACAAATTCGGATGCACGGTTAGGTTTTACCATTTTGTATGTGTTTTGGGACAATAGATGATACTTGTGAGTATAGCAAGTAGGTGTTGCAAGTCATTCATATGTAAATGTTTTCTCGGTTTTTTTCTGGATGGCTGTGTGCTTTTTGCGGTTTTTTTATAAGTCATTCATATGGAATTCCCCTAATTCAGGGTTTGAACGTCAAATTGGATAAAATATTTCTGATTGTAAATTCTAACAAAAGTTTGTTAATTTTGTGATGGAAGATAAAAAAAAAATTCTGAAGTGCAATTGATATTACCATTGTGGTGCCCCCCATTTGGCAGAGCTTTTACAATTTACTTTCACTTGGTACAATAGTACATCTGCATTAATTTATCTATAATAGCTCCTTCAACCATCAACTGATATTCCATTCAATTTTAGTCATTTTCATTGTCGAATGCCAATCAATATACTCTCTTCCTTGAGTTAGTAATATGTAAGGTTTAGATATTAACACATGCATATTGATGTCAGAGGTGTTATTAGTTTTGTACATGGTGCACATGGAGAGTTTTAATATATTTATGAGCTCACCAGGTTTTAATAATGCCGTATGTTGACGGATAAAAGATTAACTGACTAGTAAGATCCATGTTATTTGTTGTGAAGGTTTTATTTATTTATTTATTATTATTTATTTTTTAATCTCAGTTCATGATTAGAATGTTGGAAATTTATATAGAGTTACAAATTGAGTTGAAAAAAACATTTGCTTATCCAATTTATAGAAGATCAACCACCATAAGTAGTTTTGAATAAAACGTCAGCTTACAGCAGGTACTGGTTTAAGCTGGAAAAGTTTAATACTTCTGAAACAAGCAATCTCTGCTGACTAACCCTAAGATGATGTAGTTGGTTAAGCCGGTCGCATAATTGACCTTATACATGGCCTCCCACTAATGTCCTTCTACATGGCGTGGAAGACAACTCCTTTGAGATAACTTTGGTGTGGCAGACCCATTCTAATGCTTCTGCTGGTGAACTTTCGCAATATGTATTTTTATATATTATCATGAGCCACGTGTGTTTTCATATGTCCCATCAATATGGTGAAGTCAACTAAGAAAGTCAATGAAATAATTATGTTCCGAGGGAGTATATGGAATAGTAGTTGGATGTACAATAGAAAATAGTAGCTGGCTTAAATATTTTTTCCAGATCAGATTGTCAACCGACCCAAGGTAGTTGGTGGAAATTAGAAAAATAATAGTGTTTTTCTTTTTAGTTCCTGACATTCGATGCAGTAGCAGTTAGGGAGACAATGTATGGACATGTTTTACACCAGGAAAACTGATTCCCTTTGCTATAGCATACCTTGACCATCATCATTTCTTGTTCCTTTATCCCTTTGGCGAAAAAGTTATGCTTGCATTGATCGGTAACTGTAGGATACAGATTGAAGATAAATGGTCTAGAAATAGATCTTTAAATCCTGATTTATGGTATTACTCGGGTTTAGCAATAGTTATAAGTTACTCGACATGATATGAGAAAATTGTTTAAAAAACATAGCAACTTAGTATTGTCACAAAATTCTATGGTATTTCTTTTGGATGTCATGGGCGCATATCAGCTAACTCAATAGTTGGGTAGCAAACTACTTTCATATACTGATTTTTGCATGCCTTCAATGATTGGAAGACAATGGGGGCAGTAGACACTTAAAGTATTCATAAATGAATCAGGTTGCTCCTTGCGAGATCTTACTAAACCACTGAACTAGTAGCATGACAGCTTGTATCAAGTCCTTTGTACTAAAAATAAAAAGTTTCAATACTTAAGAGATTAACTTACTTTAAAAGCCAAAGTGATTTTATTACTGATTTCCACTTCTATGGCTGCTCCTTTTTAACATTAAAGTCCTGGTTTACTGAAATTGTCTGTTTATGTTTGATGGTATTCAGGTGCTGACTGACGTCTGACTGCAACCACTAGAAGCAACATGAAATTTGTAACAAAGAAAGGACTCAGGTCAATAGTGCCACTCCGTCTAAAAGGAAAATCAGCAACTCGTTTTTGTTTTTTCCCGAAAATAAAAGCCGAATCTGGGCCTGGAAACACACCAGTTTATCTTAATGTTTATGACTTGACACCTATGAATGGCTATGCTTACTGGGCTGGCTTCGGCATATATCACTCTGGCGTGGAAGGTACGCTTTTCTGCAATGTATTATGGGACTAAAAGTACGAGGGGTGGCAATTCCGATCCATCTACTATTTGAACGGGTCAATTTGGTTTATATTGTATTCTTAAAACAGGTAAAACGAATAATAAAAGTAGCTTAAAGGAACCACAGGTAAAAAAGTTACCTAAATTGTATTTTCAATGCATAAAATCTCCAAAATCATTTTACTCTAAAACTTAAATTATACTGTAATTAACAACAATTATATGTTTGTATGCACTAATTGCCTGATTGGCCTGTAACACAATCTCCCCACTTTGCAATCCCAAAAAAAATATACATTTTGTCCCTCATTTTTCTATCTGGCAAAACTGCTCCCGTGAAATAACATATACCTGATGCATGATGCTTGCATTTGACAGTTCATGGTGTAGAATATGCATTTGGAGCTCATGACTATTCAAGTAGTGGAGTGTTTGAGGTGGAGCCAAGGCAATGCCCCGGCTTTAAGTTTAGGAGGTCAATATTGATCGGGACTACATGTCTGAATGCTGCTCAGGTCAGAGAGTTCATGGAGCATCATGCTGCTAACTACAATGGTGACACATACCACCTAATCATCAAGAACTGCAACCACTTCTGCAATGATACATGCTACAAGTTGACAGGCAAGCAAATCCCGAAATGGGTTAACCGACTGGCGAAACTAGGTAACAATTCCTTCAACCTCCTGTCCTCTCTCGTGCAGCCCCTCAGTAGTACACGTTTTTTGACTCTGGAAAGTATGGTTGGGAACGGGCAGGCTGGGTAATGGGCCGAGATGGGTTCGGGCTAAAAACGGTCAAAAGAGGTTTCCCGTGAATATTTATTGTCCAGTCTTTAAATTCTACAAATAACTAATGTATCGAACATTCATAAGGCGGGTGACTTTTTTTCAAAACGGGTAGGATTGGCTGGGTTGGGGTGACCTACCAAAACTTTTATGCCCCGACCATTTTGAACTTCACAAATGATGTATATTTAAAACATTATTACAAAACTATATTATCCACATAATACATAACGGAGACTTGGGTTTCTTTTTATCGATTGAGATGTTAGAGCCGTTTGATTGTTAGCTAAAGTTATTATATGTCACATATTTGAACTGTTAGTGTTATTACCAGTACCAACTCTTTATCAGGTAAATAGGTTGGATTTGCCACCTTGAATATGCTTCGGTTTGCTAAATTATTTATCAATCTTGGAAATTGTAGGTTCAGCTTTCAGTTGTGTTTTGCCTGAAGCCCTTAAAGTGTCTGCAGTGCAACATGATCCACGTTGCTTGACATTCGAGAGTGAAAACGAGAAGCGAAGACTAAGAAGCAGTAGTTTTAGTTGCCTAGCATCAGTTTCATCGAGGCAGAAGCACTTGTCAACATCTTCATTATTTCTACAGTCACCTTTGAAGGGCTGTTTACCGTTAAGACGATCTAACAACAGTGTGCACAACGACAAAAAGGTCGCTGATTAGAGTTGGTTTTTTCTTTTAGAAGTCTCCTAAATAAGGCAGTTTGATCTTTACTTAGTTGTGTATGTTGTAATCAAACTATCAAAAGCTTTAGGAGATTGTATGTTTATCAACATGGGGTGGTGAGTTTATGCATTACTTGATAGATTTGGTCTCTTTGTTTTTTTTTCAAGACCTGTTTTTCACCTTAAAAATACACAAAAAAGTCAAATGTCACTTAACAAATTCATAAAATTAAAAAATGTTCTAAGCAATTTCCTGACTTGCTTCAACGTTCCAGCAATTTCATTGGAAGAACAATAAAGTAGAATCATACTCTGGTCAATTTTCATAAATAAAAGACTCGCGACCCACATTGCATGCTGCAATGTACAATAAACTAGATACATTTCGTAAAAATCCAGACGTCATCCAATTCATTCAGCATCAATAACCAAACAATTGGAATCCAATCTTTAAACATCTGCGGGATGCAGAAATGTCCAGTCCGACTCAGTCATACATTTCCAAACAATCAGATAAGTATATTGTTTGATCAGACCCTACTTTCTATAGATTATCACTACTCTCTTTTTTTCTGGATCAATACAAAAAAAAACGAATGTTTTGTATCTTTATCTGAATCTATCGTTCACATTACACACCTGCAGGAAGACAAAAGAGACGCTTCAGAATAATGCAGAACCCTTAACCAGTATCCAGCCTTGCAGGGGACTAAATGGAAGTCTATAAAACCAATTATCAGTATAAACTTAATGGTTTAACACACTTATTTTTTGGGTAAAGATTAACAACAGTTTATTCGGTTTCATTTTCCTAAAAGTTTACACACAGGAAACATCTGCACAGTGATTTTGGTGACACTTCAGTGGAGTGGTCATCTTCACCTTTAGCTGTTGTGTTTTTCGGAATGTACACCAACTTAAAGAAACCCAATGGGAACTAACTTATCGTTTTGAGGGCCTATCAATCTTCTTTCTGGAGCAAAACAGTAGGCCTACCATTGAGAGCCGCATGATATACTCGTTTCTCTGCTAAACCAATATCTGTCATTATTAAGTTACCCTGCACAACCAACACCAATAATAATCAGGGAATAGCACAAATTGCATACAATTGTTGAAGCCCTTATATGCAGTGTTCTGATTTGAGTTTTGTAATAGATAACCTAGTTATTGCAACTTGAAGTAACGAAGTTGCACATATTAATCTTTCTGTTTAAATAAGTGAATCATGTTTGAAATTTTCTGATTATTTATGGTCAAATGACCATTTTCTGACTGTTCAGTATCAGATTATAAGTGAACTCTATTAAAAAGTGTGGTCTTTGATCCACACAAACCTATCAGTCTTCAATTTGCAAAAAAAAAAAAGGATGAGCTCAAAAGTCGAATTGATAGATATGGGTAGGACTTGGGGGGTAATTAATGGTGAATAGGATAAACTGAAAATACACATACCTCACGAGCCATCAATCTCCGAACATTTTCAGCATACAACTTTGGATCATCCTTCTCTTCTTGTGAGGGGTAATAGACTGGTAATCTTGTTACCGTCATATAATTAACAAATTGACACAGCAACAAAATCACATGTCGCGCCTGAAAAATGGAGAATATATTGGAAATTCAGGAAAGATAAAGTATGAATATAAGTAATTATTTTCTGAAATATAACGGTGTTTTGCTTTTTTCGTTAGAGGTCTTCATATATTAAGAACTAACCCCTGAAATGGAATCCCATGCAGGGCTAAATCTCTCATAAGGATATTTCAAAATCACTGGAAGAACGGGTGCTTTTGCCAAAAATGCGCCGGTTTTAAATGGAAGAATGTAATCCCCATTTGTAGTTGTCCCTTCTGTATGAAGAAAAAAGTTATTATTGAACAAACGCAAACTTCAATGCATAAGTGAGTGTGCGAGCATCATGATTAATTATCTTTTGATAAAAATATCTGATGAGCCTAATCATTTTTTCATGTAGGATAAAAAAAAAAAAAAAAAGAAAAAAAAAAGAAGACTACTTGGGTATGGCGTAGTTGTAACTGGTAAGATATTGTGACACAGAACAGTATCAAAGAAATCGAGAAACCACAATGAAACAGATGACGATTTATAACCTGGAAAAAGCATCATCATAGGTGCTGATTTATCCTGGTGAGCCTCCTGAATTCTCTCATTGACGACAGCTGCAAGTAACAATGAATGAAATGCAACATGAATTACTATTTAGAAATATACTTGCTCATGAATCGTGAATTACAAAAGAAAGATAGTCCGAAGTTGATGTTATTAATTTTGATAGACAAGTCTCCTCCAGTTTGTTATTATAAAGGTGAATTAGTATTTACACAATTTATGGAGCTATGTACCTAGTTCAACAAAGAATGTTTGTTATTAATGTGATATAACTTGGATAGTAATTGGTAAAATACTTCTTTTCACAAGTCACTACTTTTCCATTTTGAGTGATTGTAGCTGGGAATGTGCCGTGATTGCAGACTATTTACATTCGTAAATTAGTATTTAGGATAACTGATTTCTTATGATATTTATTAGCTTCATCGTAATACAAGACCTATTACTAGATACTCTTGGTGTTACCATCAAAAAAGGTTTATTATTATATATAAAATTTCTCAGTGTTTTTATGCAAAATAGTTACTTAAACAGCAGCAAATATTTAAATACCTGAGACACCCTTTGTGTCTGATGATTTTGACTCCCGCTGGACATATACACAACCAAGGCACTTGCTGAAAAATCACAAAGGTAACAATGAAGCAACAAGTCGACAAATTATTATGACCAAAGATTACAGTAGACAAATAGCACAAGAAGCTAGAAAACTACTAAAAGCGTGCATGAAATCCAATGATACATGCATACAAAACAAATTCCCAGTAATACACAACTTAAGTTTTGTTTTATTTAGCCAGGTTTAAGTACACAAGTTATGAAGTGTATAACAATCCACAAGATTTAAACAATATACGGTGCAGTACTTTTTTTTTATAATTTAATTACTTTAAACCTTTAGTGTGGAATGATGTTGGAGACCTATTAGATTTGAAGGACGCTCATCTATATCATACAAAGCAGCTGTGTAGTCAATTTCGGTGGTATACCACTGGTATACCAGTGGTATTTCGTATATCGAAGGTCCCATAAAATTTCGCTCAAAATTTCGTTTCAAATTTCGTTTCCGAAATAATCGGCGAAATTGACCGAAAAATGGCTGAAATTGACCGAAAAATGACCTAAAATTTCGGTGGGATTAGTGGTTTTACCGTTTTTTTTTTTTTTTGCCCAAACTTAAAAAACCCAAAAAGTCGGAAACTTAAAATGTAGATCTAGGGCGCGTCGGTGGCTTTCACCACGCGTACCCTATGTCAAAATGATCTCCTTTCGACGATCTATCATTTGGTATAGGTGGTGTAATTTTCCGGTGACGGGTGGCCGGAATATTGGCCGTAGAAGACGGCGGTGGAGGTTTCCGGTCACCAGAATTTTAGAGAGATGAGAATGAGAGAGAGAAATGTGTGTGTAAAAGTGTGTTTATGTGTGTGTTGTGGGGTTTTATGTGTGATTTTATTATTTATGTTGTATCTTGCACTCTTAATAGCTATATAAGACTTATGTTTGAATAATAAAATTACCGAAATACCACCGAAATCCCAGCGAAATACCAAAATTTCAGATCTCGTCCTTGACCGAAACACCGAAATTTTGGTCATTAACTACATAACAAAGCAGAAGAAACTACATATAAAGTGCTTCAAACCAACCTTATAAGGCCAACCAGAGGAAGCTTGCCCACTGATCTCTTCAAAAATGATAAGAAGATACACATAAGCAAGTCAGTTAATTAGCCACGCAGAAGATAATGAGAAACAGGCAGACTAGTATAACTGTGTTTCACAGGTAAATCATAACCAAGTATTTAAACTTTGGTGACTAATCGGTAATTGCAACCCCAAATGAAAATAACTTTTGGCTGGACCATTAGACATACCTTGGCAACAAAACTTGGAAATGATGAAGACATATGGTACAAAATATCCATATGCGAAACATGGTTTGATATGATCACTCCAGGTCTTTCATGTTCTTCAGATTGGCCATTGCCATCCCCCTGACCATTGAAAGGAACCAAGATAATCAAATGCTGGTTACATATGAGTTAAGCTTATATGCATAATAAGAACAAAAAGTTCCGGTTTTACAGCTGCACTAAACCAACATGGTCACATATCATATTCATGAACTACGAATTTTATACATAAATCCTTGCACTTATAAACTACACACAGTTTGGGGTTTTCAGCTAACTGAAAGAAGTTTGGCCGCATTATAGACCTCTGCAGTGGCAGACAAACTAAGTTTATGCATTTGAGACACTAATTATATGGAGTGAAGAACCACAGTAAAGTTCCTGAACAATTTTTGAATTACAATGAATAATATTATCCTCATGCTGAATGCTTTGACTTTCTAAGCTACGGCAACTAATATACATATGCTCTATAGCTAGATGCCGGAACTCAAATACGGAAATTATGCCATCTACTTAGCTAATATGGAAATCTTGCTATTTCCTTTACAAAAAGCGTTGTTATAAGTATTATACAGCGTATTCGTTGATTGCTGGTTTGGTTATTCAATGAGAGTTCTTAAGCATCACTGGAGAGAACCTATTATCCAAAAGTAGGTCATTTCAGAGTACAACTGCCTCTCCAACCCAAGGCCAAATTTGTATTTACATTAGTACCATTAAGATACCGGGTTCTATGACTAGATCAATATATACTCAAAACAAAGCAAATCTACAAATCTATCATAGTCCACAAATCTTATAAAGCGAAGAGTCAAAGTACTCAAAGTCTCAAACCATATTGAGAAGTGCATGTGACAATTTATTATAGCAACGATAGAATTGTCTGTCGAGTACCAACAGTCAAACACTAGCATATGATCCATATGTATTCTCAATATACGTCTCCAAAGCTATAACTTACTTGAAATATTATCACCTCCAGCCACAAGTAACAAGATTTAGATATAAATTCAATGTTAAGCAGAAACAACAAGCAGTGCATCATAACCTTAGCCACCAACTAAAAATAAATTATCTGATATGGGGTTTTGACCACTTTTACAGCAATGATATTGTACTTTGAGATCCTATTTATCATAAGCAAACAATAGTTATGAGATGAATGCATTAATTCATCAAAAATCTATCATCCCACCTCTCATTTGGCCATAACATTCAGAATATTAATGTAGGGTGTTATGGATAATCAAATCGCAAACATCTACCAAACGAGTAAACAAATACACATGTTTTAAAAAGCTACCTCATTGTTACCACACTTCCCATCGACACCCCGAACACATTCGTGAATCCAATAAAACCCGAACGCAAAAAGCATAACTCTAGACAAAAACCTCCCAGACCAATACAAAACAGTCCTCCTCCACCCACCCAAATGCGCAAAATCCTCCTGCTCATCCTCCTTATTAGGCACCATAAACAAAGTACACATTCTACATATCAAATAATAAACAACCACAGTTACCGTCGCAAGCACGACTCGCAACGGCACTAATGTAACTAAAGCAACACCCAATAAACACTTTTCTACTACTGGCAACTCGCCTCTACCCATTGTACCATACACATCGTGCCGCACATAGGCTGCGTATTTCTTTTCGAGTTCTTCGATTGTTTCGGTTACGGTGGGGGGTGTTTTGGGGCTGATGAGAGGGGTGTGGTCGTTTTCGGGGTTTTCGGGTTGTTGGGGTTTGGTTGGTGAGAGTTCTTGGAGCTGTGTGTCCATTTTTGTGATTGTTTAGGGTGATTTTGGTTAGGGTTTGGTGGGGTGCATATCAGGTGTTTGATTAAATGTTTGTGTTGGATCGGTGAATTGATAGATGATGATATTGATACGGAAGTACAGATAGACACTATTTTTGTAAGCTATCTTAAGTCTTACGCTGTGTTCTCGAGTTTTTTCAGAAAAGGGAAGTAAAGTGGGAGTAAACACTTTCCTTCCCTTTCCTCCCACTTTTAGGAGGAAACACTTTACTTCCAAAATCACACAAATCATACTAACTTTACTTTCATTTCATTTTCTTTTCATCCTTCAGTAAAACTCAAGAACACAATGTGAGAGTAAACCTTTTCACTTTCCTTCCATTTCATTTTCTTTTCCTCCTTAATCCGACTCGAGAACACAGCGTTAATCTCAGTTTCAATCCATTTGTTTTGGTTTTGTTGTTTCGTTGGATTAATTAAAAAAATGGGCAATTTCATATTTCCATTCCTTTTAGTTAGAAATTTCATATATACCCAAACATGCATTAAAAACATTGTATATTATGCATTCAATACTTGCACTTTGAGTATATATGAAATTAATCATGAAAGTAGGGTGATATATGAAATTAATCCTTAAAAAAAATTCTACAATTATTTTTGGGGATAGCTCATATGTACCCCCAAGTAATACCTTCTCTTGTTTTGTTATTTCTTTTACTAGTTATAATACTCTGCACGCACGGAGTTTTTTCTAAAAAAAAATTTATTAAATATTATTATCCATTAAAATATATAAGTTTTACTTTTCGAAAAGGTAACTTTGGCTAACTGAATAGTTATGTTATGATATATTTTTGTTGATGCGGTCTTGTAAATTATCATCATCATAACACATCTTATCTTTAGGCTACCGTTATAAATAAACAACATACTTAATAAAACAAACAAGTGCAATACCCGTGCGTTGCCCGGGTACACCCTTTTTTATGATTGCATAAGTTGGCAAGAGTTTAAATTTGTTCTCTAACATCATCTTTATTGTACAGTTATTTGAAATCTTTTAATTTTTTTCAAATACTTTGAATCCTTCCCACCCAGTCATATTTTGAAAAGGAATATGAGTTCGTTAGTTTTGAGCGTTGAATACCATCCAATTATTCCAAATTTTGATAATCACGTGTTTCACTTCAACTTTTTCAAATTAGGTCAATTTCTAGCAAATGAAGAGCAAAATTGTTTGTTACTTATACTGTTATACATATTCAAAGACTTTCTAATAAAGATGCATTTGTAAAACACAACTTAAACAAATATATATAATTTCGTATAAGATCGTTGGATGAAATGGTATGTATTTATTTTTAAGGCATAATATGTGTTTCTTTTGTAACTTCATAGATTTTCTAGTAAAAAAGTTTGTGTGTCCTTTTGTTTAGTATTACCATTTCTAGACACCATGAGGAACATATAAACATGTCATCATATTTCCTACATTTTATCATGAAATTATCAGTAATATTCAAATCAAATGAAGATACATTTGGTAAAATTGTACAAAGAAATTATACAACAAAATACTACGTAAAACATTAAAGAAAAACTCTAGGCATTCCTATGCATGAATTCTAACTTGTAAGGAATGTGAAACAAATGCTTGTATAGTTATTAGTTAATATAAGAGAAACTCCTGAAAATACGCTAAGTATTTTTTAAGTTGGTGATAAAATGATTACCATTCATTACTACCTTTGTATTAATGAGCTGCCAAAAATATAAACTTGTTACGGGCGGAAGAGAGCATATAATAAGATATTAGTACATATTCAGTGGTGGCTGAAGGTAAAGCAAAAGAAGGGATATATAGTTAAGATTACTTTTATATTTGAATGACACATTTTGAAAAATGATCCACGGATAATAAATTTGACCAATTCTTCGTTTTAAGCTTATCAACTTTTGTAAATAGAAATGTGCTTAAATCATCAAAATGCATGTCGAAAATTCAGGTAAACAGTTATAGATAAGGATGTATTTCATTTTAGATGGTTGAGATTCATTTTGACATCGATCAGACGGTTTAGAGATAATAGCATGTCATCATTATTTATCACTGCTTCGTCAACAATATATAAGTATAATAAGTATACCTTATAAGTTTTCATTTCGAACCTTGTATTTTGCATTTCATATAAATGTTGTTTTCAGCTTTGTATTCGTGATAAAACTTCATTAGTTATATAATGTACCATATAGCATAGTTACGATTTTTGTACTTTTATTATATGAAAGGAGCTTTGTGATTTAGAACATGAAATATACTTGCATCTTTTGGATTGATCCAGAAATTAAATTACATATTAACTGAACACGGGAATGGATCCAGTAAGAAGAAAAATAAAAATAAAAAAATGAGAAATGTTTTTAGCCACACATTTCAAATGTAGGAGAATTTCATAGGAGATGCATCTCTTTTTGTAGGTGCATCTGAAATGTGCGGCTGTGGTTATTTCTCATCCTTCTCCTTTTACTTTTATTTCTTATTTGATCCTTACTCAACTGAACACATGTTAACTCTTTGAACTTCACTCGCCGAAACCATTGCCACTAAATTACCTTGTTATAGAAAAATATCTTTTGAAAGTGTCTTCACTTTGCATAATTTTGTAACATAATTTTGTTCTATAGAACCAAAATCCATAAATCTTTTTTGTGTTGCATAATGATATAAAAAACGAAAACATGTCTTTTATAAAGGTCCCTACGGTAAGGAGATAACATGCTAGCTATGCAGAAAACTCCAGCAAGCTACTTCTCCAAAAAAAAAATATATAATATCAACATTAGTAGACTATATTTAACATATAATATAGTAGTTCAAGAGTAGGAGGAATGATAATAAAGCAAAACTGCAGCAATTCTTCTTATATTTCGGCACAATCTTCTGGTTTAAAAGTAGGGTCACAGTTACAAACATGCTTAACATTATCACCATCAAGGACATGTGCGCGTAGCGCTAAAGTCAATGCACAAGCTACAGCGAAGATCCACTTAACTCGGGGTCGTGTACCATCTTGTTGAGAAATAAATAAATAATCCTGCAACAAAAGAGATGATTGCATTTATAGTGCATTTTCAAAAGATTGGGTGATAAAAATCACATAATTATATATAACTTACATTCTGAAGATATGTTGTCCCCTTCGAGAGATTCAAGACTCCCCTTAAATAAAGTAAATGCAGCTGATCCCGATTTTTCTTTATTCAACTACCTTGACCATCTTCCGAAGTTCCTTTCGCATCAAGAGTACCCGCGCGTCTCAAACCCACCTTTATCCCCTCACTTGCTGCCCTAAGCCCTACAGTTCCTTCGCTTACCGCCTAAGATGAATCTATTGCCTCCCCTCCCTCCACGAGTAGATATTTAGTATTGAATAGTGTCAAACCAAGCAATAGTCAAGCGACATCATTAAATGCAGCCCATGCTATGCCATAATGAATGTTAGGATTTAGTAAATCCAGTTATTAAAGTGTCGGTCACCTCAAGTATATGTAATCGTTAGAAAGCTCGTAGTCGTAGTTATTTAATGTTAAGTAGTATTTAGGTAAGTAACACCGTGAAGGACGGACGGGTCTTTACCCACTGTATGCCTGATCCACAGCCAGTAGGTGGCATTTTATGTAAGACTATAAATACCCTCTACCTCCCAAGGTAGAGGGTTGGAGCTCATAATAATACTTTTACTTTCTCTCACTAAGTTCCCAAACCTCTAACTATTTCTCTCTCTAAAACCTTATATTATACGCCTATATGTGATCATGAGTTGATGTGTTTGTGAAATCCAATATGTTACAATTGGTATCAAGAGCCATGGTTTGATCATCTCTCTTACATATCCTTGGATTTCTAGTGGTTTTATATGGTTTTTGGGTTTGAAAAAGTTTAGTGGTTTTTGCATCATTTGGATCATTTCTTGTGTTAAAGTGTAAATTTTGAGTGTACTTTTGCATTTAGAATCATTGTAAGTGCTTGGGTTTTGATTTGGAAAGGTTGAATCACTGTGGTTGAGCTTGTTTTGGATTGAAAAGGGTTGTATTTAAGTTGTTCAACCTAGCGACTTGGTTCTCGGATAAATATTCTTCATAGCGACTTGCTTTGTTAGTTGGTAGCGACTTGTAGTTGAAGTGGTAGCGATTTGAGCCCTAGCGACTTGTCTATTGAGACAAGACGACAAACAGTACAAAGTAGTGGAGACACCACTTCGGCTAGCGACTTGGTTGACGTAGCGACTTGTCTTTATTATTTCTAGCGACTTGTCTTTGTTGTTACTAGCGAGTTACTCTTTAGCGACTTGACATTTTAGCGACTTGTTCTTTAGCGAGTTGTTCTTTAGTGAGTTGTCTACTTAGCGAGTTGTTCTTTAGCGACTTGTCACCTTAGCGATTTGATGTTTTAGCGACTTGTGTTTAGCGACTTGGTTCATAGCGACTTGTGTCTAGCGACTTGATTCACAGCGACTTGAGCCTTTAGCGAGTTGCTACTTAGCGACTTGGTGTCTTAGCGACTTGTCTTCAAGGGTGATAGCGACTTGGTTGATTTTGTTCCTAATACGGTTTTCTCTTGATTCAGGAAAATCCCGTGAAAGAATCTATTTCCCGGTTTAATCATAGAGTTTTAAAATCCCGTGTAATCTGGAATCATGTCTACCAACATACCTACAATCATCTCTTCGTTGTGAAGACGTTCAAGCAGCTGGATCAGATACTCGCCCACCTATACTTGACAGAACTGACTATGACTCATGGGCTCAACGAATTAGGTTGTATGTTGGGAAAAGAAAATGGAGTCAACATTTTCAAGTCAATTGATGAAGGACCGTATCAAGTTGAGACAACCAGAGACATACTCGATCTGCTGCGATGGCACGATGATTTTAGGACCTGGACAGACCTAAAATGTATGATGAACCGATAAGGAAAAGAAGAGATACCATGCGACATCGGGCTTCTAATATCATACTTCAGGGTTTACCTAAGGACATTTACAAGCTGATAAATCACAACACTGAAGCTAAGGCAGTTTGGGACAATGTCAAGATGCTTCTCTCGGGTTCTGAACTAACCAAGGAAGACAGAGAATCACAATTGTATGATGAATTTGAGCATTTTAAGATAAAACCAGAAGAAAGTGTCTATGAATATTACGTGAGATTCCACAAGCTTGTAAATGACATGAGGAACATCAAAATGACCATGCCAAATATTCAGCTGAACTCAAAGTTTGTGAACAACATGAATCCCGAATGGCACAAATTTGTCACCTCTATGAAGCTAACCAAAGGATTGAAGAACACCAACTATGAGCAACTATATGCCTTCCTTCTTCAGAATGAGAGGCATGCTATGTTTGAACGAAGGATTCTTGAACAGTTCAAATCTAAACAGGGAGAAACAAGTTCGTCAAATGATTCAACAGCCTTTTACACCAATGTTGGAATTACCACCAAAGCTTCTCAAGTCATACCCACGGGTAATGGTAATTACAAGCTCATTCCTGACCCAACATATAAGCCTCCAGACTCATACACACTCATGGAAAACTTCATCAATCAACTGTCTCTCATGGTTAGTCAAAATCTGAATTCCCTCCCACACACCAACAATAACCTCAGAACTGCATCCAATCCACAGAATCAAGCTACCGTCAGAGATGGGAAAGTTATGGTGCAACCAGTTCAAGAAAGGCAGTATGAACAAGGAAGAGGTGGAGTTGGTGGAGGGTATGTGGCTAATCTGAATCGTGGAAGGAATGCCAATCAAGGACAAGCAAAGCCAATCAAATGCTACAACTGTGGTGGTGAGGGACATATTGCGAGGAACTACACATCTCCAAAATGTCCACAGAATGCAGAATACTTCAGAGATAAGATGTTGCTTGTGCAAGCTCGTGATAATGGAGCAGCTTTGGATGAAGAGGAGTTGTTGTTTCTTGCAGAAGGGAATGCTAAGACATATGATGCTGATGTGGATGAGCAACCAATTCAGAATATAGGTCACAATCATCAAAATGCCTTTCAAGTTGCGGATGTGATGCATTTGATTCTGATGTCGATGATGAACCTACTGCCCAGACAATCTTCATGGCTAGCATCTCACCTATGGTCTCTCCAAAGGTCTCTTCACCTCAACAGCTGGTCAATCCAAAGATTCAATCATTTCAGAGGTATTAAAACTATATGATGAAGTTGATGAACAAAAGATACATGACGAAGTACAATCTTTTGAAACTTATGAATCAGATATTGATAATGAGGGTAATAGTAATACTGTCCCATATGATCAATATGTGACACAAAGTGAAAGTGGATTGTACCAAGTGATGTATCTTCTGCAGTCAATGATGACTATGTTTTTGATGAATACACTGCATGTGCCCTTGATGATTCTGTTATCTCTGAAATGAATGCCTATAAAGAACAAGTTGCTGTTTATGAACAACGTGCTAAGTTTGAGTTAACTAGCCGTGAGCAGGAAATGGATGACCAAATGCGTATAATTATTAGAAAAAGTAATTTTAGAGAAGAAGTTTTAAAACAAGAGTTAAACTCCTTACAAGAAAAGCTTTCTAAAACTCTTAAGCAAAAGCAAGAGCTTCAAGATAATGTTAAAGTGCTTAAACAAGAATTTAATGCTAAGGAATCAAAACTTTTGAATGATTTTTCTAATCTAAAAACTTTGAAAAACAAGCTTGAAAATAAGTTGTACGTACAAGGGAACACCATTCAGACCGCTCACATGATCACTAAGCATAGAGTCTTAAGCGATAAGCACAGATTTCCTTGTTGATGAACCAAATCCGAGATTGGTAAAAGGCTAGAGCTGCTCATAAGGTACTATATGATGGAAATGAGATTCTTAAGCCTAGGAAAACACCATCATGTGTTGGAAGCACGGAAGAGGATAGAAAATTAGATGATGCCTTTAGGGAGAAAATGGACAAGAAGCTTAACGATCCCGAGTGTAAAAAGAAAAATATAACGATCAAACCTCATGATTACACAAAAGAAAATTAGATCTCCCTAAACAGGTTTAAGCCTCAAACTCAATTAACCCTGAACAAATTTTTGGAAGAAAGATATGGATAAGCAAAAAGCAAGTGAACTTGTTGAAATAAACCCTCCCTTAGGAAAGTGCCTGCAGCTACTGTGTATCCTCCGAATACACCAATGCACTTAGTTTCTAGAACTATTTCCACTAATAGCAAGACCTTAATCAGCCTGTATGTTGTTTATCAACTGTTTGTTGATTCTGAGAAAACGTGTAAGAAAAGGATCACACCCACTGGGATTACTGAAGGAGAAAGGGGTTTTGAGCAAACTAAAGAATGTTATTTAACTGAAGTCATGCCTTTATTTAAACAATTAAAAGGTCAATTTGAGAGTCTTCAAAAGGGAATTAACTCAGATATCAAAGAAATGGAGAAGGAATTTGATGCAATGATAGTTGAGGTAAATGATTATGAACGGGAACTCAAATATAATGAAATTGAAAGGAAGAATTTGCATATCTTAAATGAGAACTTAGTATTAAGTTGTGTGGCTCAAGATGTGTTTTATAATGTTACTAAGCATTCTATTATTGCTTCTCAATTTCATGAATTAACTGTTGCCTTGAAAGTTTCCCATGATCGTGTCATTGAGCTTGAAAACAAAAACTCGTAACTAAATGAGAAAATTGATCAGGATGATCACGATAATTTGGTAAAACAATTTTCTAAACTAGAAGTTGAACATTTTGATTTGCAACTAAAATATCAACATCTCAAAGAAAATGTCAAAACCTCAAACATCAAGACATCCTCAAATGTTCCAGAGTTTGATGCACTTTTTAAATAAACAAACGTGATGAACAGATTCATGCTCACCGTAACATGATCGAAAGTTGAAAGCCCAAATTTCACAATTAAAGGGTGAAAAGAACAACATGAATGGCTCCCAAATTCCTCCTCCTTTAGATTCTCAGTGTTCTCAGACTTTTCATCTTCAAAACTTGGTTAATGTTTTACAAAAGGAAAATGAGAGTTTTCTAGAAGAAAATGAAAAGTTAAACGACACTTTAAAGAGTTATATGATTCAATGAAAGTCACTCGTGACAAGAACAACGAAAAATAACGTCTTTACAAAAGGAAATTGAGAATCCGAAGAGTCAAGAAAAAGGGAAAATGCCACTTGTCTTTAATGAGAATGTTGCACCAAAGTCATCTACGACGCAAATATATCTGTGATGTTAAATACATTCCTCCTCATCTTAGAAATAACGAACTTGTGTTTCATAACTATTTCTCTCACCTTAAGGATAGTCTAGAATGTCTCCGTGAGATTGTAGAAGAGGATTTCATAAATAAGCCACTTAATAGAGAAATTAGGTTTGCTTGCATTCAGGCCAAACGATCTCAAGAGCTGTTGGAATGTTTAATAACAACATGTCCTAAATCCTTAGGTGCGAAAAATAAAGCTGTGATGCCTTGTTCTATGCCTAGTATTAAGAAAGTGAACTCTAAAGTGCCTTCAAGTAGTTCAGATCCTGCACGCCTAGTTCAGAATGCAAAAGTAGCTCAACCAACTAATGTTCCCATAATTCCCTCTACAGGAGTAATCAGTGGCACAAAAGCAAGCGGGTCAAAGCCTCCAGGCAATACAAAGCAAGATAGGACCTCGCAGGCTAAGAATGTGCATTGGAAGAGAGTAGAAGACCACCCTAGGAACACTAAGTTTGAGTTGAATAAAAAGAATCATGTTGATTCTAGTATTAGCTATAAGCGTACTGTAATTAATTCGAATTCTGCTACTATCTGCAAACCATGTAAGGATGACTGTTTGATTTCTGTTACTAATCATGAATGTGGTGTGAATGATTTGCTTAATGTTGTTAAATGCCTAGTTAAAATTGTTAATGTCAAAAATCAAGCTAAAAAGGCTAAAAGGCAAAGGCAAAAGAAAGTTAGAAAACATTGGAAACCCACAGGAAGAAAATTTAGTAATATTGGTTATCAATGGATACCTACTGGCCGTAAGTTTAATCTTAATGATTTTTGCCCTAAATTTGCTAAGTCAATGCCCATTAGAAAATGGATGCCTACTGTTAGAACTATTCCTTTAAGAAGTGAACATACTTTGAATAGGTCAAATACGGACACTAGCACTGCATCTATTCCTGATGATTCCATTGTCTCTACTTCCGATGTGGGTGTTCCAATCACTGTTACTAACCAAATGGAACCCATTCTTGCATGGGGATCCCAATTATCCATTTATCCATTCTTGTCTGTGTTCAACTGCAGATCGTTCAAATCGTTCGTGGGTACCTGGACTCAGTCGCTCCAAGCATATGACCTGGAGATCGCCGGCTCATGAACTTCGTGAGTAAATTCATCGAACTGTTAGATTCGGAACGACCATTTTGGAGCAATTATGGGTTATGGAGACTATGTTGTTGGCAAAAGTGTAATCTCCCAGGTATATTATGTTGAAGGTCTTGGTCATAACTTGTTTTCTGTTGGTCAATTCTGTGATTCCGATCTAGAAGTGGCATTTAGAAAACATACTTGTTTCGTTAGAGAACTTGATGGTGTGGAACGGTTAAGAGGAACTCGTGGTTCAAATCTATACACCATCTCTATCGAAGACATGATGAAGTCTTCTCCAATCTGCTTGTTGTCAAAGGCTTCTAAAACAAAATCATGGTTATGGCATCGTCGTCTCAATCACTTGAAATTCGGCACCATTAATAATCTTTCCAGAAAGGATCTTGTAAGAGGCTTACCCAGATTAAAGTATGAAAAAGATCATCTTTGTTCAGCATGCCAATTGGGAAAAAGCAAGAAATATGCCCACAAACCCAAACCCACAAACTCAGTAATGGAAGTTCTGCATACCCTTCATATGGATTTGTGCGGACCAATGAGAGTGCAAATGATTAATGGGAAGAAATATATTTTAGTCGTTGTTGATGACTACTCTCGATTTACTTGGGTAAAGTTTTTGAAGACAAAGGATGAAACTCCTGATGTCATCATCAAACTTATCAAGCAGCTTCAAGTTCGACTTAACAATACGGTTAGAATTTTTCGAACAGACAATGGCACAGAGTTCGTTAACAAAGACTTAAGTCAATTTTATGAAAGTGTTGGAATCAGTCATCAAAGAAGTGTTCCACGAACTCCTCAACAGAACGGTGTAGTTGAAAGACGAAATCGAACTCTTGTGGAAGCCGCAAGAACAATGCTAATCTATTCAAAGGTTCCAATGTTTCTATGGGCTGAAGCCATCGCCACTGCTTGCTACACCCAAAATCGTTCCCTCATACACACATCTCATGGAAAAACTTCATACGAACTTGTCCATAAACGAAAACCTGATCTCTCCTACCTTCATGTGTTTGGTGCGTTGTGCTATCCAACGAATGACGGTCAAGATTTAGGTAAATTAAGAGCTAAGGCGGACATTGGAGTTTTTGTAGGCTATGCATCAAACAAGAAGGGTTACCGAATCTACAACAAAAGAACTCGAGATAACATGGAAACTATTCACGTCACGTTCGATGAGCTGTCCGGGAAAATGGCTCCAGGACAATCCAGTTCTGGAGCCGCATCTCAACCTTCATCAAGTAGTCCTATCAGTTCTACTCTTGTTCTAAATCCCTCACCAAAGAACTCCTTATGTACCTCCTTCGGAAGATGATTTGAAGAAATTGTTTGATCCAATGTTTGATGAACACTATGAGCCAAGTGCTAATGATCTGTCATTTCCATCAATAGAGGCTGTTCCTATCCCTGTCAATGAAGTTAACCCTTCAGTTTCTATGTCATTAAGTCAAGAAGCGCCTGCTGCTGATCACTCTGTCTCATCAACAAATCATCAATCATCGAGTGTACATCATGGAATTGTGTCTGGCACCTATGATGGAGATAATCCCTTTGCTACTCCCGAAGATGCACCCTTTGAAAACATATTTGCTCCTGAATCATCATCAGAACCATCTTCATCGGAGAAATCGACTCGCTACTTAAGTTCCTCAACAACAACCACACGACCACCTTAGAAAATGGACACATGATCATCCATTGTACAACATCATTGGAAATCCCTTTCGCCCAAGATCCACTCGTAAACAACTTGCAACCGATGCCTTATGGTGCTTCTTCAACTCCGTACTATCCAAGGTCGAACCAAAAGACGTTAAAACTGCCATGAATGAAGACAACTGGTTCAATGCCATGCAAGAAGAAATTCATGAGTTTGATCGACTGAATTTATGGGAATTAGTACCGCCTCGACCGTAAGCTATGATCATTGCTCTAAAGTGGATCTTCAAAGTAAAACTTGATGAGCATGGTGATGTATTAAAGAACAAGGCTCGATTGGTTGCAAAAGGATACCGTCAAGAGGAGGGTATTGACTTTGAAGAATCATTTGCTCCAGTTGCTCGTATCGAGGCAATCAGAATCTTCTTGGCTAATGCCGCAAGTAAGAACATGGTAGTCTATGAGATGGATGTAAAGACGGCTTTTCTTAACGGAGATCTTAAGGAAGTCGATACGTCACCAACCCTGAAGGTTTTGTGAATCCAGAGCATCCTACTCATGTCTATCGCTTGAAAAAGGCTCTTTACGGTTTGAAGCAAGCTCCAAGGGCATGGTATGATACACTATCAAAGTTTCTTCTATCTACTGGATTCAACAAAGGAGCAGTTGATCCGACATTGTTCACCGAAAGTCGGCAAACATTTAATTCACGTTCAAATCTATGTTGATGATATTATTTTTGCCTCGACTGATCCCAATGAATGTGACCGCTTTTCTAAGGAGATGGGCTCCAAATTTCAAATGTCAATGATGGGACAAATGTCATTTTTCTTGGGATTACAAATTTCACAAAGTCCCTGAGGCATTTTTATAAATCAATCTAAATATGCAAATGAGATTTTAAAGAAATTTGGATTTGATTCTTGTGACCCTATTGACACTCCCATGATAGAGCGTACTAAACTGGATGAGGACCACCTGTGGATCATGGTAGATCAAATGAAATATCGTAGTATGATTGGATCCCTGATGTACCTCACAACCAAGAGACCAGATATTTTGTTCGCATTTGTATACATGTGTGCTAGATACCGGCTAAGCCTACCAAAAGCACCTTGAAGCGGTTAAACGAGTCTTTCGGTATCTCCAAGGAACCATCAATATGGGACTTTGGTACCCGAAGGACACCGGTATGTCACTAACGGCCTATGCAGATGCCGATCATGCAGATGTCAAGATACACGCCAAAGTACGTCCGGAGGTGCTCGTTTTTAGGTGATAAGCTTGTGAGCTGGTCTTCTAAGAAACAAATAAGTACTTCGATATCTTTTACAGAGGCTGAATACATAGCCATGTCATCTTGTTGTGCCCAAATCCTATGGATGAGATCCCAATTATCCGACTATGGCTTTGAATTCAACAAAATCCTCTGTATTGTGATAACAAAAGTGCCATTGCTCTCTCATGCAACAACGTACAACACTCAAGAGCAAAAAACATCGACATTCGACATCATTTCATCAGGGAGCAAGTGGAAAACGGTGTGGTGGAACTTTATTTTTGTGAGGACTGAATACCAGTTAGCAGACATCTTCACCAAAGCTCTTCCTAGAGAACGTTTTGAGTTTATCCTCCCACGACTTGGTCTAAAGAGTCTACAACCGGAAACACTTAAACGTCTTCAAGAGGAAGAAGATGAGTAAAAGGTTTTTCTTCATCCATCTCTTGTAAATAGCTATTCAAAAAAACAAAATACAAAATTTCAAAACCAACAAAAAGCAAATAGAAAAATATAAAATTTTCAAAATCCATAAAAATTAGAAAATCTTGAAAAATCCCAAAAAAATATTGTTATTTTGTCATGTTTTCCTTATTCGATATTATCTACGGACTTTGTGTTGACATTCAAAGAATGTCACGGGTTTTTAGATGTTCTTCGAATGTACATAATTTGTTTTAAAAAAAAATAATAAAAAAATAAAAAAATTTTGAGAGAAAGTGAAACAAAGGTTTATAGTCATTTCTGTCTATAACCCGTTTTTTAAAGAAAGAACAGAGTCATGCTTTATCTTATTTTTCACAACTCATGCTCTGATTCTTAATACAAATGTTTGTCACTAACACGACAAATGTTTCCTTGACAAGTATTTTTCCTTCTAAAAAATTCTTCTGAAAAATATTTGTTATCTAATTGAAAACTAATAAAAATAACTCGGTCTCATTTTTTGAAAATCATCTGGACTTGACATTGGTCAAAATCTCTATCTCTCAATCAACAACTTATGTCATTGATTGAGGGGGAGAATGATTTCATTTCAATCAAAAGGTTATTTGTCATACAACTGGTTCAGACCATGGTTTATGTCATGTTTTCAAAAGATACTCAAGCATGTTTTTGGAGTTTAAAGTCTCAGCTTTGATCCTTATCGGTTAAATGTTTTCATAAGCAAGTCACAATTCTTCTCAAAATCTTTCAAAATCAATTTAAATCTCTAGAGATCACAAATCTCAAAATGATTTGAAAATTGTGAGCGGGAGAGAATTTGTGATTTAAATTGGATTTAAACTGATAATTCGATAAATGGTTTTATAATGATTTACAAGCTCTCCTCCCCACATGTGCCAAACGATTTCAAATTTCACATGCACGTGTTGAGGGGGAGCATCTATTTTAAACCAAAAAGGGATTGAAACGTGATTGATTTGTTTCAATGTGCAGGTTTTCCCTAATATGTGCAAAACACTTTCAAATCTCTATGTACATATTGAGGGGGAGAAACTTTTTGAAAACCACATCCTTTCCAAAATTATCCTTAAGAAAGTATGAAAAATACTAATCTTGATCAGGAAAGTGATGTTGATATCTTTTAGAAAATGGTAATCAAAGAAGTGAATCCTTCCTCTTGCCTCCGTGTGCCAAAACGATTTCAAATACATGATGCACGTGTTGAGGGGGAGCTCTTTTTCTAAAAATATCAAAAACAATTCAGGTACAAAATGCTTTGATATATATCACAAGTATCTTGTTAGGATTTAGTAAATCCAGTCATTAAAGAGTCGGTCACCTCAAGTATATGTAATCGTTAGAAAGCTCGTAGTCGTAGATTGTTTAATGTTAAGTTGTATTTAGTTAAGTAACACCGTGGAGGACAGACGGGTCTTTACCCACTGTATGCCTGATCCACAGCCCGTAGGTGGCGATTTGTGTAAGGACTATAAATACTCTCTACCTCCCAAAGTAGAGGGTTGGAGCTCATAATAAGATTTTTCTTTCTCTCACTAAAGTTCCGAACCTCTAACTTTCTCTCTCTAAAACCATATTATATGCCTATTTGATCTTGTGGTTTAGTGTGTTTATGAAATCCAATATGTTACAAATGGTATCAAGAGCCATGGTTTGATCATCTCTTACATATCCTTGGATTTCTAGTGGTTTTTAGGTAGTTTTTGAGTTTGAAAAAGTTTAGTGGTTTTTGCATCATTTGGATCATCTCTAGTGTTAAAGTTTGAATTTTGGGTGTACTTTTGTGTTTAGAATCATTGTAAGTGCTTGGTTTTGATTTGGTAAGCTTGAATCAATGTGGTTGAGCTTGTTTTGGATTGAAAAGTGTGTTTTTGAAGTTTTTCTTGGTAGCGACTTGGTTCTCGTAGTGAATTTCATCTTAGCGACTTGCTTCAGTAAAAAGTAGCGAGTTATAGTGCTTTTTGGTAGCGACTTGGTCCTAACGACTTGTCTTTTGAGACAAGCCGACAAACAGTACACTTAGTGGATTCTCCACTACGGGTAGCGACTTGGTGAAGGTAGCGACTTGCTTTCAATTTTGTTTGCGACTTATACTTAAGTTTCTTAGCGACTTGGTGTTAGCGACTTGGACCTTAGCGAGTTGCTATATAGCGACTTGACGACTTAGCGACTTGTTGTCATAATTCTCAGCGACTTGGTGTTAGCGACTTGGATCTTAGTGAGTTGTTCTTTAGCAACTTGACTGTGTCTTAGCGACTTGGCATTATAGCGACTTGATTTCATAATACTTAGCAACTTGGTGCTTAGCGACTTGGTTCAAGGTTTCTTAGCGACTTGGTTGAATTTTTGTTTGTAATACGGTTTTCTCTTGATTTAGTAAAATCCCGTGAAAGAATCTATTTCCGGTTTAATCATTGAGTTATAAAATCCCGTGTAATCTTTAAACATGTCTACCAACGTGCCTACAATTATCTCCACTGTTGTCGAGGATGTTCAAGCAACCGTTCAGATACTCGCCCACTCATGCTTGACAGAATGACTATGACTCTTGGGCTCAACGAATCGATTGTACTGTCTTGGAAAGGAAAATGGGGTCAACATTCTCAAATCCATTGATGAAGGACCTTATCAGATTTAGACTACAAGAGACTTAATTGATACAACTGCAGATGGAACAATGATCTATGGAATAGATCGACCAAAGACGTATGATGAGCTCAATGATAAGGAGAAAAAGAGATTCGATGCCGATATCAGGGCTTCTAACATTATACTTCAAGGTCTTCCAAAAGATATCTACAAGCTTATCAATCACAACACCGAAGCCAAGGCAGTTTGGGATAATGTCAAGATGCTTCTCTCAGGTTCTGAATTAACCAAGGAAGACAAAGAATCACAACTGTATGATGAGTTTGAGCACTTCAAGATGAAACTAGATGAGAGTGTCTATGAGTACTACGTGAGATTCCATAAGCTTGTAAATGATATGAGGAATATCAGAATGACTATGCCAAATATTCAGCTGAACTCAAAGTTTTTGAACAACATGAATCCCGAATGGCACAAGTTTGTCACCTCTGTGAAGCTAACCAAAGGATTGAAGGACACAAACTATGAGCAACTATATGCCTTCCTTCTTCAGAATGAGAGACATGCAATGTTTGAAAAAAGGATTCTTGAGCAGTTCAAATCTAAGCAGGGAGAAACCAGTTAGTCAAATGACTCAACTGCCTTCTACACCAATGTTGGTATTACTACCAAAGCATCTCAAGTCATACCCATGGGTAATGGTAATCACAAACTCATTCCTGATCCGAGGTTCAAGCAAGCCGATGCCGATGCTTTGTCATGGGACACTTCATTAATCAACTGGCTCTTATGGTTAAACAAAACCTGACCCTCAGTCCACATACCAACAGTCTTCACACTAACAATGAGATCAGAACTGCATCCAATCTACACAATCAAGCAACTGTCAGAGATGGGAAGGTTATGGTGCAACCAGCTCAAGAAAGGCAGTATGAACAGGGAAGGGGAGGAGTTGGTAGAGGATATGGGGTAAATCAGAATAGGGGAAGGAATGGGAATCAAGGTCAAGCAAAGCCAATTAAGTGCTACAACTGTGGTGGTGAGGGACATATTGCTAGGAACTGCACATCTCCAAAACGTCCTCAGAATGCAGAATACTTCAAAGACAAGATGTTGCTTGTGCAAGCTCAGGATAATGGAGCAACTTTGGATGAAGAGGAGTTGTTGTTCCTTGCTGAGGGAAATGCCCGAACCTATGATTCTGATGTTGATGAACGTACCAATTCAAGAGATAGGTCATAATCATCAAAATGCATTTCAAGTAGTCGACCGTGATGCATTTGACTCTGATGTCGATGATGAACCTACCGCCCAAAAAATCTTCATGGCTAGCATCTCACCTATGGTCTCTCCAAAGGTCTCTCCACCACAACATGCTGGTCCATCCAAAGACAAAATCATTTCTGAGGTATTAAAAATATATGATAATGTTGATGGGCAAAAGATGCATAATAAAGTACAAAATCTTGAAAATTATGAATCAGATATTGATGATGAGGGTAATAGCAATATTGTCCCATATGATCAATATGTGAAGCAAAGTGAAAGTGAGGTTGTACCAAGTAATGCATCTTTCGCAGTCAACGAGGACTATGTCTTTTGATGAATTCACGCATGTGTCCCTCGATGATTCTGTTATCTCGAACAATGCCTATAAAGAACAAGTTGCTATTTATGAACAACGTGCTAAGTTTGAGTTGAACACCCGTGAGCGTGAAATGGATGACCAAATGCGTGCATATTATTAGAAAAAGTAACTTTAGAGAAGAAGTCTTAAAACAAGAGTTAAACTCCTTACAAGAAAAGCTTTCTAAAACTGCTAAGCAAAAACAAGAACTTCAAGAAAATGTTAAAATGCTTAAGCAAGAATTCAATGCTAAGGAATCAAAACTTTTGAATGATTTTTCCAATCTAAAAACTTTGAAAACAAGCTGGAAAATAAGTTGTACGCATAAGGAATGCCATTCGTGATCGCTCACTTGATCACTAAGCATAGAGTTTTAAGCGATAAGCACAGATTCCCCTTGTTGAGGAACCAAATCCAGAGGTCATTAAAAAGGCTAGAGATGCTAGTAAGGTACTTTATGATGGTAATGAAATTCTTAAGCCTAGACAAAAACCTAGTTGCGTTGAGTGCACTGAGGAAGATAGAAAATTAGATGATGCATTTAGGGAGAAAATGAATAAGAAGCTAGAAGATCCTGAATGTAAAGAGAATAACATAACGATCAAACCCCATGATTACAAAAAGGAAAATTGGATTTCCTTGAACAAGTTTAAGCCTCAAATGTTGTTAACACCCGAACAAGTGTTCTTGAAAAAGGATTTAGATAAGCAAAAAGCAGAGAATCTTGTTGTAACAAACCCTCCCCTTAGAAAATGCCTTCAAGCTGACTGTGTATCCTCCTAATACACCAATGCATTTAGTTCCTAGAACTATTGCCACTAAAAGCAAGACCTTAATCAACCAATATGTTATTTTTCAATTATTTGTTGATTTTGAGAAAACTTGTAAGAAAAGGATCACACCCACTGGGATAACTGAAGGGAAAGGGGTTTTGAGCAAACTAAAGAATGCTATTTAACTGAGGTCATTCCTTTCTTTAAACAACTAAAAGGTCAATTTGAGAGTCTTAAAAGGGGATGGATTCAGATATTAAAGAAATGGAAAAGGAATTTGATGCTATGATAGTTGAGGTTAGTGACTATGAGCGAGAATTAAAATATAATGAGATTGAGAGGAAAAACTTGCATACCTTGAATGAGAATCTTATTTCTAAATGTATTGCTCAAGATGTGTTTTACACGCTACAAATTGTTCCATTAATGCTTCTCAATTTCATGAATTATCTGTTGCTCTGAAAGTCTCCCATGATCGTGTCATTGAGCTTGAAAAACTAACTCTAAACTGCATGATAAAGTTGAACAGGATGATCATGATAACTTGGTGAAACAGTTTTCTAAATTAGAAGTTGAGCATCTTGCTTTGCAATTAAAATATCAACATCTGAAAGAAAATGTTAAAACCTCAAATATCAAGACATCCTTGGATGCTCCTGAATTTGATGCAGCTTTTGAAATTAGCAAACGTGATGAACAGATTCGAGCTCATTGTAACACGATTATAAAGTTGAAAGCCCAAATCTCTCAATTAAAGGGTGAAAGAACAATGTGACTGGCTCCCAAATGCCTCCTCCTTTAGATTCTCAGTATTCTCAAACTTTTCATCTTCAAAACTTAGTTAATGCTTTACAAAAGGAAAACGAGAGTTTTCTAGAAGAAAATGAAAAAGTTAAACGACACTTTAAAGAGTTATATGATTCAATGAAAGTCACTCGTGACCAAAACAACGAAAAAATAACGTCTTTACAAAAATAAATTGAGAATCTGAGGAGTCAAGAAAAAGAGAAACTGCCACTTGTTTTTAATGAGAATGTTGCATCAAAGTCATCCTCAGACTGCAAATATACTGTGACAGTTAAATACATTCCTCTTCATTTTAGGAATAATGAACCTGTGTTTCATAACTATTGTGCTCACCTTAAGGATAGCCTAGAATGTCTCCGTGAGATTGTGGAAGAGGATTTCATTAATAAACCTCTTGATAGAGAAATTAGGTTTGCGTGCATTCAGGCCAAACGATCTCAGGAGCTGCTAGAATGTTTAATTGCAACATGTCCTAAATCCTTAGGTGCGAAAGGTAAAGCTGTGATGCCTTGTTCCATGCCTAGTGCCAAGCATACAAACCATTCTATGCCCTGTTTTAAGAAAATGAACACTAATGTGCCTTCAAGTAGTTCAGATCCCTTCACGTCTAGTTCAGGAATGCAAAAAGTAGATCAACCAACTAATGCTCCCATAATTCCCTCTACAGGAGTAATCAGTGACATTAAAGCAAGCGGGTCAAAGCCTCCAAGCAATACCAAGCAAGATAGGACCTCGCAAGCTAAGAATGTGCATTGGAAGAGAGTAGAAGATCACCCTAGGAATATTAAGTTTGAGTTGAATAAAACGAATCGTGTTGATTCTAGTGTTAGCTTTAAGCGTACTGTAATTAATGCGAATTCTGCTACTTTTGGAAAAACATGTAATGATGATTGCGTGGTTTTTGTTACTAATCTTAAATGTGGTGTGAATGGTTTGTCTAATCCTGTTAAATGCCCTGATAAAACTGTTAATGTTAGAATTCAAGCTAAGAAGGCTAAAAGGCAAAGGTAAAAGAAAGTTAGAAAACAGTGGAAACCCACAGGAAGGAAATTTAGTAATATAGGTTATCAATGGATACCTACTGGCCGTAAGATTAATGAGCTTTGCCCTAAAGTTGCTAAATCAATGCCCACTAGAAAATGGATGCCTACTGGTACAACTATTCCCTTAAGAAGTGAACATACTTTGAATAGGACAAATATGGACACTAGCATTGCATCTATTTCTAATGATTCCATTGTTTCTACTTCCGATGTGGGTGTTCCAATCACTGTTACTAACCAAGTGGAACCCATTATTGCATGGGGATCCCAATTATCCAGTTATCCATTCTTGTCTGTGTTCAACTGCAGATCGCTCAAATCGTTCTGTGGTACTTGGACTCAGCCGCTCCAAGCATATGACCGAGACCGGTCGCGCTCATGAACTTCGTGAGTAAATTCATTGGGACTATTAGATTCGGGAACGACCATTTTGGAGCAATTATGGGTTATGGTGATTATGTAGTCGGCAAAAGTGTAATTTTGTGGTATATTATGTGGAAGGTCTTGGTCATAATTTGTTCTCTGTTGGTCAATTCTGTGATTCCGATCTAGAAGTGGCCTTTAGAAAACATACTTGCTTCGTAAGAGAACTTGATGGTGTGGAATTGTTAAGAGGTACTCGTGGTTCTAACCTATACACCATCTCTATCGAAGACATGATGAAGTCTTCTCCAATCTGCTTGCTGTCAAAGGCTTCTAAAACAAAGTCATGGTTATGGCATCATCGTCTCAATCACTTGAACTTCGGCACTATTAATAACCTTTCCGTGAAAGGATCTTGTCGAGGCTTACCCAGATTAAAATATGAAAAAGATCATCTTTGTTCAAATTTTGCCAATTAGGTAAAAGCACGAAATATGCCCACAAACCAAAACCCACAAACTCAATAATGGAAGTTCTTCATACCCTTCATATGGATCAGTGCGGACCAATGAGAGTGCAAACGATAAATGGGAAGAAATACATTCTAGTAGTTGTTGATGACTATTCTCGATTTACTTGGGTAATGTTTTTGAGGACAAAGGATGAAACTCCAGATGTCATTATCAAACTAATCAAACAAGTTCGACTCAACAATACGTCAAAATTGTTCGAACGCACAATGGCACGAGTTTGTTAACAAAGACTTAATTCAGTTTTATGAAAGTGTTGGAATCAGTCATCAAAGAAGTGTTCCACGAACTCCTCAACAGAACGGTGTAGTTGAAAAACGAAATCGAACTCTTGTGGAAGCCGCAAGAACAATGCTAATTTATTCAAAGGTTCTAATGTTTCTATGGGTGAAGCCATTGCCACTGCTTGCTACACCCAAAATCGTTCCCTTATACACACCTCTCATGGAAAACTCCATATGAACTTGTTCATAAACGAAAACCTGATTTATCCTATCTTCGTGTGTTTGGTGCTTTGTGCTATCCAACAAATGATGGTCAAGATTTAGGTAAATTAAGAGCTAAGGCAGACATTGGAGTTTTTGTAGGTCATGCATCAAATAAGAAGGGTTACCGAATCTACAACAAAATAACTCGAGATATCATGGAAACTATTCACGTCACGTTCGATGAGCTGTCCGGTCAAATGGCTCCAGGACAAACCAGTTCTGGACCCGCAACTCAACTTTCATCAAGTAGTCCTATCAGTTCTACTCTCGTTTCAAATCTCTCATCAGCAACTCCTTATGTACCTCCATCAGAAGATGATTTAAAGAAATTGTTTGATCCAATGTTTGATGAACACTATGAGCCAAATGCTAATGAAATGTCAATTCCATCATCAGAGGTTGCTCCTATCCCGTGAATGAAGTCAACACTTCCGCCTCATATCATTAAGTCAAGAAGCACCTACTGCTGATCACTCTGTCTCATCAACAAATCATCAATCATCGAATGTACATCATGGAATTGTTTCTGGCACCCATGATGAAGTTAATCCCTTTACGACTCCTGAAGATGCTCCATTCGAAAACATATTTGCTCCTGAATCTTCATCAAAACCATATTCATCAGGAGATATCGACTATGCTACTTCAGTTCCTCAACAACAGCCACATGAACACATCTGAAAATGGACACATGATCATCCATTGGACAACATCATTGGAAACCCCTCTCGTCCAGTATCCACACGGAAACAACTTGCAACCGATGCCTTATGGTGCTTCTTCAACTCTGTACTCTCAAAGATCGAACCAAAAGATGTTAAAACCACCATGAATGAAGAGCAAGTGGTTCAATGCCATGCAAGAAGAAATTCATGAGTTTGATCGACTAGATGTATGGGAATTAGTACCCGCTCCAGATTGTGCTATGATCATTGCTCTAAAATGGATCTTCAAAGTGAAACTTGATGAGCATGGTGATGTTTTAAAGAACAAGGCTCGATTGGTTGCAAAAGGATACCGTCAAGAGGATGGTATTGATTTTGAAGAATCATTTGCCCTGCTGCTCGTGATCGAGGCAATCGAATCTTCTTGGCTAATGCTGCAAGTAAGAACATGGTAGTCTATCGATGGATGTAAAGACGCGGCGTTTCTTAACGGAGATCTTAAAGAAGTCGATATCGTCGCCACCAACCTGAAGGCTTTGTGAATCCGAGCATCCTACTCACGCTTATCGCTTTGAAGAAGGCTCTTTACGGTTTAAAGCAAGCTCCAAGGGCATGGTATGATACGCTTTAAAGTTTCTTCTATCTCGGATTCAAAGAAAGGAGCAGTTGATCCGACATTGTTCACAGAAGTCAATCAAACATTTAATTCACGTTCAAATTTATGTTGATGATATTATTTTTGCCTCGACTGACCTTAATGAGATGTGACCGCTTTTCAAATGAAATGGGTTCTAAATTTCAAATGTCAATGATGGGACAAATGTCATTTTTCTTGGGATTACAAATTTCACAAAGTCCCGGAGGCATTTTATAAATCAATCTAAATATGCAAATGAGATTTTAAAGAAATTTGGATTTGATTCTAGTGACCCTGTTGACACTCCCATGATAGAGCGTACTAAACTAGATGAGGACCACTCAGGGTCATGGTAGACCAAACAAAATATCGTAGTATGATTGGATCCCGATGTACTCACACCTAGTAGACCGAATTTATATCTTGTTCATTTGCATTGCATGTGTGCTAGATATCGATGCTATTGATGCTGTCAAACCGTCAAGTCTAACAGACTTAAAACGCTTAAACACAAATGCAATGAAGTCGGAGAATAGATTGAATTCCCGGTCGTTATGTCCCAAGGAGACTCAATGGTGTGTAAACTGATTCAGACGATGAAGGAGTGATCACTAATGATAGTGATCAGAAGGATGATTGAAATTACACTACCTGATTGCTTGGAATGGAATAAGAAAATTACGTAGATGGGAAAGCACAACAATAAACGCTATCACTATATTTAAAGTGATGAACGTAAACGAAGTTTTAAAAACTACGATACGCACAAAAATAAAAGTGAAAAAACTAAGAAATAAAAGGCCTAAAAATATAAAAATGACATTTTTCAAATCCTAAAAATAAAAGAAAATTATTAGAAAAATAAAATTATTTTTAACACTATTTAATTAATTATTATTAATTAAAAACTATTTTAACTATTTAATAAATACTCTAAAATAGAAGAAAATACAAAATAAGGCTAGAAAAATAAACTTATGATTCAGAAAAATCTAAAATACTATAAAACTAATTTTAAAACTAAAAATATATTTTTCACACTTTTTATTTAATTATTACTAATTAATAACTATTTTTAACTAATAAAATTATAATAAATACTAAAAAGATAGAGAAAAATATGAAACTTTTTCTAAAAATACTATATGATGACAGAAAACTGAGAAAAATAGAAAAACAAGATTTGCTTATAAAAAGATGAAAAGAAAAATCAAAAAGCTAGAAAATCTTAAATAAACACTATCACTCGATTTTTAATTGACTTTTTCTGATTTTCTTTTGAAAACTACTTTATATACTGATAATGATGAAACTTTAATGAAGACAAAAATTTTACAAATCACTTATAAGCGTTTTGATGGCTTATTAGCCCAACAAAGGATGCTTATAGGGCTTTTTGGTGAAATAAGCTAAACAAGCTTAACAACTTGAAACAGAGGCTAGATTACAGATGCAAAAATAAGCTATAGCAACTAACTTGAAGCTAAAGACACAAACAATCAAACTCGATAAGCTCTAATAAGCCAATAAGCACTTTGGCTATTTGAGATGAAAAACAGAAAATGGGACAAACTTTAAGCTCTTAGCAGCCCTAGCTAACAAGCTCAAAAGTGAAAAAACAAACTTGATACTTCAAGAGGACCAGGTTGGCTTTCCAAAGAACCAGAGAACACAAGATTTGGACAACTAATAAGCTCAAGTAAGCTTATCAATTTGGTCCTAACAATCAGGTAATGTATTTTTAGAACAGGTATTCCCAAGAAAAGTGAGAGATAAGCACTTAAAAAGCTAAGAAACCAAGAACTAGCATTTTTCTATTTTTGTTTACCAACCAAACTTTAAAACCCTAAGAGCTTATAAACTGAATCTTATTAATAACACCACAAAGGAAATTCCAAATTTTATTCAAAACGACCTTATGAGATTTTGACTTTTAAGAAAACCAAAAGTTGACCAAAGTGAACTTTGATCGATCTTAAAGTACTTAATATGTTATTTTAAGGTGTAATGAGACTAACTTGAGCAAGATTAACCACTTGCTAACACAAAATCAAGATCTGCTATCCTAAAACTCAACAAGAAGTACATCTAAGACATGATTACTTGAAATTTTGACTTTTGCTAATAAAGACTTGATTTTATGACCTGAACTTAGTTACTTAGACCAAGTTAGACAGATTTCCAACAAAGCTAAAGACCAAAGAACCTTTCAAACTCAATTAACCAAACACCCCTTAATGGTTATGAAGTTTTTCAAACCAAATCACAATTAGAAACCATAAACTTACAACTCTCTGTATAATCTCTAATTATGACTAATGAAACCTTAAACAACAATCAAAACAACATCAAACTAAGAATTTACCAAGATGATTATGCCATTTATCGTTAAAACTAATTTTTATAAACTACAAATTTAAAAGAACAAGCTACTGATTTTAAAGTTTAGAAACACTTAATTAAATATCACATAAAGAAATATAAGATAATTAAAGCTTATGAACAAGTATAACAAAGAAGATGCCAAAATTATCAAAAGCTTACAAATGCTTCCAAGCTTAAAACTGATAACCAAAACCAATGAACACCCCTATAAGCTTACCAATAAGCTACTAACCCAAGGCCATCCATAATAAACCTTGCTCCAGCTGTGAACACCTTCTCCAAATGATTTTTTTATTTTTCACCTATTTATTTGGATTTTTGGTGAATTTTAAACTTTTTCTTGAAGCTAAACTGAATTTTATTGTTTCTAATAGCTTTTATAAGCTATTTGGGAGCTTAAATGACCTAATTCTAGTCCATATAAACAACAAACAACAACATTTTATCATTCATGAGATTTTGCTTAAAATGAGGGAAAATTTGCATAAGCTGAAATACAATATGATACTTGAATTAAAGTTTCACAAAAGCTTTCTCATAACAATAGAACTTGAAATACTGAGTTTAAGCTTAAAACATAACTTAAACTTGAAAATTAAACTAAATCGACAATAAAACTTAAATATTACTCTAGATTACTCTTTTATACAATGCATCTCTCTTTATAGACTTTTCATGCTCCCACGTGTCTCTGAGACTTTCCCACCACTTGAGCCCTTGGATCACTCAAATAATCGAACCGTACACCTTGCATTTTGGCCAAATATCTTCAAAGGTGTTTTCTTTAATGAGATTTGGTTTAGATAATTAAAGGAATTTGGAGTTTAGAGGAGGTGGAGGGAACATGGTATGGGAGGGGTTGAAAATGGTGGAAAACCAAGACTGTTTTGAGATTTCAGTGTTTGTGAGAGGAGATGAACAAGGTGACTGGTATGGCGGTTTTCTTGGTTTGACTCTGTTGAAAGCTATTAATACACGGGAGGTCAAATGAGGTGAATGTATTGTGGCTGGGGCTCAAGGGGTTCAAGTGATGTTGGGCTTGTTGGGTTGGATAGTGGATTTGGGCTTTGCTATTTAACAATGTGTCCGTTTGGTTTAAGTTAACACAAGGACCAAAATTGCAACATATCCAAACCTCAAGGACTGAAAATGCCATTTTTCCAAACTTATAACAAGGACCTATTTTGAAAAACTTTGATAAAACAAGGATCCTTTTTGCATAAAATCCATTTTAAAAGGTCCAAGGACTAAATTTGCAATTTTCCAAAGTTTAGGGACCTTTCTTGCCAATTGACCAAAGAATCATTCAAGGATCATTTTAAACAACTTAGAATACTTCAAGGACCTTGAATGATAAATTTCCACATTTTTGAATTCCAGGGACTAGATTTGACAACTTTTAAAACTTAGGGGACTAAAACTGCCAATTTTGCAAACTTGAATCATTTTTCATCTGATTTTGATATTTTTGTATTTGAAACACATAAAACACTGATTTGTGATATTTTGATCATTTTGATGTGTTTCTAAGTGTTTTCAGATGATTTTGCAGTTTAGATTACACAAAAATGATGAGTATTTAGACACTCATCAATCCCCCACACTGAGATGTTGCTAGTCCCTAGCAATGATTTGAGAAAACTTTTGATGGATTTGAAAAACTCTTTACCAAAAGCCATCACTTCTGGAGTAGCCAATTGTTTTGATTCAAGTAAGAACCTTGGTACAACGATAACCAAATGATTTATTGGCAAATCATAAACAATATAACGGATTTGATGTGTCTTTTACCGTAAGCCGTACCCTTCTCGACTAGCCAACTCTTAGATAAATTATCAGGATTATCTTTGGTGAGCTGAATACCAATTATGGATTTTCCACCGCCTTTACCACAAGCCATAACCTTGCGGGCTAGCCAACTCTTCACTTTTGAGGATATGGTGAGTTGAGAACCATACAATTTTGGGCAAATTGCAAGCCATATAAACGGATTTGAGAAATCTTTACCAAGAGCCGCTTGCTCTCGATTAGCCAATCCTTTTGTCTTAGACATGGCGATCGATAACCATGAGAAAGTGTAGAACACTTACTCCAAAAAAATTTTGGCCAAAAAATGGGGAATTGGGTAGATAATATATGAAATTCGTGAGAATTCCCCCTACACTTAGAAATGAATATTGCCCTCAATATTCAAAGTACCTATGCGTTATGCCGAAAACAAAGAACGTAAAAGGGAAATACTACGGCCTTTTATTTGGAAAGATTTATTTTTTTTTTTTTTTTTGAATATATACACAACATGTGGGGCAACTCCCCACACTAGGTGGTAGAATAGTAAGAAGACAAATATGGGTGAAAACCCATATGGTGCGTGCTAATGTTTTTGATTACCGAGTCACTAGCTTGACTCGATCCCCACATTCATTGGTTCATGGGGAATGTTTGTAAATCCGACAACCACGGGGAATGTCCTCTCCAAAGTAATGCTTCACTCGATGACCATTCACTTTAAAATTAGGACCATCGGGTTGAGATAACTCAACGGTACCATAAGGATAAACCTTTGCAATAGTGAATGGACCGCACGGGACTTGAGCTTTCCCGAGAAAATCTTCAATCTTGAATTGAAAAGAAGGACTTGATCACCAACGTTGAAAACGCGGTTCTTGATCTTGGAGTCATGAATCTTCTTTGTCTTTTGCTTGTAGATCAAAGAGTTCTCATAAGCTTGATCACGAAGTTCATTTAGTTAATTCATTTGAACTTTTCGCGATCACCGGTACTGTCAGATATCGAAGTTGCATGCTTCAAGGCCCAGTATGCCTTGTGCTCTAACTCAATCGGAAGATGACATGCCTTTCCGTACACTAGCTTGTATGGAGTACACCCTATGGGTGTTTTGTAAGCTATGAAGCCCAGAGCGCCATCGCTTATCCGACCGGGATGCGATTTTCATCGTCCTTTCAAGGATTCTTTTAATACCACGGTTTGAAACTTCCACCTGCCCACTTGGTTGGGGGTGGTATGCGAGAGAGAGACGATTGGGTAACACCATATTTTTGCATGACTCTTTCAGATTGGTCATTGCAGAAATGTGTACCACGATCACTGATTATCGCTCTCGGAGTTCCAAACACGGGCAAACAGAGATTTCAAAAACTTCACAACTACTCGGGCATCATTGGTGGGTAGAGCTTTTACTTCAACCCATTTTGACAAATAGTCAACGAGCCACGGTATGTACTTGTTTCCACGAGAAGATGGAAATGGCCCCATAAAATCAATACCCCGTATGTCAAATATCTCACAAACTTGAATGGCATTTTGTGGCATTTCATTTCTTTGAGAGATATTTCTGTGACGTTGACAAGCGCCACGGTTTTGACATAATCATGGGCATCCTTATAGATTGTGGGCCAATAGAACCTGGAATCAAACACCTTTTTGGCGGTGTAGTTTGGACTATGATGGCCCCGTGGGTCCGATGGCAATTTGTGAGAATGTCAATAGCTTCCGTCCATAAACACACCGTCGGACACTTGATCCGCCATGGATTTTACGAACAAGAAAGGGTCGCCCCGAAATAATGTTTAACATCTTTGAAGAATTTGTTCTTCCACTGGGTCAACATCCCTTTCACAATGAAGTTACCCGCATGGTAATTTGCAAAGTCAGCAAACCATGGGGTGGTAGAATTTCCACGAAAAGAAACCGCATTGAGCGTCTCGAGAGGAAATGTTTCATTTATATCCTTTTTCTCGAAAACATCTTGGTGAGGTTTTCTAATGCTGGACAGATGATCGCCACTAGCAAGTTCTCGCTCCTTTTTATCACGTATAATGATATCAAATTCCTTGAGGAGGAGAATCCAACGAAGCAATCTCGGCTTTGCATCTTGTTTTGCAAAGAGATATTTAAGAGCAGAGTGATCCGTATACACTACGCATTTGGTCAAGATAAGATACGGCCGAAACTTCTCAAATGCATACACCACGGCTAAGTAGCTCTTTTACCGTGGTGGTGTAATGAGTTTGAGCCTCGGTCATAGTTTTGCTTATGAGTGAATAGCTAAAGTGCTTATTTCTTCTTGCCCTAGGGATGCACCGATAGCAAAATCACTAGCATCGCATGAGCTCAAAAGGCAAAGTCGGGAGCAACGAGAATGGGTGCTTCAGTTAGCTTTTTCTTCAATGTTTCAAAAGCTATGATGCACTCGGGTGAGAAGATAAAAGGAGCATCCTTTTCAAGAAGATGGGTCATAGGCCGGGCGATTTTGGAAAAATCTTGAATGAATCTACGATAGAAACCGGCATGACCTAAAAAACTCCTAATACCTTTGACGGTAGTAGGATGAGGTAGTTTAGCAATAACATCAACTTTGGCTCTATCTACCTCAATCCGCTTTTGAAATCTTATGGCCAAGGACTATGCCTTCTTTGACCATAAAGTGGCTTTTCTCCCGGTTTAGACAAAGATTGGTGTCTTCACACCTTTGAAGCATTTTATTTAAATGGGAGAGACATGATTGAAAAGAATCCCCAATGACCGAGAAGTCATCCATAAACACCTCCATTGCTTCCCCGATCATGTCGTGGAATATGGCCATCATACATCGTTGGAACGTGCCAAGAGCATTACATAAGCCAAAAGGCATACGTTTGTAGGCAAAAGTTCCGTATGGGCAGTGAATGTGGTTTCTCTTGATCATTTGGATCAATGGGGATCTGAAAATAACCCGAGAAACCATCAAGGAAGCAATAGTACTCATTCCCTGCTAATCTCTCAAGAATCTGGTCCATGAAGGGTAGAGGAAAATGGTCTTTACGGGTGGCGTCATTCAACTTACGATAGTCGATGCAAACACGCCATCC
>OU343222.1:271717713-271997790 GCA_910596185.1 Chrysanthemum makinoi
AAATTCGGGAATTCGGATTAGTGCATACATTTGGAAACGTAAGAACTTTTCTTCCTTTTGTCGTATTGCAATTTCCAAGGAAATGCATTGTTTTTCAAGAATTGAATATTTGTTAGAAAGTTCATCAAATGCCCTTTTTGAAACCATATCATTTGTTTTAAAGCTTACAGACTCAGTCTCAACCATATCAATTGTTGTAAAACATTTATCATAATCATGTTTATCCTTAAATTTAAATGGTTTGGATAATGCTACCCGATGCATTGTGTTGAATAGTCAAGGGTAGCTCATCGATGACACCGCATCATTCATAGGTTCCGACACTTGCATCCCGCATCACATACACTAAGCCGCCACGAATTTCCTCGACAGCCATGCTCCTTAGTCTCGATCCTTTGCATTCATTGTCACAGATACAACATCCGATGCCATTCCATTTCATCATCGAATCAAATGATTGTGCCCTACATTCGCTCATATTTCTAATCAATGCGATCCTCTTCAAATATAAAAATCATTGTCATTAATCTCGACATCCCGCATTTAGCACCATTCGCCTCTTAACCGACACATCACCCGATAATTCACAATTATCCTCGATGTTCCTCGACTTCATCGTCATTTGCTTTAGCGTTCTCCTCAATGTACATTTCCATATTATCCATTAATCGATGAATGTATTGATGAATTCTCGTGATTTCCATTCCAAGATGCTTTTTGAAGGAAATACCCGTCAAGTGTTGATCAAAATCTGCAGAATATTCCTCATTGATAAATGGCTAGAATTGGTTGTGAATCATCTGGAGTACAGCCGTGGAATCATCCTTCGTTATTTTCCCTTTGATGAGCAGGATCTTCAATTGTTCTAAGTCTAGTAACAATGTTCTTTTCAATGAAGGTAAGTCCTGACGGAAAAGAGCACTACATGTTCGATCCATGGACGTGGATAAAACTTGTGAGACATGAGAGTGAAGCAATAAATAAGGTTCAATACTGCATTCAATATGTAATTGCTGATGAGGTTCATTCGGATTGGACTCAAAGTGTGAAATGTTTAGATCATCATTGGTTGACTTTGTTAAGGTCAAGCTTTCTGAGTAGTACATACTTTGTCTGCAGTCCACTGAGTCATATAGTTTGAGCACATCGTAAATTACCGGATCGCTGGTATAAGCCATGAATGTCGACTTTACGGGATTTTATTATTCTTTGATTAAACCGAAATAGATTCTTTAATCGGATTTTACTAAATCAAAAGAACAACCGTAAAACATAGCACGAAGAAGTAACAATTCTCAATAGACAAGTCGCTAAATGGTCAACTCGCGTATCAACTCAAGCAACAAATAACTCGCTTAAAAGATAAGTCGCCAAAGAAACAACTCGCATAACACCCATTCGCATAAAGAGTCAACTCGCTAAATAGCCAAGTCGCTAAACCAACTCGCGACAATACAACTCCCGGCAATAGCTTAAGCCAACTCGCTCCAATAACAAAGCAACTCGCTTCTAAGAAACTCAACACCGTGGCTCAACTCGCTTCGTACAATATTTGAAAACAACCACTTTATCAATCAAAAACAGCTAAACCACAATGATTCAAGCCTTCCAATTCAAAACCTAAACACATATGATGATCCTAAACACAAAAGTACGATCAAAATTCAAACTTTAACACTAGAAATTGACCAAATGATTCAAACTCTCCTAAACACTTATAACCCCAAAACCTTATGAAATCCACCAAAACAAAGAGCATGAAAGATGAGTGATCCAACCATGGCTCTTGATACCAATTTTAAGATATAGGATTTCACAAACACATCAAAGCATAAACATATATTGCGTATACAAGTTTTAGAGAGAGAAAGGGAGATGTTCTAGTGAGAGAAACACATAGAAGGTTAGATTGCAAATGAACATCCAACCCTCTCAGGGGAGAGGGCTATTTATACAAAGAAGCACCTCCTTCGGCCGTGGATCGCATACAAGGGTAAAGACTCGTCCTTCCTTCACGGTGTTGCACTAGACTAAACTATGCTAATAACTAATTAACAAATAACGTAATAAATGATATGTCTACGAGCTAACTTAAGCTAGATTATATTTTGGGGTTACCGATGCTTCACTATAAAATTTCCAATTCCTAACACACGTCCAATTTCTAACAGTCGCTCCAGAAAGCCATGGGAACTCAGTTAGATATGAGCACTTCCTATCATCCCCAAACTGATGGTCAAAGTGAGAGGACCATTCAGACATTAGAGGACATGCTACGCACATTTTTGATTGACTTTGGAAATGGTTGGGATACACATTTGCCATTGGTCAGGTTCTCTTACAACATCTACCATACAAGTATCAAGGTTGCACCTTTCGAGACACTTTATGGCCGAAAGTGTAGATCACCCGTCTATTGGACCGAGTTCAGAGATAGCCAACTCACCGGCCCAGAACTCATTTATGAGACAACTGAGAAAATCGTGCAAATTCGAAGTAGACTGCAAGTTGCACATGACCAACAAAAGAGCTATGCTGATAAGAGACGTAAACCACTCGAATTCCAAGTCGGAGATAAGGTCATGTTAAAGGTCTCACAATGGAAAAGGGTGTGATATGTTTTGGCAAACGAGGGAAGTTAAACCCCCGCTACATTGGACCTTTCAAGATAATGGCAAGGATTGGACCAGTAGCCTACCGACTCGAGCTACCTCAGGAATTGAGTAGTTTTCACAACGTCTTTTGCGTGTGTAACCTGAAGAAGTGTTTATCTGATGAAACACTCGTCATATCGCTAGAGGAAATTCAAATCGACAATTGGCTACACTTCATCGAGGAACCAACTGAGATCATGGACCGAGAGGTCAAGCGGCTGAAGCAAAGCCGAATCCTGATTGTCAAGGTTCGATGGAACTCCAGAAGAGGTCTAGAGTACACATGGGAACGTGAAGACAAATCCGTAAAAAAATACCCCCATCTTTTCTCCAATACCACACCACCATCGGGTGGCACAAACTGAATTTCGCGGACGTAATTCTTTTAAGAAGGTGAGGCTGTGACAAGTGGTAAATTTTTAGACTATTATTTTTCTCAGAAAACTTGAAATATTGCTTTTCTAACATTTACGGACCAATTTAATTTTTTTTTTTAAAATTATCTCGCTTACCATGAAAAATGATCCCGAATGTGTACCGACACCAAACTAGCTATGGTTTGCATCTAATAAATACATTACAGTGTCAATAAACTTATTTTCATAATATTTTCATAAAAACGCTTACAAAACTTTATTTTACGTACTAGTGTTAAAAAACCCCCAACCAAATCACCACTTTTGCATTTGACCTCAAACTATACACAGTATACATAAAATAAGTTCAAAAAAATTTGTTCCCTCCTCTTTCTTGTCCCTAGCCGGCGTCACCATCCCCCACAACCATCCAAAGAGTTTTTTTTGCTAGCCTTCCTAAGTGAGATCATGGTTCTTGTATTGTTTTGAAAGTTAAAAGGTCTTGTTTTTATATACCATTGTTATCACTACACTCCTCATTTCATCATCAACAAAAAATCATTCATCTCTCCCTCCCCTAACCCACGTACGAACCAAACACACTCTAATTCACCATCTTTTGTTTAAACTTTCTAGTTTAGATCATGATTTGGAGTAGTTCTTGAGTTAACTTGAGGTCATTTGGTTTCTTGAGCACTCTAGATCTAAAATCTTGCACCAAACTTGTAAATCTCATGTCTTTCTAAAATTCTTGTACTTTCTTGTTCATATTGGTCTTAATTTTGCTAAAGTGCATGTTATTGTGTTTAATTATTTAAAAAACTTAAAAATAAACTATATATATACATACATATAGCTCGACATACATTCATACATGCACTAGACTCTTTTGTATTACCATACTTGTTCTTACTTTTACTTGATCTTTACTTACTAAAGTCCTTGCGGTTGATTTGTGGTTTAATTTGTAAGTTATTATGTATTATATACTTAATATGGGACTTATTGCAACAAATTAGTGGAAGAGAACGCTAGGATAGTTTGAAGTTGTTGAGATGATGAGAAAATTATAATAGTCGGTGGAAGAGGCTAGGTGTAGATTTTTGGTGTTGTTTGTGGTTGAAAAACTAGTTTTGGCGACGAAATAAACACTATAAGAGCCCGCGGTCCGAAACAGTAAAAACACCTTGGATGAGTTTAATATTTTTGACATTAGGATAAAGAAATATAAACAAGACACTATAAGCTAAACGTGATCACTTGTGTCACTAAAAACGGCCGTAAAACGAATAAGTTACGCTATTTTTTAGTTACGACGAAAATATAGTTTTTACTAGAAGAATACACTATAGGGTGAAATGTGTTTTTTATAAACTTAGAAATGATTTTCTGAACATTAGAGACAGGATAGGAAAATTTGGTAAAGTATGAACTTACGAACGGGCCATGCCGAAATTTTGTTAAAAACTTAATACTTAGGTTATTTTTTAAAAATGACGATATAAAAACTAAACTGACGAAATCAACTTTATTAAACGGTAAAAATAAATATCTATTATAAACACATCAAATAGACGAAACTAGACTCACTTAAGTAATGAAATAGTTATAATTCTTAAAACACGACAAAAACCCGACAAAATGACAAAAATCGACAAAAAAACGAAATATTTTTATAAACTATAAAAGAGCCTTATTTTAAATACTTAAGATAAAAACGGGACTATTTCCATTACGTAATTATTTAAACTAGTAAACACTGGAGCTTTTATTAAAGTGTCGAAATGGATATATTTTCATAACTTGAAGTAAATGACTTTTACTTATAAAACTAAAGCACAAATATGTCGTGTTGATACAAATTCTAGGAAAATACTTTCTAAACTTATTGCATTTCATTTACTATAAACTACGTCGTACCATATTTACTTAGGTCGCGTGTTGGAGCTGTTACCTACTATACCTTGACATACATTTTCCCGGATTTGCGTACTTTACTGAGGTGAGTTTATAGCCCAAGATTAATCTTTTAATACTTGTTTATAAACTTAGGGTGAGAAACATGCTTGTTTTACTATGTACCAGAATACTATCTTTAAACTATCACGTGTTAGCCTAAGCATTGTGGCCCACTATGCCCATTACCATGAACCGTCAGTTCCTGCAGAAATCGCGAGTGCTATAGATAGATCTATTGGGGTGACTCTCCCGTTCGGTTTGACCATATAGGTAAAACGAACATATTCCATGTCGAAACTTAAGTGTCGAGGGTTAGACACTTACCGGGACTTTATACGATATGCTTTATCTTGCATACCCCACTGTTGTAGCTTCGCTGTCATGACCTAGTGCTAGTGCAATATACTTTTGTATGACATTATACGTGTTGTAATGTCATATGCTTAAAACTTGTGGTCCACTTAACTATATTTACTTAAACCGATGAATTCACCAGCGTATGCTGACTTTTAAGCATGTTTTCTCAAGTGTTTGATTATTTCCCGTTGGTTTATCATGAGGCATGGCAGTTGGTCATTTGCATTTTTAAGAAGTGTATTTACACAAACAATTGTGCCTTGTAATGAAACTATTTTTTTTATTTAGGACCGTGTAATGAAATGAGTTAATGATGCTGTAAACTTAATTTTTATTTAAATCAAATGTACTTTTAAAAGGACTCATGTAGGTCGTTATCTATACGGTGTATCTTATTCCATGATGTCACACCCTCGGTTAACCATTCCGCCACGCTGATTTGGGGTTGTTACAGTTTTTTGTAGAGAGAGATGGGGAGTAAGTTTATGATGTGCGACAGTTTATAGAGAAGAAGATAGGTTAGTGACTATGTGTGTGTGTTTTTTTTTGTTAGTGTTTAAGTTTAGGTTTGGCTTATATATGGTTTATGGTGGAATAAATGAGTATTTGAATAGAATCGGTGCAAATATTTGAAACTGATATCATTTATAATTGTGATACGCGTTTTGGAGAAGAAGGCAAGTGTGAGTTTAATAGTTGACAAAATAGTGACCGTGAATTGATATTGGAGCGTGTTGAGGAAGATTGCTTCAATAACATTAATCACATACGTAGTACAACTTTTCAAGTCAACTTTCCGGTATATATAAGTTTCAATCCTCAGTTGCTATTTATATATTTCACAAGTCAACCATACACGATTTAAGTTTTAAACAGTGCTTCAAAAGTTGCCATACGATTTAAGTTTTAATTAGTGCTTCAAAAGTTTTCATGAATAGATTAAGGCTGCGTTTCTTTTTTTTCCTTAGTGAAGTGAAAGGATTGGATCCACTTATTATTTAATATTATTACTTTTTTAGGTAGGGCTCATAATTTTTTTTTATTCGGTCTATATCCACAAGGGATGAAAATTGACATCCTCCCAAACAGGGACGGAGCTACACTTATCTTTGGGTTGGCCAAGGCCCACCCTCGTATTCTAAGAGTTACTACAGATTTTATATTAGCAATTTAAAAATGGTCAATTAATTGATAAGTTGGCCTACCCAAAATTTCAAACATGGTTAGGGTTACACGGGGCAAACTAGTCTTTCTACGCCACATCGCTTCTCCTCCACGACCTCGACGACGACCTGCCACTACATGGTGACTGAGATTTTTTTTGGAAAATGATTTGTTTCACTTTTGGTGCTTGTACACTCGGTTGTGTGCTCAACCGAGTTGTCTTTCCCTCTCTCCCCAACCGACGCCAACCGAAGGCCTCACACTGGCTCAACCTTGCTCGAGTGAAGCTCTCAACCGACGAGAACCTTGGCCATTGTGGCCAGCCTTAAAGCTTATATATAAATTGACATGATTTTGATTCCAGCACACGCTTATAAGAACTTTACATTAATTCAAACTTGAATGTGCTAATTTACATATTTCTTATATCCTTACTTTATTTATTCATATAAATGTAAATACATTATCATTTGTTAGATGCTTCAAATTGATTTGAGCATATATTTAGTTACATTTTTGTCAATTTTTAGATCAATATTTTATTACACAAAAGATTCTAGTTTTATTGTGCAAGTCATGTTGTGCAGTATCCATGCATTTAAAATAGAAAACTAAAATTATAGTATTAGTTTATCATGACGACATTCTATTCATTAATTGCTACATTGATATTTGGCCTACCCGTAAATAAAGTCCTGGCTTCGTCACTGCTCCCAAACAAGAGATTAGGACAGACGTAAGACCCACATAAACCCTTAGCTAAGAAAAAAAAATAAACAACCTTAAGTTTACAAGAATCTTGAAATTTCAAAAAATAGCTGTAAACATTTAATATGTAGTATAGACAAAGTTTTATACATATTATAACTATTCAACCCAAGCTCAAATAAGAAGAGAAGGAAAAAAGAAAAGTTTTCGAATCCGATCTCAAATTTCTCTTAACCTAAGCTATTAGCCAAAATAACTCGCAGTGAGTAGCTTAGCTTGACTCGCTTACACTTTACTTGTGTTAAAGAATTTCAATGAAAAACCTATGTTGTATTTGTATTTATTGTAATCTAAGGTATTAGCTAAAATAACTCGTGATGAGTAGCTCAATTTGCCTCGCTTACACCTTACTTATACGTTTTCCAAACAAAATACATTAAAGAATTTTAATGAAAAACCTATGTTGTATTTGTATTTATTGTATTTATATTACTAATATTTTTATTGATTCAATACAAAAATTGTCTTCACTACCCACCCACTCTCATTTTGCTCATTCCCTCTCTCTCTCTCACACCCACACACACAAACACTACTGTGTGTAAAATTAGCTCAAAACGCTTCAATTTCTCAAAATTCACCCAATTTTATAAAATTATCTCTTCTGATCTTCCCATTCACCAATGTCATACATTCATCTACTTTGTAAGTAGCCCTTTATGTATTCTTGCATTTTCCTGCTTAAAAATAGCAAATTTGTGCTCTTTATTGATGAATTAATGTTAATTCTTGTTAAATATTGGATTTTTAGGATACCCATTTGATTACATTATTAAAGTTTGGATTTTTATTGTTTTAATGTTAGTTTGATGCAAGATCTGATGTTGTTTTGTTGTTTTTCGTGTTTTTGAGTTGGATTAAGGAAAATGTGGGTGATATATATGCTTAGGTTTTTTGGTGTTTAGGTTGCGATGGATGGCGAGTTTTTGACTTAGATGTGCGTGTTCTAAATGGGGTATCCACGCATCCGTTTTATGAATTAAAAAGGGTTTTGGTGAAAATGTGTGCTATTTGATGTTTAATTTAGCTTTAGTTTTGATTAAAGTTGGTGTGATTGGATAAAGATAAAAGTAAACATGTGCATTTTGTTTTGCTTTTTGACCTTCACAAGCACCTTGTGACTATTGCAAGTAGTTGCTAAAAGTCATTCATATGTAATGTCTTCTGGTTTTTCGCTCTGGGCGTGTGCTTTTATGTTGTCAGAAGTCATTCATATGAAGTTTCAGTTTTTGTTATTGGGAAAAATTAGTTTGATTGTAATTTACAAAGAAAAAAAGTTTATGTACTCTATTTTGTGAATGATAGAAAAAACAAATTCGGATGCACGGTTAGGTTTTACCATTTTGTATGTGTTTTGGGACAATAGATGATACTTGTGAGTATAGCAAGTAGGTGTTGCAAGTCATTCATATGTAAATGTTTTCTCGGTTTTTTTCTGGATGGCTGTGTGCTTTTTATGTTTTTTTATAAGTCATTCATATGGAATTCCCCTAATTCAGGGTTTGAACGTCAAATTGGATAAAATATTTCTGATTGTAAATTCTAACAAAAGTTTGTTAATTTTGTGATGGAAGATAAAAAAAAAATTCTGAAGTGCAATTGATATTACCATTGTGGTGCCCCCCATTTGGCAGAGCTTTTACAATTTACTTTCACTTGGTACAATAGTACATCTGCATTAATTTATCTATAATAGCTCCTTCAACCATCAACTGATATTCCATTCAATTTTAGTCATTTTCATTGTCGAATGCCAATCAATATACTCTCTTCCTTGAGTTAGTAATATGTAAGGTTTAGATATTAACACATGCATATTGATGTCAGAGGTGTTATTAGTTTTGTACATGGTGCACATGGAGAGTTTTAATATATTTATGAGCTCACCAGGTTTTAATAATGCCGTATGTTGACGGATAAAAGATTAACTGACTAGTAAGATCCATGTTATTTGTTGTGAAGGTTTTATTTATTTATTTATTATTATTATTTTTTTAATCTCAGTTCATGATTAGAATGTTGGAAATTTATATAGAGTTACAAATTGAGTTGAAAAAAACATTTGCTTATCCAATTTATAGAAGATCAACCACCATAAGTAGTTTTGAATAAAACGTCAGCTTACAGCAGGTACTGGTTTAAGCTGGAAAAGTTTAATATTTCTGAAACAAGCAATCTCTGCTGACTAACCCTAAGATGATGTAGTTGGTTAAGCCGGTCGCATAATTGACCTTATATATGGCCTCCCACTAATGTCCTTCTACATGACGTGGAAGACAACTCCTTTGAGATAACTTTGGTGTGGCAGACCCATTCTAATGCTTCTGCTGGTGAACTTTCGCAATATGTATTTTTATATATTATCATGAGCCACGTGTGTTTTCATATGTCCCATCAATATGGTGAAGTCAACTAAGAAAGTCAATGAAATAATTATGTTCCGAGGGAGTATATGGAATAGTAGTTGGATGTACAATAGAAAATAGTAGCTGGCTTAAATATTTTTTCCAGATCAGATTGTCAACCGACCCAAGGTAGTTGGTGGAAATTAGAAAAATAATAGTGTTTTTCTTTTTAGTTCCTGACATTCGATGCAGTAGCAGTTAGGGAGACAATGTATGGACATGTTTTACACCAGGAAAACTGATTCCCTTTGCTATAGCATACCTTGACCATCATCATTTCTTGTCCCTTTATCCCTTTGGCGAAAAAGTTATGCTTGCATTGATCGGTAACTGTAGGATACAGATTGAAGATAAATGGTCTAGAAATAGATCTTTAAATCCTGATTTATGGTATTACTCGGGTTTAGCAATAGTTATAAGTTACTCGACATGATATGAGAAAATTGTTTAAAAAACATAGCAACTTAGTATTGTCACAAAATTCTATGGTATTTCTTTTGGATGTCATGGGCGCATATCAGCTAACTCAATAGTTGGGTAGCAAACTACTTTCATATACTGATTTTTGCATGCCTTCAATGATTGGAAGACAATGGGGGCAGTAGACACTTAAAGTATTCATAAATGAATCAGGTTGCTCCTTGCGAGATCTTACTAAACCACTGAACTAGTAGCATGACAGCTTGTATCAAGTCCTTTGTACTAAAAATAAAAAGTTTCAATACTTAAGAGATTAACTTACTTTAAAAGCCAAAGTGATTTTATTACTGATTTCCACTTCTATGGCTGCTCCTTTTTAACATTAAAGTCCTGGTTTACTGAAATTGTCTGTTTATGTTTGATGGTATTCAGGTGCTGACTGACGTCTGACTGCAACCACTAGAAGCAACATGAAATTTGTAACAAAGAAAGGACTCAGGTCAATAGTGCCACTCCGTCTAAAAGGAAAATCAGCAACTCGTTTTTGTTTTTTCCCGAAAATAAAAGCCGAATATGGGCCTGGAAACACACCAGTTTATCTTAATGTTTATGACTTGACACCTATGAATGGCTATGCTTACTGGGCTGGCTTCGGCATATATCACTCTGGCGTGGAAGGTACGCTTTTCTGCAATGTATTCTGGGACTAAAAGTACGAGGGGTGGCAATTCCGATCCATCTACTATTTGAACGGGTCAATTTGGTTTATATTGTATTCTTAAAACAGGTAAAACGAATAATAAAAGTAGCTTAAAGGAACCACAGGTAAAAAAGTTACCTAAATTGTATTTTCAATGCATAAAATCTCCAAAATCATTTTACTCTAAAACTTAAATTATACTGTAATTAACAACAATTATATGTTTGTATGCACTAATTGCCTGATTGGCCTGTAACACAATCTCCCCACTTTGCAATCCCAAAAAAAATATCCATTTTGTCCCTCATTTTCTATCTAAAACTGCTCCCGTGAAATAACATATACCTGATGCATGATGCTTGCATTTGACAGTTCATGGTGTAGAATATGCATTTGGAGCTCATGACTATTCAAGTAGTGGAGTGTTTGAGGTGGAGCCAAGGCAATGCCCCGGCTTTAAGTTTAGGAGGTCAATATTGATCGGGACTACATGTCTGAATGCTGCTCAGGTCAGAGAGTTCATGGAGCATCATGCTGCTAACTACAATGGTGACACATACCACCTAATCATCAAGAACTGCAACCACTTCTGCAATGATATATGCTACAAGTTGACAGGCAAGCAAATCCCGAAATGGGTTAACCGACTGGCGAAACTAGGTAACAATTCCTTCAACCTCCTGTCCTCTCTCGTGCAGCCCCTCAGTAGTACACGTTTTTTGACTCTGGAAAGTATGGTTGGGAACGGGCAGGCTGGGTAATGGGCCGAGATGGGTTCGGCTAAAACGGTCAAAAGAGGTTTCCCGTGAATATTTATTGTCCAGTCTTTAAATTCTACAAATAACTAATGTATCGAACATTCATAAGGCGGGTGACTTTTTTTCAAAACGGGTAGGATTGGCTGGGTTGGGGTGACCTACCAAAACTTTTATGCCCCGACCATTTTGAACTTCACAAATGATGTATATTTAAAACATTATTACAAAACTATATTATCCACGTAATACATAACGGAGACTTGGGTTTCTTTTTATCGATTGAGATGTTAGAGCCGTTTGATTGTTAGCTAAAGTTATTATATGTCACATATTTGAACTGTTAGTGTTATTACCAGTACCAACTCTTTATCAAGTAAATAGGTTGGATTTGCCACCTTGAATATGCTTCGGTTTGCTAAATTATTTATCAATCTTGGAAATTGTAGGTTCAGCTTTCAGTTGTGTTTTGCCTGAAGCCCTTAAAGTGTCTGCAGTGCAACATGATCCACGTTGCTTGACATTCGAGAGTGAAAACGAGAAGCGAAGACTAAGAAGCAGTAGTTTTAGTTGCCTAGCATCAGTTTCATCGAGGCAGAAGCACTTGTCAACATCTTCATTATTTCTACAGTCACCTTTGAAGGGCTGTTTACCGTTAAGACGATCTAACAACAGTGTGCACAACGACAAAAAGGTCGCTGATTAGAGTTGGTTTTTTCTTTTAGAAGTCTCCTAAATAAGGCAGTTTGATCTTTACTTAGTTGTGTATGTTGTAATCAAACTATCAAAAGCTTTAGGAGATTGTATGTTTATCAACATGGGGTGGTGAGTTTATGCATTACTTGATAGATTTGGTCTCTTTGTTTTTTTTTCAAGACCTGTTTTTCACCTTAAAAATACACAAAAAAGTCAAATGTCACTTAACAAATTCATAAAATTAAAAAATGTTCTAAGCAATTTCCTGACTTGCTTCAACGTTCCAGCAATTTCATTGGAAGAACAATAAAGTAGAATCTTACTCTGGTCAATTTTCATAAATAAAAGACTCGCGACCCACATTGCATGCTGCAATGTACAATAAACTAGATACATTTCGTAAAAATCCAGACGTCATCCAATTCATTCAGCATCAATAACCAAACAATTGGAATCCAATCTTTAAACATCTGCGGGATGCAGAAATGTCCAGTCCGACTCAGTCATACATTTCCAAACAATCAGATAAGTATATTGTTTGATCAGACCCTACTTTCTATAGATTATCACTACTCTCTTTTTTTCTGGATCAATACAAAAAAAAACGAATGTATTTGTATCTTTATCTGAATCTATCGTTCACATTACACACCTGCAGGAAGACAAAAGAGACGCTTCAGAATAATGCAGAACCCTTAACCAGTATCCAGCCTTGCAGGGGACTAAATGGAAGTCTATAAAACCAATTATCAGTATAAACTTAATGGTTTAACACACTTATTTTTTGGGTAAAGATTAACAACAGTTTATTCGGTTTCATTTTCCTAAAAGTTTACACACAGGAAACATCTGCACAGTGATTTTGGTGACACTTCAGTGGAGTGGTCATCTCCACCTTTAGCTGTTGTGTTTTTCGGAATGTACACCAACTTAAAGAAACCCAATGGGAACTAACTTATCGTTTTGAGGGCCTATCAATCTTCTTTCTGGAGCAAAACAGTAGGCCTACCATTGAGAGCCGCATGATATACTCGTTTCTCTGCTAAACCAATATCTGTCATTATTAAGTTACCCTGCACAACCAACACCAATAATAATCAGGGAATAGCACAAATTGCATACAATTGTTGAAGCCCTTATATGCAGTGTTCTGATTTGAGTTTTGTAATAGATAACCTAGTTATTGCAACTTGAAGTAACGAAGTTGCACATATTAATCTTTCTGTTTAAATAAGTGAATCATGTTTGAAATTTTCTGATTATTTATGGTCAAATGACCATTTTCTGACTGTTCAGTATCAGATTATAAGTGAACTCTATTAAAAAGTGTGGTCTTTGATCCACACAAACCTATCAGTCTTCAATTTGAAAAAAAAAAAAAGGATGAGCTCAAAAGTCGAATTGATAGATATGGGTAGGACTTGGGGGGTAATTAATGGTGAATAGGATAAACTGAAAATACACATACCTCACGAGCCATCAATCTCCGAACATTTTCAGCATACAACTTTGGATCATCCTTCTCTTCTTGTGAGGGGTAATAGACTGGTAATCTTGTTACCGTCATATAATTAACAAATTGACACAGCAACAAAATCACATGTCTACCTGAAAAATGGAGAATATATTGGAAATTCAGGAAAGATAAAGTATGAATATAAGTAATTATTTTCTGAAATATAACGTGTTTTGCTTTTTCGTTAGAGGTCTTCATATATTAAGAACTAACCCCTGAAATGGAATCCCATGCAGGGCTAAATCTCTCATAAGGATATTTCAAAATCACTGGAAGAACGGGTGCTTTTGCCAAAATGATCCGGTTTTAAATGGAAGAATGTAATCCCATTTGTAGTTGTCCTTCGTATGAAGAAAAAATTTATTTATGAAACAAAACGCAACTTCCAATGGCATAAGTGAGGTGTGCGAGCATCATGATCAATTATCTTTGATAAAAATATCTGATGAGCCTAATCATTTTTCATTGAGGATAAAAAAAAAAAAAAAAAGAAAAAAAAAAGAATTACTGGGTATGGCGTAGTTGTAACTGGTAAGATATTGTGACACAGAACAGTATCAAAGAAATCGAGAAACCACAATGAAACAGATGACGATTTATAACCTGGAAAAAAAGCACTCATCATAGGTGCTGATTTATCCTGGTGAGCCTCCTGAATTCTCCCAGTAGTATCATTGAGACAGCTGCAAGTAACCAATAATGAAATGCAACATGAATTACTATTTAGAAATTTACTTGCTCATGAATCGTGAATTACAAAAGAAAGATAGTCCGAAGTTGATGTTATTAATTTTGATAGACAAGTCTCCTCCAGTTTGTTATTATAAAGGTGAATTAGTATTTACACAATTTATGGAGCTATGTACCTAGTTCAACAAAGAATGTTTGTTATTAATGTGATATAACTTGGATAGTAATTGGTAAAATACTTCTTTTCACAAGTCACTACTTTTCCATTTTGAGTGATTGTAGCTGGGAATGTGCCGTGATTGCAGACTATTTACATTCGTAAATTAGTATTTAGGATAACTGATTTCTTATGATATTTATTAGCTTCATCGTAATACAAGACCTATTACTAGATACTCTTGGTGTTACCATCAAAAAAGGTTTATTATTATATATAAAATTTCTCAGTGTTTTTATGCAAAATAGTTACTTAAACAGCAGCAAATATTTAAATACCTGAGACACCCTTTGTGTCTGATGATTTTGACTCCCGCTGGACATATACACAACCAAGGCACTTGCTGAAAAATCACAAAGGTAACAATGAAGCAACAAGTCGACAAATTATTATGACCAAAGATTACAGTAGACAAATAGCACAAGAAGCTAGAAAACTACTAAAAGCGTGCATGAAATCCAATGATACATGCATACAAAACAAATTCCCAGTAATACACAACTTAAGTTTTGTTTTATTTAGCCAGGTTTAAGTACACAAGTTATGAAGTGTATAAACAATCACAAGATTTAAACAATATACGGTGCAGTACTTTTTTTTTATAATTTAATTACTTTTAACCTTTAGTGTGGAATGATGTTGGAGACCTATTAGATTTGAAGGACGCTCATCTATATCATACAAAGCAGCTGTGTAGTCAATTTCGGTGGTATACCACTGGTATACCAGTGGTATTTCGTATATCGGAGGTCCCATAAAATTTCGCTCAAAATTTCGTTTCAAATTTCGTTTCCGAAATAATCGGCGAAATTGACCGAAAAATGGCCGAAATTGACCGAAAAATGACCTAAAATTTCGGTGGGATTAGTGGTTTTACCGTTTTTTTTTTTTTTTGCCCAAACTTAAAAAACCCAAAAAGTCGGAAACTTAAAATGTAGATCTAGGGCGCGTCGGTGGGTTTCACCACGCGCACCCTATGTCAAATGATCTCCTTCGACGATCTATCATTTGGTATAGATGGTGTAATTTTCCGGTGACGGGTGGCCGGAATATTGGCCGTAGAAGACGGCGGTGGAGGTTTCCGGTCACCAGAATTTTAGAGAGATGAGAATGAGAGAGAGAAATGTGTGTGTAAAAGTGTGTTTATGTGTGTTGTTGGGGGGTTTTATGTGTGATTTTATTATTTATGTTGTATCTTGCACTCTTAATAGCTATATAAGACTTATGTTTGAATAATAAAATTACCGAAATACCACCGAAATCCCAGCGAAATACCAAAAATTTCGTATCTCGGTCCTTGACCGAAACACCGAAATTTTGGTCATTAACTACATAACAAAGCAGAAGAAACTACATATAAAGTGCTTCAAACCAACCTTATAAGGCCAACCAGAGGAAGCTTGCCCACTGATCTCTTCAAAAATGATAAGAAGATACACATAAGCAAGTCAGTTAATTAGCCACGCAGAAGATAATGAGAAACAGGCAGACTAGTATAACTGTGTTTCACAGGTAAATCATAACCAAGTATTTAAACTTTGGTGACTAATCGGTAATTGCAACCCCAAATGAAAATAACTTTTGGCTGGACCATTAGACATACCTTGGCAACAAAACTTGGAAATGATGAAGACATATGGTACAAAATATCCATATGCGAAACATGGTTTGATATGATCACTCCAGGTCTTTCATGTTCTTCAGATTGGCCATTGCCATCCCCCTGACCATTGAAAGGAACCAAGATAATCAAATGCTGGTTACATATGAGTTAAGCTTATATGCCATAATAAGAACAAAAGTTCCGGTTTACAGCTGCACTAAACCAACATGGTCACATATCATATTCATGAACTACGAATTTTATACATAAATCCTTGCACTATACTACACACAGTTTGGGGTTTTCAGCTAACTGAAAGAAGTTTGGCCGCATTATAGACCTCTGCAGTGGCAGACAAACTAAGTTTATGCATTTGAGACACTAATTATATGGAGTGAAGAACCACAGTAAAGTTCTGAACAATTTTGAATTACAATGAATAATATTATCCTCATGCTGAATGCTTTGACTTTCTAAGCTACGGAAACTAATATACTATATCAGCTAGATGCCGGAACTCAAATACGGAAATTATGCCATCTACTTAGCTAATATGGAAATCTTGCTATTTCCTTTACAAAAAGCGTTGTTATAAGTATATAAGCGTATTCGTTGATTGCTGGTTTGGTTATTCAATGAGAGTTCTTAAGCATCACTGGAGAGAACCTATTATCCAAAAGTAGGTCATTTCAGAGTACAACTGCCTCTCCAACCCAAGGCCAAATTTGTATTTACATTAGTACCATTAAGATACCGGGTTCTATGACTAGATCAATATATACTCAAAACAAAGCAAATCTACAAATCTATCATAGTCCACAAATCTTATAAAGCGAAGAGTCAAAGTACTCAAAGTCTCAAACCATATTGAGAAGTGCATGTGACAATTTATTATAGCAACGATTGTAGAATTGTTGGAGTACCAACAGTCAAACACTAGCATATGATCCATATGTATTCTCAATATACGTCTCCAAAGCTATAACTTACTTGAAATATTATCACCTCCAGCCACAAGTAACAAGATTTAGATATAAATTCAATGTTAAGCAGAAACAACAAGCAGTGCATCATAACCTTAGCCACCAACTAAAAATAAATTATCTGATATGGGGTTTTGACCACTTTTACAGCAATGATATTGTACTTTGAGATCCTATTTATCATAAGCAAACAATAGTTATGAGATGAATGCATTAATTCATCAAAAATCTATCATCCCACCTCTCATTTGGCCATAACATTCAGAATATTAATGTAGGGTGTTATGGATAATCAAATCGCAAACATCTACCAAACGAGTAAACAAATACACATGTTTTAAAAAGCTACCTCATTGTTACCACACTTCCCATCGACACCCGAACATTCGTGAATCCAATAAAACCCGAACGCAAAAAGCATAACTCTAGACAAAAACCTCCCAGACCAATACAAAACAGTCCTCCTCCACCCACCCAAATGCGCAAAATCCTCCTGCTCATCCTCCTTATTAGGCACCATAAACAAAGTACACATTCTACATATCAAATAATAAACAACCACAGTTACCGTCGCAAGCACGACTCGCAACGGCACTAATGTAACTAAAGCAACACCCAATAAACACTTTTCTACTACTGGCAACTCGCCTCTACCCATTGTACCATACACATCGTGCCGCACATAGGCTGCGTATTTCTTTTCGAGTTCTTCGATTGTTTCGGTTACGGTGGGGGTTTTTGGGGCTGATGAGAGGGGTGTGGTCGTTTTCGGGGTTTTCGGGTTGTTGGGGTTTGGTTGGTGAGAGTTCTTGGAGCTGTGTGTCCATTTTTGTGATTGTTTAGGGTGATTTTGGTTAGGGTTTGGTGGGGTGCATATCAGGTGTTTGATTAAATGTTTGTGTTGGATCGGTGAATTGATAGATGATGATATTGATACGGAAGTACAGATAGACACTATTTTTGTAAGCTATCTTAAGTCTTAATCTCAGTTTCAATCCATTTGTTTTGGTTTTGTTGTTTCGTTGGATTAATTAAAAAAATGGGGCAATTTCATATTTTCATTCCTTTTAGTTAGAAATTTCATATATATTTAAACATGCATTAAAAACATTGTATATTATGCATTCAATACTTGCACTTTAAGTATATATGAAATTAATCATGAAAATAGGGTGATATATGAAATTAATCCCTTAAAAAAATTCTACAATTATTTTTGAGGATAGCTCATATGTACCCCAAGTAACAAGTGCAATACCCGTGCGTTGCCCGGGTACACCTTATCTTTTATAACGTTTACACAAATTAGAAAGCCTTTAAAAATATACAGTTAGAAAACATTTATTTTTATACTTTTGGAAAGGAACAAATAACAATAAGAGCCTTAGCCAAAGAAAAATATTTGATATGAGAAATCACGTAAACTGCATCATATATCAACAATCGATATAAAAGCATCGTAAATTGAGAATCTAAATACAAAATCGATCTCAAGTAAATTTATAAGATACATAAAATTTATAAGATATAACCGAGTTGAAAAACATATATGCGATGCTCGGGTCACATCCTTAAGATAAAAACGCTTATCATATTTCATTCAACCATTCCGAATAACATAAGTTTTGTTTGATATGTTAAGATGAAAGTTCAGTTTACTTGCATTATCATCTTTTTCATTCAACTATTCCAAATAACATAAGTTTTGTATGATATGTGAAGATGAAAGTTCAGTATACTTACAGTATCATCTTTTTTGTTTTTTTTACATAAATTAATACATATAATATTTGTAGTCTTGTAGAAAATATCCTAGCATTTGTAGTCTTGTAGGAAATTTAACATCGTAACTGCTAGAGTATACATGCATGGTTTACGGTATGAAATTAAAGAAGATATTAAAAATAAATGAACTTGATATTGGGTGCAGACTATGATAAGAGAAGTACATCTTATTTGGAATCTACTGATCGATAACTTATACAATGCATAATCCTTTGTAAATGATGTTGTACAAATAGTACCAAATGCTTTGTGAAATGATTTTCAAGCTCGCTAGTATAAAATGTGTTGTGAGATACATAAATTTAAGTTAACGGATGATTTATATTTTCTAAAATTATCCATAGCTTTTTGAGACTATTAGAATGACTTACTAAAGGGAAGTTAGTTTCATGATATTGTGGATATAGTAAACGTGCTAAAATATATGGCCCACCTTATCAATTTAGAGTTACTTGCTACAAATCAGGATAGAATGTATTTTATACGGTTTGGATGTAATTTTATGTCAATCGAATGGCTGAGAAATGATGCTATTTCATCATTTTTTCTCTGAGCTCCGTCAGCAATATATAAGTATAATACCTTCTCTTGTTTTGTTATTTCTTTTACTAGTTATAATACTTTGCACGCACGGAGTTTTTTCTAAAAAAAATTTATTAAATATTATTATCCATTAAAATATATAAGTTTTACTTTTCGAAAAGGTAACTTTGGCTAACTGAATAGTTATGTTATGATATATTTTTGTTGATGCGGTCTTGTAAATTATCATCATCATAACACATCTTATCTTTAGGCTACCGTTATAAATAAACAATATACTTAATAAAACAAACAAGTGCAATACCCGTGCGTTGCCCGGGTACACCCTTTTTTATGATTGCATAAGTTGGCAAGAGTTTAAATTTGTTCTCTAACATCATCTTTATTGTACAGTTATTTGAAATCTTTTAATTTTTTTCAAATACTTTGAATCCTTCCCACCCAGTCATATTTTGAAAAGGAATATGAGTTCGTTAGTTTTGAGCGTTGAATACCATCCAATTATTCCAAATTTTGATAATCACGTGTTTCACTTCAACTTTTTCAAATTAGGTCAGATTCTAGCAAATGAAGAGCAAAATTGTTTGTTACTTATACTGTTATACATATTCAAAGACTTTCTAATAAAGATGCATTTGTAAAACACAACTTAAACAAATATATATAATTTCGTATAAGATCGTTGGATGAAATGGTATGTATTTATTTTTAAGGCATAATATGTGTTTCTTTTGTAACTTCATAGATTTTCTAGTAAAAACGTTTGTGTGTCCTTTTGTTTAGTATTACCATTTCTAGACACCATGAGGAACATATAAACATGTCATCATATTTCCTACATTTTATCATGAAATTATCAGTAATATTCAAATCAAATGAAGATACATTTGGTAAAATTGTACAAAGAAATTATACAACAAAATACTACGTAAAACATTAAAGAAAAACTCTAGGCATTCCTATGCATGAATTCTAACTTGTAAGGAATGTGAAACAAATGCTTGTATAGTTATTAGTTAATATAAGAGAAACTCCTGAAAATACGCTAAGTATTTTTTAAGTTGGTGATAAAATGATTACCATTCATTACTACCTTTGTATTAATGAGCTGCCAAAAATATAAACTTGTTACGGGCGGAAGAGAGCATATAATAAGATATTATTAGTACATATTCAGTGGTGGTTGAAGGTAAAGCAAAAGAAGGGGGTGGGATATATAGTTAAGATTACTTTTATATTTGAATGACACATTTCGAAAAAGGGCAAATCGCATAAAAAGGTACCCAACTTAGCTTCAATTTCAATTAAAGGTACTTATCTTATTTTTTTTTAATTTAAGGTATCGAACTTATTTTGTGTTGCAATCCTAGTCAATTAGTAAGTTCCCGGTGAAATAAAAAAATGTAAGCATGTAATTCCATCTATCTTTGCAACATGAATAAAATTTGTAATTTGGCTTTTGACATGTACAAACTAAGTAAACATTTAAACCAACTCCTCATTTACCACTTCATTCCAAATCCAACGAACAAACCAGAACCTCGGACTCCGGTGACCCTATTTTCGGAGACCCACATCGTATCCGGCGAAACACACTTTCTTCTCCAAATACACTTGATTCAACAACGAAGCCCACCTTTCACGTTCACACTTACCTCTTCACCGGTGACACCCACCCATTTTTGGCGATACCTTTCTCATTTCCTGCGATACCCACCTCGTTTCCGGCGGTACTAGCCCTCCATAATCTGATTTTCGGGTTGTTTGTCAAATCCTATTTGCGATATGTGTGTTTGTATTTGTTTTTTAAGTTGCTGGAAAAATGGTTGTGGTGGGTGAGTTTTGTTAGCAAAATGGTTAGTTTTAGTAATGGTGGTTCAAGTTAGTGCAAATGATAGGTGGTTGCTGATGTTAAGAAGAAAAGGATGAAGGTGTTAGTCATGTTGTTGACTTTTTTTTTTTGCTAAAATTGACAAATAAACAATCCACCTTACTAGCATGCTATGCAATCCAAATATGACCGGCTACTTATTGTCTAGGTAAAAATATCCCGCAATTGCAAGAAAAAAAAAGATGGTACCTTAAATTGAGAAAAAATAAGATAAGTACCTTTAATTGAAATTGAAGTTAAGTTGGGTACCTTTTTATGCGATTTGCCCTTCGAAAAATGATCCACGGATAATAAATTTGACCAATTCTTCGTTTTAAGCTTATCAACTTTTGTAAATAGAAATGTGCTTAAATCATCAAAATGCATGTCGAAAATTCAGGTAAACAGTTATAGATAAGGATGTATTTCATTTTAGATGGTTGAGATTCATTTTGACATCGATCAGACGGTTTAGAGATAATAGCATGTCATCATTATTTATCACTGCTTCGTCAACAATATATAAGTATAATAAGTATACCTTATAAGTTTTCATTTCGAACCTTGTATTTTGCATTTCATATAAATGTTGTTTTCAGTTTTGTATTCAGATAATACTTCATTAGTTACGATTTTTGTACTTTTATTATATGAAAGGAGCTTTGTGATTTAGAACATGAAATATACTTGCATCTTTTGGATTGATCCAGAAATTAAATTACATATTAACTGAACACGGGAATGGATCCAGTAAGAAGAAAAATAAAAATAAAAAAATGAGAAATGTTTTTAGCCACACATTTCAAATGTAGGAGAATTTCATGGGAGATGCATCTCTTTTTGTAGGTGCATCTGAAATGTGCGGCTGTGGTTATTTCTCATCATTCTCATTTTACTTTTATTTCTTATTTGATCCTTACTCAACTGAACACATGTTAACTCTTTGAACTTCAATCGCCGAAACCATTGCCACTAAGTTACCTGTTATAGAAAAATATCTTTTGAAAGTGTCTTCACTTTGCATATTGTGTAACATAAGTTTGTTCTATAGAACCAAAATCCATAAATCTTTTTTGTGTTGCATAGATATAAAAAACGAAAACATGTCTTTTATAAAGGTCCCTACGGTAAGGAGATAACATGCTAGCTATGCAGAAAACTCCAGCAAGCTACTTCTCCAAAAAAAAATATATAATATCAACATTAGTAGACTACTCCCTCCGTCCTAAAATTATTGTCCCCTGTTGACTTTTTCGGTCTTTCTTCTACAACTTTGACCTTAAATATTTTTATTTGTGTTATATAATACTTGATGAAAAATATATGAATGAATTGGGTTTTAAATGTATTCTCATTGTAATATCTTTCATCAATTATTGTACAATACAAATAAAAATATTTAAGGTCAAAGTTGAAAATGAAATACCGAAAAAGTCAATAGAGGACTATAATTTTGGGACGGAGGTAGTATATTTAACATATAATATAGTAGTTCAAGAGTAAGGGGAATGATAATAAAGCAAAACTGCAGCAATTCTTCTTATATTTCGGCACAATCTTCTGGTTTAAAAGTAGGGTCACAGTTACAAACATGCTTAACATTATGACCATCAAGGACATGTGCGTGTAGCGCTAAAGTCAATGCACAAGCTACAGCGAAGATCCACGTAACTTGGGGTCGTGTACCATCTTGTTGAGAAATAAATAAAAATCACATAATTATATATAACTTACATTCTGAAGATATGTTGTCCCCTTCGAGAGATTCAAAACCCCCCTTAAATAAAGTAAATGCAGCTGATCTAGATTTTTCATTATTCAACTACCTTGACCATCTTCCGAAGTTCCTTTCGCATCAAGAATACCCGCGCGTCTCAAACCCACCTTTATCCCCTCACTCGCTGCCCTAAGCCCTACAGTTCCTTCGCTTACCGCCTAAGATGAATCTATTGCCTCCCCTCCCTCCACGAGTAGATATTTAGTATTGAATAGTGTCAAACCAAGCAATAGTCAAGCGACATCATTAAATGCAGCCCATGCTATGCCATAATGAATGTTAGGATTTAGTAAATCCAGTTATTAAAGTGTCGGTCACCTCAAGTATATGTAATCGTTAGAAAGCTCGTAGTCGTAGTTATTTAATGTTAAGTAGTATTTAGGTAAGTAACACCGTGAAGGACGGACGGGTCTTTACCCACTGTATGCCTGATCCACAGCCAGTAGGTGGCATTTTATGTAAGACTATAAATACCCTCTACCTCCCAAGGTAGAGGGTTGGAGCTCATAATAATACTTTTACTTTCTCTCACTAAGTTCCCAAACCTCTAACTATTTCTCTCTCTAAAACCTTATATTATACGCCTATATGTGATCATGATTTGATGTGTTTGTGAAATCCAATATGTTACAATTGGTATCAAGAGCCATGGTTTGATCATCTCTCTTACATATCCTTGGATTTCTAGTGGTTTTATATGGTTTTTGGGTTTGAAAAAGTTTAGTGGTTTTTGCATCATTTGGATCATTTCTTGTGTTAAAGTGTAAATTTTGAGTGTACTTTTGCATTTAGAATCATTGTAAGTGCTTGGGTTTTGATTTGGAAAGGTTGAATCACTGTGGTTGAGCTTGTTTTGGATTGAAAAGGGTTGTATTTAAGTTGTTCAACCTAGCGACTTGGTTCTCGGATAAATATTCTTCATAGCAACTTGCTTTGTTAGTTGGTAGCGATTTGTAGTTGAAGTGGTAGCGATTTGAGCCCTAGCGACTTGTCTATTGAGACAAGACGACAAACAGTACAAAGTAGTGGAGACACCACTTCGGCTAGCGACTTGGTTGACGTAGCGACTTGTCTTTATTATTTCTAGCGACTTGTCTTTGTTGTTACTAGCGAGTTACTCTTTAGCGACTTGACATTTTAGCGACTTGTTCTTTAGCGAGTTGTTCTTTAGCGAGTTGTCTACTTAGCGAGTTGTTCTTTAGCGACTTGTCACCTTAGCGATTTGCTGTTTTAGAAACTTGTGTTTAGCGACTTGGTTCATAGCGACTTGTGTCTAGCGACTTGATTCACAGAGACTTGAGCCTTTAGCGAGTTGCTACTTAGCGACTTGGTGTCTTAGCGACTTGTCTTCAAGGGTGATAGCGACTTGGTTGATTTTGTTCCTAATACGGTTTTCTCTTGATTCAGTAAAATCCCGTGAAAGAATCTATTTCCCGGTTTAATCATAGAGTTTTAAAATCCCGTGTAATCTGGAATCATGTCTACCAACATACCTACAATCATCTCTTCTGTTGCTGAAGAAGTTCAAGCAGCTGGATCAGATACTCGTCCACCTATGCTTGACAGAACTGACTATGACTCATGGGCTCAACGAATTAGGTTGTACTGTTTGGGAAAAGAAAATGGAGTCAACATTTTCAAGTCAATTAATGAAGGACCGTATCAAGTTGAGACAACCAGAGACATACTCGATACTGCTGCTGATGGCACGATGATTTTAGGACTGGACAGACCTAAAATGTATGATGAACTGACTGATAAGGAAAAGAAGAGATACCATGCAGACATCAGGGCTTCTAATATCATACTTCAGGGTTTACCTAAGGACATTTACAAGCTGATAAATCACAACACTGAAGCTAAGGCAGTTTGGGACAATGTCAAGATGCTTCTCTCGGGTTCTGAACTAACCAAGGAAGACAGAGAATCACAATTGTATGATGAATTTGAGCATTTTAAGATAAAACCAGAAGAAAGTGTCTATGAATATTACGTGAGATTCCACAAGCTTGTAAATGACATGAGGAACATCAAAATGACCATGCCAAATATTCATCTGAACTCAAAGTTTGTGAACAACATGAATCCCGAATGGCACAAATTTGTCACCTCTATGAAGCTAACCAAAGGATTGAAGAACACCAACTATGAGCAACTATATGCCTTCCTTCTTCAGAATGAGAGGCATGCTATGTTTGAACGAAGGATTCTTGAACAGTTCAAATCTAAACAGGAAGAAACAAGTTCGTCAAATGATTCAACAGCCTTTTACACCAATGTTGGAATTACCACCAAAGCTTCTCAAGTCATACCCACGGGTAATGGTAATTACAAGCTCATTCCTGACCCAACATATAAGCCTCCAGACTCATACACACTCATGGAAAACTTCATCAATCAACTGTCTCTCATGGTTAGTCAAAATCTGAATTCCCTCCCACACACCAACAATAACCTCAGAACTGCATCCAATCCACAGAATCAAGCTACCGTCAGAGATGGGAAAGTTATGGTGCAACCAGTTCAAGAAAGGCAGTATGAACAAGGAAGAGGTGGAGTTGGTGGAGGGTATGTGGCTAATCTGAATCGTGGAAGGAATGCCAATCAAGGACAAGCAAAGCCAATCAAATGCTACAACTGTGGTGGTGAGGGACATATTGCGAGGAACTGCACATCTCCAAAATGTCCACAGAATGCAGAATACTTCAGAGATAAGATGTTGCTTGTGCAAGCTCGTGATAATGGAGCAGCTTTGGATGAAGAGGAGTTGTTGTTTCTTGCAGAAGGGAATGCTAAGACATATGATGCTGATGTGGATGAGCAACCAATTCAGGAAATAGGTCACAATCATCAAAATGCCTTTCAAGTTGCAGACTGTGATGCATTTGATTCTGATGTCGATGATGAACCTACTGCCCAGACAATCTTCATGGCTAGCATCTCACCTATGGTCTCTCCAAAGGTCTCTTCACCTCAACAGGCTGGTCAATCCAAAGATTCAATCATTTCAGAGGTATTAAAACTATATGATGAAGTTGATGAACAAAAGATACATGACGAAGTACAATCTTTTGAAACTTATGAATCAGATATTGATAATGAGGGTAATAGTAATACTGTCCCATATGATCAATATGTGACACAAAGTGAAAGTGGATTGTACCAAGTGATGTATCTTCTGCAGTCAATGATGACTATGTTTTTGATGAATACACTGCATGTGCCCCTGATGATTCTGTTATCTCTGAAATGAATGCCTATAAAGAACAAGTTGCTGTTTATGAACAACGTGCTAAGTTTGAGTTAACTAGCCGTGAGCAGGAAATGAATGACCAAATGCGTACAATTATTAGAAAAAGTAATTTTAGAGAAGAAGTTTTAAAACAAGAGTTAAACTCCTTACAAGAAAAGCTTTCTAAAACTGTTAAGCAAAAGCAAGAGCTTCAAGATAATGTTAAAGTGCTTAAACAAGAATTTAATGCTAAGGAATCAAAACTTTTGAATGATTTTTCTAATCTAAAAACTTTGAAAAACAAGCTTGAAAATAAGTTGTACGCACAAGGGAACACCATTCAGACTGCTCACATGATCACTAAGCATAGAGTCTTAAGCGATAAGCACAGTATTTCCCTTGTTGATGAACCAAATCCCGAGATTGGTAAAAAGGCTAGAGCTGCTCATAAGGTACTATATGATGGAAATGAGATTCTTAAGCCTAGGCAAACACCATCATGTGTTGGAAGCACGGAAGAGGATAGAAAATTAGATGATGCCTCTAGGGAGAAAATGGACAAGAAGCTTAACGATCCTGAGTGTAAAAAGAAAAATATAACGATCAAACCTCATGATTACACAAAAGAAAATTGGATCTCCCTAAACAGGTTTAAGCCTCAAACTCAATTAACCCCAACAAATTTTTGGAAGAAAGATATAGATAAGCAAAAAGCAAGTGAACTTGTTGAAATAAACCCTCCCCTTAGGAAAGTGCCTGCAGCTACAGTGTACCCTCCCAATACACCAATGCACTTAGTTCCGAGAACTATTTCCACTAATAGCAAGACCTTAATCAGCCTGTATGTTGTTTATCAACTGTTTGTTGATTTTGAGAAAACGTGTAAGAAAAGGATCACACCCACTGGGATTACTGAAGGGGAAAGGGGTTTTGAGCAAACTAAAGAATGTTATTTAACTGAAGTCATGCCTTTCTTTAAACAATTAAAAGGTCAATTTGAGAGTCTTCAAAAGGGAATTAACTCAGATATCAAAGAAATGGAGAAGGAATTTGATGCAATGATAGTTGAGGTAAATGATTATGAACGGGAACTCAAATATAATGAAATTGAAAGGAAGAATTTGCATATCTTAAATGAGAACTTAGTATTAAGTTGTGTGGTTCAAGATGTGTTTTATACTGTTACTAAGCATTCTATTACTGCTTCTCAATTTCATGAATTAACTGTTGCCTTGAAAGTTTCCCATGATCGTGTCATTGAGCTTGAAAACAAAAACTCAGAACTAAATGAGAAAATTGATCAGGATGATCACGATAATTTGGTAAAACATTTTTCTAAACTAGAAGTTGAACATTTTGATTTGCAACTAAAATATCAACATCTCAAAGAAAATGTCAAAACCTCAAACATCAAGACATCCTCAAATGTTCCAGAGTTTGATGCACTTTTTGAAATAAACAAACGTGATGAACAGATTCATGCTCACTGTAACATGATCAGAAAGTTGAAAGCCCAAATTTCACAATTAAAGGGTGAAAAGAACAACATGAATGGCTCCCAAATTCCTCCTCCTTTAGATTCTCAGTGTTCTCAGACTTTTCATCTTCAAAACTTGGTTAATGTTTTACAAAAGGAAAATGAGAGTTTTCTAGAAGAAAATGAAAAAGTTAAACGACACTTTAAAGAGTTATATGATTCAATGAAAGTCACGCGTGACAAGAACAACGAAAAAATAACGTCTTTACAAAAGGAAATTGAGAATCCGAAGAGTCAAGAAAAAGGGAAAATGCCACTTGTCTTTAATGAGAATGTTGCATCAAAGTCATCTACAGACTGCAAATATACTGTGACTGTTAAATACATTCCTCCTCATCTTAGAAATAACGAACTTGCATTTCATAACTATTTCTCTCACCTTAAGGATAGTCTAGAATGTCTCCGTGAGATTGTAGAAGAGGATTTCATAAATAAGCCACTTAATAGAGAAATTAGGTTTGCTTGCATTCAGGCCAAACGATCTCAAGAGCTGTTGGAATGTTTAATAACAACATGTCCTAAATCCTTAGGTGCGAAAAATAAAGTTGTGATGCCTTGTTCTATGCCTAGTATTAAGAAAGTGAGCTCTAAAGTGCCTTCAAGTAGTTCAGATCCCTGCACGTCTAGTTCAGGAATGCAAAAAGTAGCTCAACCAACTAATGTTCAGATAATTCCCTCTACAGGAGTAATCAGTGACACAAAAGCAAGCGGGTCAAAGCCTCCAGGCAATACAAAGCAAGATAGGACCTCGCAGGCTAAGAATGTGCATTGGAAGAGAGTAGAAGACCACCCTAGGGACACTAAGTTTGAGTTGAATAAAAAGAATCGTGTTGATTCTAGTATTAGCTATAAGCGTACTGTAATTAATTCGAATTCTGCTACTATCTGCAAACCATGTAAGGATGACTGTTTGATTTCTGTTACTAATCATGAATGTGGTGTGAATGATTTGCTTAATGTTGTTAAATGCCTAGTTAAAATTGTTAATGTCAAAAATCAAGCTAAGAAGGCTAAAAGGCAAAGGCGAAAGAAAGTTAGAAAACATTGGAAACCCACAGGAAGAAAATTTAGTAATATTGGTTATCAATGGATACCTACTGGCCGTAAGTTTAATCTTAATGAGTTTTGCCCTAAATTTGCTAAGTCAATGCCCATTAGAAAATGGATGCCTACTGTTAGAACTATTCCTTTAAGAAGTGAACATACTTTGAATAGGTCAAATACGGACACTAGCACTGCATCTATTCCTGATGATTCCATTGTCTCTACTTCCGATGTGGGTGTTCCAATCACTGTTACTAACCAAATGGAACCCATTCTTGCATGGGGATCCCAATTATCCAGTTATCCATTCTTATCTGTGTTCAACTGCAGATCGTTCAAATCGCTCGTGGTACTGGACTCAGTCGCTCCAAGCATATGACCGGAGATCGCCATGCTCATGAACTTCGTGAGTAAATTCATCGGAACTGTTAGATTCTAGAACGACCATTTTGGAGCAATTATGGGTTATGGAGACTATGTTGTTGGCAACAGTGTAATCTCCAGGGTATATTATGTTGAAGGTCTTGGTCATAACTTGTTTTCTGTTGGTCAATTCTGTGATTCCGATCTAGAAGTGGCATTTAGAAAACATACTTGTTTCGTTAGAGAACTTGATGGTGTGGAACGGTTAAGAGGAACTCGTGGTTCAAATCTATACACCATCTCTATCGAAGACATGATGAAGTCTTCTCCAATCTGCTTGTTGTCAAAGGCTTCTAAAACAAAATCATGGTTATGGCATCGTCGTCTCAATCACTTGAAATTCGGCACCATTAATAATCTTTCCAGAAAGGATCTTGTAAGAGGCTTACCCAGATTAAAGTATGAAAAAGATCATCTTTGTTCAGCATGCCAATTTGGAAAAAGCAAGAAATATGCCCACAAACCCAAACCCACAAACTCAGTAATGGAAGTTCTGCATACCCTTCATATGGATTTGTGCGGACCAATGAGAGTGCAAATGATTAATGGGAAGAAATATATTTTAGTCGTTGTTGATGACTACTCTCGATTTACTTGGGTAAAGTTCTTGAGGACAAAGGATGAAACTCCTGATGTCATCGTCAAACTTATCAAGCAGCTTCAAGTTCGACTTAACAATACGGTTAGAATTGTTCGAACAGACAATGGCACAGAGTTCGTTAACAAAGACTTAAGTCAATTTTATGAAAGTGTTGGAATCAGTCATCAAAGAAGTGTTCCACGAACTCCTCAACAGAACGGTGTAGTTGAAAGACGAAATCGAACTCTTGTGGAAGCCGCAAGAACAATGCTAATCTATTCAAAGGTTCCAATGTTTCTATGGGATGAAGCCATCGCCACTGCTTGCTACACCCAAAATCGTTCCCTCATACACACATCTCATGGAAAAACTTCATACGAACTTGTCCATAAACGAAAACCCGATCTCTCCTACCTTCATGTGTTTGGTGCGTTGTGCTATCCAACGAATGACGGTCAAGATTTAGGTAAATTAAGAGCTAAGGTGGACATTGGAGTTTTTGTAGGCTATGCATCAAACAAGAAGGGTTACCGAATCTACAACAAAAGAACTCGAGATAGCATGGAAACTATTCATGTCACGTTCGATGAGCTGTCCGGGAAAATGGCTCCAGGACAATCCAGTTCTGGAGCCGCATCTCAACCTTCATCAAGTAGTCCTATCAGTTCTACTCTTGTTCTAAATCCCTCACCAGCAACTCCTTATGTACCTCCTTCGGAAGATGATTTGAAGAAATTGTTTGATCCAATGTTTGATGAACACTATGAGCCAAGTGCTAATGATCTGTCATTTCCATCAATAGAGGCTGTTCCTATCCCTGTCAATGAAGTTAACCCTTTAGTTTCTATGTCATTAAGTCAAGAAGCGCCTGCTGATCACTCTGTCTCATCAACAAATCATCAATCATCGAGTGTACATCATGGAATTGTGTCTGGCACCTATGATGGAGATAATCCCTTTGCTACTCCTGAAGATGCCTCCTTTGAAAACATATTTGCTCCTGAATCATCATCAGAACCATCTTCATCAGGAGAAATCGACTCTGCTACTTAAGTTCCTCAACAACAACCACACGAACACCTTAGAAAATGGACACATGATCATCCATTGTACAACATCATTGGAAATCCCTTTCGTCCAATATCCACTCGTAAACAACTTGCAACTGATGCCTTATGGTGCTTCTTCAACTCCGTACTATCCAAGGTCGAACCAAAAGACGTTAAAACTGCCATGAATGAAGACAGCTGGTTCAATGCCATTCAAGAAGAAATTCATGAGTTTGATCGACTAGATGTATGGGGATTAGTACCTGCTCCTGACTGTGCTATGATCATTGCTCTAAAGTGGATCTTCAAAGTAAAACTTGATGAGCATGGTGATGTATTAAAGAACAAGGCTCGATTGGTTGCAAAAGGATACCGTCAAGAGGAGGGTATTGACTTTGAAGAATCATTTGCTCCAGCTGCTCGTATCGAGGCAATCAGAATCTTCTTGGCTAATGCTGCAAGTAAGAACATGGTAGTCTATGAGATGGATGTAAAGACGGCTTTTCTTAACGGAGATCTTAAGGAAGTCGTATACGTCAGCCAACCTGAAGGTTTTGTGAATCCAGAGCATCCTACTCATGTCTATCTCTTGAAAAAGGCTCTTTACGGTTTGAAGCAAGCTCCAAGGGCATGGTATGATACACTATCAAAGTTTCTTCTATCTACTGGATTCAAAGAAAGGAGCAGATTGATCCGACATTGTTCACCGAAAGTCGTGCAAACATTTAATTCAAGTGCAAATCTATGTTGATGATATTATTTTTGCCTCGACTGACCCCAATGAATGTGACCGTTTTTCTAAGGAGATGGGCTCCAAATTTCAAATGTCAATGATGGGACAAATGTCATTTTTCTTGGGATTACAAATTTCACAAAGTCCCGGAGGCATTTTTATAAATCAATCTAAATATGCAAATGAGATTTTAAAGAAATTTGGATTTGATTCTTGTGACCCTATTGACACTCCCATGAGAGAGCGTACCAAACTGGATGAGGACCACCCAGGGATCATGGTAGATCAAACGAAATATCGTAGTATGATTGGATCCCTGATGTACCTCACAGCCAGTAGACCAGATATTTTGTTCGCTGTATACATGTGTGCTAGATACCAGGCTAAGCCTACCAAAAAGCACCTTGAAGCGGTTAAACGAGTCTTTCGGTATCTCCAAGGAACCATCAATATGGGACTTTGGTACCCGAAGGACACCGGTATGTCACTAACAGCCTATGCAGATGCTGATCATGCAGGATGTCAAGATACACGTCAAAGTACGTCTGGAGGTGCTCAGTTTTTAGGTGCTAAGCTTGTGAGATGGTCTTCTAAGAAACAAATGAGTACTTCTATATCCTCTACAGAGGCTGAATACATAGCCATGTCATCTTGTTGTGCCCAAATCCTATGGATGAGATCCCAATTATCTGACTATGGCTTTGAATTCAACAAAATCCCTCTGTATTGTGATAACAAAAGTGCCATTGCTCTCTCATGCAACAACGTACAACACTCAAGAGCAAAAAACATCGACATTCGACATCATTTCATCAGGGAGCAAGTGGAAAACGGTGTGGTGGAACTTTATTTTTGTGAGGACTGAATACCAGTTAGCAGACATCTTCACCAAAGCTCTTCCTAGAGAACGTTTTGAGTTTATCCTCCCACGACTTGGTCTAAAGAGTCTACAACCGGAAACACTTAAACGTCTTCAAGAGGAAGAAGATGAGTAAAAGGTTTTTCTTCATCCATCTCTTGTAAATAGCTATTCAAAAAAACAAAATACAAAATTTCAAAACCAACAAAAAGCAAATAGAAAAATATAAAATTTTCAAAATCCATAAAAATTAGAAAATCTTGAAAAATCCCAAAAATATTGTTATTTTGTCATGTTTTCCTTATTCGATATCATCTACGGACTTTGTGTTGACATTCAAAGAATGTCACGGGTTTTTAGATGTTCTTCGAATGTACATAATTTGTTTTAAAAAAAATAACAATAAAAAAAAATTTTTGAGAGAAAGTGAAACAAAGGTTTATAGTCATTTCTGTCTATAACCCGTTTTTTAAAGAAAGAACAGAGTCATGCTTTATCTTATTTTTCACAACTCATGCTCTGATTCTTAATACAAATGTTTGTCACTAACACGACAAATGTTTCCTTGACAAGTATTTTTCCTTCTAAAAAATTCTTCTGAAAAATATTTGTTATCTAATTGAAAACTAATAAAAATAACTCGGTCTCATTTTTTGAAAATCATCTGGACTTGACATTGGTCAAAATCTCTATCTCTCAATCAACAACTTATGTCATTGATTGAGGGGGAGAATGATTTCATTTCAATCAAAAGGTTATTTGTCATACAACTGGTTCAGACCATGGTTTATGTCATGTTTTCAAAAGATACTCAAGCATGTTTTTGGAGTTTAAAGTCTCAGCTTTGATCCTTATCGGTTAAATGTTTTCATAAGCAAGTCACAATTCTTCTCAAAATCTTTCAAAATCAATTTAAATCTCTAGAGATCACAAATCTCAAAATGATTTGAAAATTGTGAGCGGGAGAGAATTTGTGATTTAAATTGGATTTAAACTGATAATTCGATAAATGGTTTTATAATGATTTACAAGCTCTCCTCCCCACATGTGCCAAACGATTTCAAATTTCACATGCACGTGTTGAGGGGGAGCATCTATTTCAAACCAAAAAGGGATTGAAACGCGATTGATTTGTTTCAATGTGCAGGTTTTCCCTAATATGTGCAAAACACTTTCAAATCTCTATGTACATATTGAGGGGGAGAAACTTTTTGAAAACCACATCCTTTCCAAAATTATCCTTAACAAAGTAAGAAAAATACTAATCTTGATCAGGAAAGTGATGTTGATATCTTTTAGAAAATGGTAATCAAAGAAGTGAATCCTTCCTCTTGCCTCCGTGTGCCAAAACGATTTCAAATACATGATGCACGTGTTGAGGGGGAGCTCTTTTTCTAAAAATATCAAAAACAATTCAGGTACAAAATGCTTTGATATATATCACACGTATCTTGTTAGGATTTAGTAAATCGAGTCATTAAAGAGTCGGTCACCTCAAGTATATGTAATCGTTAGAAAGCTCGTAGTCGTAGATTGTTTAATGTTAAGTTGTATTTAGTTAAGTAACACCGTGGAGGACGGACGGGTCTTTACCCACTGTATGCCTGATCCACAGCCCGTAGGTGGCGATTTGTGTAAGGACTATAAATACTCTCTACCTCCCAAAGTAGAGGGTTGGAGCTCATAATAAGATTTTTCTTTCTCTCACTAAAGTTCCGAACCTCTAACTTTCTCTCTCTAAAACCATATTATATGCCTATTTGATCTTGTGGTTTAGTGTGTTTATGAAATCCAATATGTTACAAATGGTATCAAGAGCCATGGTTTGATCATCTCTTACATATCCTTGGATTTCTAGTGGTTTTTAGGTGGTTTTTGAGTTTGAAAAAGTTTAGTGGTTTTTGCATCATTTGGATCATCTCTAGTGTTAAAGTTTGAATTTTGGGTGTACTTTTGTGTTTAGAATCATTGTAAGTGCTTGGGTTTTGATTTGGTAAGCTTGAATCACTGTGGTTGAGCTTGTTTTGGATTGAAAAGTGTGTTTTTGAAGTTTTTCTTGGTAGCGACTTGGTTCTCGTAGTGAATTTCATCTTAGCGACTTGCTTTAGTAAAAAGTAGCGAGTTGTAGTGCTTTTTGGTAGCGACTTGGTCCTAGCGACTTGTCTTTTGAGACAAGCCGACAAACAGTACACTTAGTGGATTCTCCACTACGGGTAGCGACTTGGTGAAGGTAGCGACTTGCTTTCAATTTTGTTAGCGACTTATACTTAAGTTTCTTAGCGACTTGGTGTTAGCGACTTGGACCTTAGTGAGTTGCTATTTAGCGACTTGACGACTTAGCGACTTGTTGTCATAATTCTCAGCGACTTGGTGTTAGCGACTTGGATCTTAGTGAGTTGTTCTTTAGCAACTTGACTGTGTCTTAGCGACTTGGCATTATAGCGACTTGATTTCATAATACTTAGCAACTTGGTGCTTAGCGACTTGGTTCAAGGTTTCTTAGCGACTTGGTTGAATTTTTGTTTGTAATACGGTTTTCTCTTGATTTAGTAAAATCCCGTGAAAGAATCTATTTCCCGGTTTAATCATTGAGTTATAAAATCCCGTGTAATCTTTAAACATGTCTACTGATTCCTCCCGAACTACCTTCTTTTATTTCTCCGTCACACTTATCAACCGCTTGTGAACGGTCAACCGTAACAGATGATAAAAGGCCGACAGCCCGGGAGAGAATGCAAGTTTACCAAGGATTAAAAATATCCTTAGATCGTTTATGTCCTGGTGAGGCGTGATATCCTAAATACAATGACTTGTGAATTTTTGAAAATAATATTAGTATAGGAAAACAGAATCGATTGACTAACACTAGGAATGTGAATAGTAATAGCTCACACAGCTACGTCATTAAAAACGCATACAATCAAAACCTAAAATCTAAAAGATATACAAACGTACGTTTAACTAAAACGTAAACGTATAAAAACAAAACGATTATAACTATAATAGGGATTTACATGTCTTAGCGACTTAAATGCAAATTAAATAGAATTAAAATATTAAAAATCTATTAAATAAACGCTATCACTATTTGTACAATGATGTTTTTGTGATTTTATAAAATAAAATAACTTAAATAAACTATTTTAACTAAAACGTAAACTCAAATTATCTAAAAACTAGATTTAAAATTAAAACGAGCGTTATTAATAAAAATTACACTGGAGCGCAAGCAAAAACGTAAAATTTATGAAATAAAAGTCCTACGAGTGTAAAATCAATTTTCTTACGTACTAAATGACAAAAGAAAATTTTTGAAAAAAGAATTATATTTTTTTGACTTTTATATTTTTTATTATGAATTAATTACTAAAAAACACTAATTAAATGTTTAAAAATACTAAAACAAATGAGAAAAATCTGAAACTTTTTTATAAAATACTTAATACTAATACAATTTTATAAAAAATACAAAAACTGAAAAAGCTAGCTCGAATAAGCTAGAAATAAGCTAAATAAGGCGTATAAGCTAAATCTGGCAAAACGTATATAAGAGATTTATTGTGTAGAGAAATGACAGAAAAAGTCCCAAGGGCGCATGGCATCCAGGTACACACTAAACACTCTCATAAGGGAGAGGTCTCAGGTTCGAGCCTGCCTACCCCCTTTTTGCCAAACATTTTATTTTTTTTGATTTTCTTTTTGCAAAACTGTATATTAAGCTAAAATATGTAACTTTAACAAAAGCAACTTTTCCAAAACTTGGAAATAAGCTCTGTGGGAGCTTATTTCCATGACAGTTGGCTTTTTAAGCTCAAACTCCTAAATAGAAGCTAGCACTTATGGTTAAAGGGTCTTTTTGGTTTTTCTCTCTATGAAACTGAGTATATATAAGTATTATACATATTTGAAGAAAATGGAACTTTACAAACTAAAGAAATAAGTCGTTTACGACTTATGACCACTTCAGTTGAGCTTTTGGCTTACAGTTGGGTCATAAGTTTGAAACAAGCTTGAAAAAGCTATAAAGTGGAAATAAAAGGAAAAGGCATTTATGTACAAGTATAATGGACTAGAATATACAAGCTTGTGCACTGGAATTGGAAAATAAGCTTGAAATAAGCAAATAAGCACTTCCAGTGCACTGTAGATCCAAACAGTCCAAACCAAGGCCTGCAACTTTTTTGAATGACCATTTAAGCTGACGGGTTAAGCTCAAAATGGCAAAATGAAAGTTGGAGTTGCAAGATGGCTTGGTAAGCTTTCCAAAAAGCCCAAGTTCACTCTGTGAGGTTCACAGATGAGCTTGTGAGAAGCTTATGAAAATGGCACCATTTCACAGAGTAAGATGGCTACCCAGGACACTTAGAAAATTGGGACAAACAAAAAGCATGTTGCAGCCCTAGTAAATGAGCTACAAGCTAGAAATTAAGCACTGGACTTTGTTTACTGGTGGATAAGCTCCAAAAGGAACCAATTCACACAAGCTAAGTCCAACTGATAAGCTTTTTGTGAGCTTATGAAGTTTGGTGATTATGGGTAAAACATACTGAGGACTCAGAATGCTTTTCATGGTGGTGATAAGTTAAAGCTACTTGCAGCCTGTGTAAATAAGCTACAAGGTGAGATTAAAGTGCAAAACCATAAAGCTGGGTTGCTAGGCTTCCTAAAAAGCCAAGCCACACAGGCTTGTGATCACTAATGAGCTAGGTGTGAGCTTGTGGAAATGGTGTAATACCCTGATTGCTCAGGGTATGTTGTAAGTGGGCAAACAACAATCTCACACAACTTATCTAATAAGCTCATGAGAGCTCAACCAACACTGAGACATTGAGTATGACTGGATAGCTTCACAAGAAACTAAAAATCACAAGCTCAAGTTTAGTGGGGAACTTTCCATGGTGGGAAAACAACTCCACCTTCACTGTTTGCTTCAGTGGAAGGAGTAAGATGGAACAAAAAGGTTGGAATGATAAAGCTATGTAAATAAGCTGAAAATGTAAAAACAAGCATGAATATGAACAAAAGGCTAGAAGGGCTACACAAATCAAGAAAATACACAAGCTAGGGTCAAGTCATGAAGCTTATGCAAGCTTATGAACTTGACAAAGATAAGTCTGGCACAGGGCATGGTTTGTGACAGAGGACTCAAACTAAGCTAAGAAATAAGCACTTAAAAAGCTGAGAAGAGATAAACTAATATTTTACTAATTAAGTTTAGCAGCTGAATTTTAACATCCCAAAAGGATTAAAGCTAAATCTTAATACTGAATCCTACAGAAAATTATATATTTTATTCAAAAACGACTATATGAAAATTTTGACTTTTTAAGTTTATGATCAAAGTTGACTTTGATCAACTTTGATCTGAATTTAATGACTGAATAAGCTATATTATGATACAAGAACATGAAATAAACAAGTAAGAACAACTTAAAAACACATTAGCAAGATTTAAGGTTGTGACAACTTCAAAATACTCATAATGAAACAGTCAAGTGTGATTTTGACTATTTACCATGCTATACTCTTAAGTTAATGTTTCATTGAGTCACTTTAGTCATATAAGGCATACATCAATCAAGAAAAACACCATACATACCCTGTAACTCAGATCATCTATCAAAACCAAACAATCCTTAAATGAACATAAATTGAACTTTTCAAAGCAAATTACTGTGTAAACCAAATCTTTACAATCCAGAGAATCCAAAGTGTCAAAATGGATCTTTTTTAGTATAAACAAATAGTCACAAAAGTTTATACCTATGATTATCAAAAATGGACATATTGACAGTAAAAATGCAATATTCAAGCACAATCAATTCCAAAACTTAAACAACCTATATTAAGCTAGAATTACATTACATAACAATAAATAAACACATAAACATGAGAATTGACACAGAATAAAGACTAAAACTAAGAAATGCAAAATTGAGAAAAATTGCTTACATGGTGATGTGAGCTGAGACCCTGGAACCAATTATCAAAACCAATACCTATAGCCTCCCCTGAGGCACTAATACCATGGAAATCCATTATGAACCATGCTCCAAGCTGTATCACCCAAAAACTCATATTTTTGATTTTCCATTGTACTTTCTCTATTTTAGTGATTTTTGCTTTTATAAAGACTAAGCTGATTTAAGGTTTCTAAAAGCTAATTAAGCTTTGTCAGGAGCTTAAGTGACCTATATGAGTCCATCAAACAACAATAATCCAACAGAAATGTAAATAACTTGAAATAAAGGAAAATATGAAAACATGAATTATAAAGATAACTTGTATTAATACTGAAATTAAAGTTCCATTACACTATTTTGAGTTTCATTACACTAATTAAAGCTTTTAAATGACAGTAATTAAAAGGAAAGCAATAAAGATTACACTATGATTAAGCTATTCTAAGTGACAATGGCTTAAGGCCAAAGTAGTTTTTTTCTTCTGTCTTTCTTCTTCTTTTTATAGTCTTTTACTCCTTGGGACCACTCTTAAGCTCTGACTTCAATCTTGACCTTTGATTCATTATAATCGATCTCAACCATTCAAATTCACTTTTGGCGCCAAAGTCCTTTATGACAGTTGAGGCAGTTTGAGAAGCATTCAATGCTTCTTGTATGTATGTAGAGGTGGAGGGGACAAGGTGGTGAGCTTTAGAAGCTTTTAGGGTCAAGTATGAGGAAAAACAGGGCAAGGGGAAAAGGTGGAGTGTTTGAAGGTGGAGAAGCATTAATTGCTTGATGGGAAGAGGTGACAGGGTGTAGGGGAGTAGGTTGTGAGCTGGGGTAGCAGGTGGAGGGGGAAGGTAGAGGTGCAAGTGGTGGTGTTACAGGTGGGGGTGTGAGGTGGAAGAAGAAGAGGAAAAAGGGGTCCGGGTTTGCCTGTTTTATTTATTAACAAAGGGGTTGGGCTTGGGGTGATTGGGCCACTGGGTTTAATTGATTTGGATTTGTTTTAATAACAAAGTTAGGTCCGTTTGGTGTAGCTAACAACAAGGACCAAAATTGTAATTTTGCCAAACTTCAAGGACTGAAATTAACAATCTTCCAAAGTTCACACAAGGATCAAACCTGCCATATAAGAATAGTACAAGGACCATTTGCATAAAATTCCATTTTTTATAATTCCAAGGACCTTTTATGTCATTTTTGGATTTTGAGGGACTAAAAGTGTAATTTCCCAAAAGTTTATCATAAGGACCATTCTTGTCATTTATAAATAGTACAAGGTTTATTTTTGATAAATTTCACTTTTTAAATTAACCAAGGACTATATTTGACATTTTCCAAACTTGAGGGACTAAAGTTGTCATTTTGTAGATTTTAAACTTTAAAGGGTTTGTTTTGACAACTTTTGAATCTCATGGACCTTAAATGATATTTTACAAGTTTTTGAATTACCAGGGACTAATTTTGACAACTTTTATAACTTGGGGGACTAAAACTGCCAATTATGCAAACTTGATACGTTTTTCACCAGATTTTGATGTTTTTGCATTTAAAACATATAAAACACTTGTTTGTGATATTTTAATCATTTTGAAGCATTTCTGAGTGTTTTCAGATGTTTTTGGCATTCAAAACAAGATAAAAAAATGATGAGTATTTGGACACTCATCAATCCCCACACTAAGATATTGCTAGTCCCTAGCAATGTTTTGAGAAAAATTAATGGATTTTTTCTCTTTACCAAAAGCCATTACTTCTGGAGTAGCCAAATGTTTTAGTTCAAGTAAGAACCATGGTACACCGATAACCATGTGATTTTGAGCAAACCACCAGCTTTCAACGGTTTTGATTTGTCTTTACCGGAAGCCGTTTGCTTCTAGCCAACTCTTAGATAAATTATCAATATTATCTTTGGTGAGCCGATTACCAATTATGGATTTCCACTGCCTTTACCACAAGCCATAAACTTGCGGGCTAGCCAACTCTTCACTAGTTTAAAGATATGGTGAGTTGAACACCATACAATTTTGGGCAAATTGCAAGCCATAAACGGATTTGAGATATCTTTACCAAGAGCCGTTTGCTCCTGGATTAGCCAATCCTTATGTGGGTTAGACATGGTGGACTGATTACCATTTGTTGTGTTTAGTACATAGTACTTCCACTAAATAAAAATTTTTAAAATTTAGCCATTTTGGGGGAAAAAGGGACTAAAAGGGTACATTTATGATCAAATTCGCGAATTTCCCCACACTTAGAAAAGAATATTGTCCTCAATATTCAAAGTACCGGCTGTTATGCCGAAACTTAGAACGTAAAAAGATAACATTACTAGCTAAGTGTGGAAACACAACAATTATTCTCTTTTAATATTTACAATTTTCATTCATTTTTTAGATTTATAAACAACATGTGGGGTATCTCCCCCACACTAGGGTGGTACACATGGGTGAAAACCCATGTTAAACTACTGTTTTTGATTACCGAGTCGCTAGCTTGACTCGACCCCGAATTAAATGGTTCATGGGGAAGTGGAGTGGGATTGCCACTCAAAGATTGAGTGAGAAATTGGAGTGGGATTGCCACTCACAGAATTATGAATAATCATCACTAAGATGAATCTAAGAATCTTAAAAAGAAACTCAGAAAAGTCGAGAAGAATCTTTTTTTATTTTTGATTTATAAAAAGAAAGGGAAAATATTTTTGTATTTTTAGATTTATATATATATGTACAAAAGAAAGAAAATTCCTTACAACCGCCCCTTGAAAGGGAATCTGGTCACAGAGCTCAAGAATCAGAAACCCAACAACCAAATGTTGAAACTGAGGGACTCATCAAACTGGGCAAGTTGTGTGCAAAGGAAAAATGTTTTTGTATTTTATATTGTTTATTGAAAAGAAATATGATATAGTATAAGTAATCACTACCTCCCAGGCTTGTGTCAGGTTTACCACGCTAGCTAATCACTTGTGAATGATTAACTGTAATAAATATGTCCCGACAGCCGGTAGTTGAATGATAAGGTTTAATATACAAACAAGGATATGTATTTCAACAAAATACAAAATACAAGTCATAATACGTAGCACGCCTCCCGGCAATGCGCCAAAATTTGATTTCTCCCGAACTACCTTCTTTTATTTCTCCGTCACACTTATCAACCGCTTGTGAACGGTCAACCGTAACAGATGATAAAAGGGCGACAGCCCGGGAGAGAATGCAAGTTTACCAAGGATTAAAAATATCCTTAGATCGTTTATGTCCTGGTGAGGCGTGATATCCTAAATACAATGACTTGTGAATTTTTGAAAATAATATTAGTATAGGAAAACAGGAATCTGATTGACTAACACTAGGAATGTGAATAGTAATAGCTCTGTCACAGCTACGTCATTAAAAACGTACAATCAGAAACCTAAAAATCTAAAAGATATACAAACGTACGTTTAACTAAAACGTAAACGTATAAAAACAAAACGATTATAACTATAATAGGGATTTACATGTCTTAGCGACTTAAATGCAAATTAAATAGAATTAAAATATTAAAAATCTATTAAATAAACGCTATCACTATTTGTACAATGATGTTTTTGTGATTTTATAAAATAAAATAACTTAAATAAACTATTTTAACTAAAACGTAAACTCAAATTATCTAAAAACTAGATTTAAAATTAAAACGAGCGTTATTAATAAAAATTACGCTGGAGCGCAAGCAAAAACGTAAAATTTATGAAATAAAAGTCCTACGAGTGTAAAATCAATTTTCTTACGTACTAAATGACAAAAGAAAATTTTTGAAAAAAGAATTATATTTTTTTGACTTTTATATTTTTTTATTATGAATTAATTACTAAAAAACACTAATTAAATGTTTAAAAATACTAAAACAAATGAGAAAAATCTGAAACTTTTTTATAAAATACTTAATACTAATACAATTTTATAAAAAATACAAAAACTGAAAAAGCTAGCTCGAATAAGCTAGAAATAAGCTAAATAAGGCGTATAAGCTAAATCAGGCAAAACGTATATAAGAGATTTATTGTGTAGAGAAATGACAGAAAAAGTCCCAAGGGCGCATGGCATCCAGGTACACACTAAACACTCTCATAAGGGGGAGGTCTCAGGTTCGAGCCTGCCTACCCCCTTTTTGCCAAACATTTTATTTTTTTGATTTTCTTTTTGCAAAACTGTATATTAAGCTAAAATATGTAACTTTAACAAAAGCAACTTTTCCAAAACTTGGAAATAAGCTCTGTGGGAGCTTATTTCCATGACAGTTGGCTTTTTAAGCTCAAACTCCTAAATAGAAGCTAGCACTTATGGTTAAAGGGTCTTTTTGGTTTTTCTCTCTCTATGAAACTGAGTATATATAAGTATTATACATATTTGAAGAAAATGGAACTTTACAAACTAAAGAAATAAGCTGTTTCACAGCTTATGACCACTTCAGTTGAGCTTTTGGCTTACAGTTGGGTCATAAGTTTGAAACAAGCTTGAAAAAGCTATAAAGTGGAAATAAAAGGAAAAGGCATTTATGTACAAGTATAATGGACTAGAATATACAAGCTTGTGCACTGGAATTGGAAAATAAGCTTGAAATAAGCAAATAAGCACTTCCAGTGCACTGTAGATCCAAACAGTCCAAACCAAGGCCTGCAACTTTTTTGAATGACCATTTAAGCTGACGGGTTAAGCTCAAAATGGCAAAATGAAAGTTGGAGTTGCAAGATGGCTTGGTAAGCTTTCCAAAAAGCCCAAGTTCACTCTGTGAGGTTCACAGATGAGCTTGTGAGAAGCTTATGAAAATGGCACCATTTCACTGAGTAAGATGGCTACCCAGGACACTTAGAAAAATGGGACAAACAAAAAGCATGTTGCAGCCCTAGTAAATGAGCTACAAGCTAGAAATTAAGCACTGGACTTTGTTTACTGGTGGATAAGCTCCAAAAGGAACCAATTCACACAAGCTAAGTCCAACTGATAAGCTTTTTGTGAGCTTATGAAGTTTGGTGATTATGGGTAAAACATACTGAGGACTCAGAATGCTTTTCATGGTGGTGATAAGTTAAAGCTACTTGCAGCCTGTGTAAATAAGCTACAAGGTGAGATTAAAGTGCAAAACCATAGAGATGGTGTGACAACCCGTACTTTCAGGTCATTTCTCGAAACGATTTATGCTTCACTATTTCAACATTTATCGTAAACTTGGTTTACGTGTTCCAAATTCGCGTAACCTTTATGGTTTAGCGGCGAATTCATGATCATAACATCACGTACATTTCATATGGACTAAGTTTAGTCTACATTTCATTGACATCATTTGCATCATGATAATTCATTCATGACATTTTATTTCACATTCATCGCGTAATTTTTATATTAAATAGACGTTATCGCGTGAGTTATTATTTTAAATATTTAATCCGTTACTTTCAAAAATGATCCCGACATATTTTTTTATACTTACATTGGTTTATATAAACTATATTTTTAGTTTTCCTAGTGTTTCAAATTTATTTGGTACATAAATCGTTAAAGTTAAATTATTACGACGCTTTTCTTAAAAACTACTCGATAATTTTTATATCACTCAAATTTTACAAGGAATGTATTTTTACAATTTTTATTATCTCATTACATTCTATTTTGATCTATTAAAGACTCACTTGTACCAAAAATCTACCATTTACTCTACAAGTTAATAATATTTACATACTTATACATTTTTATCAAATTCTACACAAGTACACATTTAAAAAAAAAATATATATATTGAGAAACAATTCTCCCCAAATCCGCCCTATGGGGAGGGTTAGCATTAAATGGAACATGGTCTTTGATTATATATGTTTCTACTCTACCTAAAAGTCTACTTCAATTATCTTTCTCATTCATTTCATTTTCATCAAGTGTTAGTCAAAATCATTTTTCTCTCTTTGTTCTCTCCATAAAACCGGTTCTACATCAAGAGCTAGGAGGGGATCAAAATTTTTCTTGAGCACAAGTTATAATCAATCTAGTTAATACTCTTTATAAGGTTTTGAAATAAAAACCAAGAGTGTTTAGGCTAATCCTTGTTACTTTCACCTCATCATTTTCACTTGTAAGCATGTTTTTATCATTTTTCATGTTTTCTTATCATTTCATATGTATCTTTTCATGTTTGGAGCAAGTATGCATAATATGTGATTTATACCATTTTATTTCTTGATTTTAGAGTTATTTATATACTATGGTCATCCTATAAATATTCCCATGGTATTCTTTGGTCTTGATGATGATTAGGAACCCATGACACCCTAAGAAGGTGTATGGTAGGATTAGATTAGCTTTGGAGTTGATTTGAAGGGATTAGAATAGGTTTTGTCCGAGAAAAACTATTTTCGACAAGTATATAAAGTGTTCTGTCCTTATTTTGTTTTTCTGGAAAATCCGACAGTAGGCACGAATTTTTGGCCTTGATATTTAGAAAATATACTTTAAAACGAATCCGTGGCCGCTTGAACGGATGAAAACGGACTTATAACGAAGAAGTTATGGATTTTACAAGTTTGACGACGAAATATATTATTTTCAGAATTTTCAGCAAACTGTTTTTACATTGTTTGGGTCAAAAATGAGCCTTAAGCTTCACAAATTATTTCGACTTCTCAAAAATATATTAGTTTACTTCGATACGAAGCTAAGGACGTATTATACGTAGAAAACGGATTTGAAACGACAAAGATATGCACGTTTTCATAAACTTGGCCGAAACTCATTTTTCTGCACAACAATTAGCCAAAATCACTATCTTTAACCCTTAATATCTTTATGTTTGAGACCTTTTGGACGAAAACTCCTGAACTGAAACTTTTAGATATCGATACAAACTTTCCAAAACCGTCGAGTTCGTTCTCTAACGATCGACGTACACCGTTTTACGGCTAGTTTTCCAAAGCCATTTTTGTTAATTTCATGAAAATTCCGACGACATTGTTTTGCGACGAAAAGTGATAATTTCACCAAAAATCATTATAAAACCATTGTAGGATGACATTTTGACGTAAAAACATGAAAAGTGATTTTTGATTGGTCAAGACGTCAAACGAGTATTTTTCGACGATAAGTAATATTTTCAAAACTCGCAAATGGTATAAATAACATACTAAATGCATGCATAACATTACATTGCAACTCATTACATGTCATATCATTTATCATAGGTCAAGATTTACGTATCACACTACATCTCGGTGTACTCACTTTTGTCTTCGCATCCTTCCACCAAGTGAGTTTTCATAGCCCCTGCTTTTACTTGTTTTCATAACTGTTTTGGGGGAGATACATGCTCAAACTGTTTTCATTTACTTTCACAAGTACTTTAACTTCTATAAGGATTACTGTGGAGTTCGTAGCCCTACTTTTACTTGCTTTCATAACTGTGTTGGGGGAGATACATGCTCGACTATTTTATTACATTCATGACTATTTGCAAACTATATGTTTATCCAAACTAAATGCTAGTCATACGAAGTAACATTATTGCCATACTTAGAATTTCTATTTCATATATTCATTGGTCTAACGGTCTTGGTATATTCATTGGTCTAACGGTCTTGGTATATTCATTGGTCTAACGGTCTTGGTATATTCATTGGTCTAACGGTCTTGGTATATTCATTGGTCTAACGGACTTGGTATATTCATTGGTCTAACGGACTTGGTATAATATTGATCTAACGGACTTGGTATACGACTATGGACTAACGGTCTTGGAACGATTTGAACATACACTATATACATATTCTGGCAAAGGGGTTGTGAACACACAGGTTGCAAGTTTTGTATGGGCGGGACTTGGAACGAGTGGATTCACAATGCCCTTGCTGCATAAACGATTTCGATACATTGAGTCATGCACTATTTTGTGAATTCATTTGACGATTTCTGTTGAACATAAACTATGCATATTCTGGCAGTGGGTTGTGAACACACAGGTTGCAAGTTTTGTATGGGCGGGACTTGGAACTGAGTGGATTTACAATGCCTTTGCTACATAATCGATTTTGATAGTCTTTACATTTCAACGATTTACAATGCCTTTGCTGCATAAACGATTTTGAAAGGCGTTACATTTCAACTCAAACTCTATGAACTCACTCAACCTTTGTGTTGACACTTTTAGCATGTTTTATCTCAGGTATCTAAGGCATTCACTTCATGGCATGCATTTGGACACATCATGGAGTCGTGGTGACGACGCGTCTTACTTGGGTTTTACGCAAATTAAAACATCGTTTGAATTGTACAAACTTATTTCCGCACAAGTTGATTTTCATTTGGGACCTACTTTGTAAACTCTGACTATTTTATTAAATCAAACGATGTATTTTCCAAACGACACTTTAGGTCGTTCAATATAACTGTGATTGTGATGCTATGACAGTCAATCCCCGGAATTCCATTCACGCAAAACAGTAATTTGGGGTGTGATAGATTGGCATCAGAGCTTCGGTTATAGAGAACTAGGTTGCATCATTGACCCTAGACTATAACTACATCATCATAGCATCTCATCATTTCATCATAAGTGCATGTTCACTTTGCATACGATTTATACGTACATTTTTCGAGTTATTTACTTTCATTTCATAACGATTGTCACATGGATGCCCTGTCATTCCCTATCACAATTTTTACACCGGTTGACTCAACACCAAACATCATATGAGTCGATTAGTCCAAGCATTGCATAGTTACTCCTAAATTATACATAGCCTGATCACCTATGTCTAATTCAGGAAGAATCATGCAATGAAGGGAGTAGTAGGCTTATATGTGTAAGCAATTCCGTAATCGAGCCAAATTTTCAAAAGATTTTCTTCAAACCACTTGTTTCCAGCTTGATCCGCGTGACAGTTCTTGTTTGATGAGTTGCAAAGATCGAGCTAGAAACAAGTTGTTACCTAAACCGATTTAGCCTAATCGTATGACAGTTCTTGTTTGATGAGTTGTGGGATTAAGCAAAAATCGGTTACCTAAAAGTCTTTTGGAAATTTTGCTCGAGAATGGGAAAGTTTGCCACATCAAACCCTAAACCCGAGAGACCAACACGAACTGAATTCAGGGACTGAATTCCTTTTTGGATGGGCGAATGTGACAACCCGTACTTTCGTGTCATTTCTAAACGATTTATGCTTCCCTATTTCAACATTTATCGTAAACTTGGTTTACGTGTTCCAAATTCGCGTAACCTTTATGGTTTAGCGGCGAATTCATGATCATAACATCACGTACATTTCATATGGACTAAGTTTAGTCTACATTTCATTGACATCATTTGCATCATGATAATTCATTCATGACATTTTATTTCACATTCATCGCGTAATTTTTATATTAAATAGACGTTATCGCGTGAGTTATTATTTTAAATATTTAATCCGTTACTTTCAAAAATGATCCCGACATATTTTTTTATACTTACATTGGTTTATATAAACTATATTTTTAGTTTTCCTAGTGTTTCAAATTTATTTGGTACATAAATCGTTAAAGTTAAATTATTACGACGCTTTTCTTAAAAACTACTCGATAATTTTTATATCACTCAAATTTTACAAGGAATGTATTTTTACAATTTTTATTATCTCATTACATTCTATTTTGATCTATTAAAGACTCACTTGTACCAAAAATCTACCATTTACTCTACAAGTTAATAATATTTACATACTTATACATTTTTATCAAATTCTACACAAGTACACATTTAAAAAAAAAATATATATATTGAGAAACAATTCTCCCCCAAATCCGGCCCTATGGGGGAGGGTTAGCATTAAATGGAACATGGTCTTTGATTATATATGTTTCTACTCTACCTAAAAGTCTACTTCAATTATCTTTCTCATTCATTTCATTTTCATCAAGTGTTAGTCAAAATCATTTTTCTCTCTTTGTTCTCTCCATAAAACCGGTTCTACATCAAGAGCTAGGAGGGGATCAAAATTTTTCTTGAGCACAAGTTATAATCAATCTAGTTAATACTCTTTATAAGGTTTTGAAATAAAAACCAAGAGTGTTTAGGCTAATCCTTGTTACTTTCACCTCATCATTTTCACTTGTAAGCATGTTTTTATCATTTTTCATGTTTTCTTATCATTTCATATGTATCTTTTCATGTTTGGAGCAAGTATGCATAATATGTGATTTATACCATTTTATTTCTTGATTTTAGAGTTATTTATATACTATGGTCATCCTATAATTATTCCCATGGTATTCTTTGGTTTTGATGATGATTAGGAACCCATGACACCCTAAGAAGGTGTATGGTAGGATTAGATTAGCTTTGGAGTTGATTTGAAGGGATTAGAATAGGTTTTGTCCGAGAAAAACTATTTTCGACAAGTATATAAAGTGTTCTGTCCTTATTTTGTTTTTCTGGAAAATCCGACAGTAGGCACGAATTTTTGGCCTTGATATTTAGAAAATATACTTTAAAACGAATCCGTGGCCGCTTGAACGGATGAAAACGGACTTATAACGAAGAAGTTATGGATTTTACAAGTTTGACGACGAAATATATTATTTTCAGAATTTTCAGCAAACTGTTTTTACATTGTTTGGGTCAAAAATGAGCCTTAAGCTTCACAAATTATTTCGACTTCTCAAAAATATATTAGTTTACTTCGATACGAAGCTAAGGACGTATTATACGTAGAAAACGGATTTGAAACGACAAAGATATGCACGTTTTCATAAACTTGCCGTAACTCATTTTTCTGCACAACAATTAGCCAAAATCACTATCTTTAACCCTTAATATCTTTATGTTTGAGACCTTTTGGACGAAAACTCCTGAACTGAAACTTTTAGATATCGATACAAACTTTCCAAAACCGTCGAGTTCGTTCTCTAACGATCGACGTACACCGTTTTACGGCTAGTTTTCCAAAGCCATTTTTGTTAATTTCATGAAAATTCCGACGACATTGTTTTGCGACGAAAAGTGATAATTTCACCGAAAATCATTATTAAACCATTGTAGGATGACATTTCGACGTAAAAACTTGAAAAGTGATTTTGGATTGGTCAAGACGTCAAACGAGTATTTTTCGACGATAAGTAATATTTTCAAAACTCGCAAATGGTATAAATAACATACGAAATGCATGCATAACATTACATTGCAACTCATTACATGTCATATCATTTATCATAGGTCAAGATTTACGTATCACACTACATCTCGGTGTACTCACTTTTGTCTTCGCATCCTTCCACCAAGTGAGTTTTCATAGCCCCTGCTTTTACTTGTTTTCATAACTGTTTTGGGGAAGATACATGCTCAAACTGTTTTCATTTACTTTCACAAGTACTTTAACTTTTATAAAGATTACTGTGAGTTCGTAGCCCCTACTTTTACTTGCTTTCATAACTGTTTTGGGGGAGATACATGCTCGACTATTTTATTACATTCATGACTATTTGCAAACTATATGTTTATCCGAACTAAATGCTAGTCATACGAAGTAACATTATTGCCATACTTAGAATTTCTATTTCATATATTCATTGGTCTAACGGACTTGGTATACTCATTGGTCTAACGGTCTTGGTATATTCATTGGTCTAACGGTCTTGGTATATTCATTGGTCTAACGGTCTTGGTATATTCATTGGTCTAACGGACTTGGTATATTCATTGGTCTAACGGACTTGGTATAATATTGATCTAACGGACTTGGTATACGACTATGGACTAACGGTCTTGGAACGATTTGAACATACACTATATACATATTCTGGCAGTGGGTTGTGAACACACAGGTTGCAAGTTTTGTATGGGCGGGACTTGGAACTGAAAGTGGATTCACAATGCCTTTGCTGCATAAACGATTTCGATACATTGAGTCATGCACTATTTTGTGAATTCATTTGACGATTTCTGTTGAACATAAACTATGCATATTCTGGCAGTGGGTTGTGAACACACAGGTTGCAAGTTTTGTATGGGCGGACTTGGAACTGAGTGGATTTACAATGCCTTTGCTACATAATCGATTTTGATAGTCTTTACATTTCAACGATTTACAATGCCTTTGCTGCATAAACGATTTTGAAAGGCGTTACATTTCAACTCAAACTCTATGAACTCACTCAACCTTTGTGTTGACACTTTTAGCATGTTTTATCTCGGGTATCTAAGGCATTCACTTCATGGCATGCATTTGGACACATCATGGAGTCGTGGTGACGACGCGTCTTACTTGGGTTTTACGCAAATTAAAACATCGTTTGAATTGTACAAACTTATTTCCGCACAAGTTGATTTTCATTTGGGACCTACTTTGTAAACTCTGACTATTTTATTAAATCAAACGATGTATTTTCCAAACGACACTTTAGGTCGTTCAATATAACTGTGATTGTGATGCTATGACAGTCAATCCCCAGGAATTCCATTCCGCAAAACAGGTAATTTGGGGGTGTGACAGATGGGTTGCTAGGCTTCCTAAAAAGCCAAACCACACAGGCTTGTGATCACTAATGAGCTAGGTGTGAGCTTGTGGAAATGGTGTAATACCCTGATTGCTCAGGGTATGTTGTAAGTGGGCAAACAACAATCTCACACAACTTATCTAATAAGCTCATGAGAGCTCAACCAACACTGAGACATTGAGTATGACTGGATAGCTTCACAAGAAACTAAAAATCACAAGCTCAAGTTTAGTGGGGAACTTTCCATGAGCTGGGGAAAACAACTCCACCTTCACTGTTTGCTTCAGTGGAAGGAGTAAGATGGAACAAAAAGGTTGGAATGATAAAGCTATGTAAATAAGCTGAAAATGTAAAAACAAGCATGAATATGAACAAAAGGCTAGAAGGGCTACACAAATCAGTAAAATACACAAGCTAGGGTCAAGTCATGAAGCTTATGCAAGCTTATGAACTTGACATAAGATAAGTGCACAGGGCATGGTTTGTGACAGAGGACTCAAACTAAGCTAAGAAATAAGCACTTAAAAAGCTGAGAAGAGATAAGCTAATATTTTACTAATTAAGTTAAGCAGCTGAATTTTAACATCCCAAAAGGATTAAAGCTAAAACTTAATACTGAATCCTACACAAAATTATATATTTTATTCAAAAACGACTATATGAAAATTTTGACTTTTCAAGTTTATGATCAAAGTTGACTTTGATCAACTTTGATCTGAATTTAATGACTGAATAAGCTATATTATGATACAAGAACATGAAATAAACAAGTAAGAACAACTTAAAAACACATTAGCAAGATTTAAGGTTGTGACAACTTCAAAATACTCATAATGAAACAGTCAAGTGTGATTTTGACTATTTACCATTCTATACTCTTAAGTTAATGTTTCATTGAGTCACTTTAGTCATATAAGGCATACATCAATCAAGAAAAACACCATACATACCGTAACTCGATCATCTATCAAAACCAAACAATCCTTAAATGAACATAAATTGAACTTTTCAAAGCAAATTACTGTGTAAACCAAATCTTTACAATCCAGAGAATCCAAAGTGTCAAAATGGATCTTTTTTAGTATAAACAAATAGTCACAAAAGTTTATACCTATGATTATCAAAAATGGACATATTGACAGTAAAAATGCAATATTCAAGCACAATCAATTCCAAAACTTAAACAACCTATATTAAGCTAGAATTACATTACATAACAATAAATAAACACATAAACATGAGAATTGACACATAATAAAGACTAAAACTAAGAAATGCAAAATTGAGAAAAATTGCTTTCATGGTGATGTGAGCTGAGACCCTGGAACCAATTATCAAAACCAATACCTATAGCCTCCCCTGAGGCACTAATACCATGGCAATCCATTATGAACCATGCTCCAAGCTGTATCACCCAAAAACTCATATTTTTGATTTTCCATTGTATTTTCTCTATTTTAGTGATTTTTGCTTTTATAAAGACTAAGCTGATTTAAGGTTTCTAAAAGCTAATTAAGCTTTGTCAGGAGCTTAAGTGACCTATATGAGTCCATCAAACAATAATAATCCAACAGAAATGTAAATAACTTGAAATAAAGGAAAATATGAAAACATGAATTATAAAGATAACTTGTATTAATACTGAAATTAAAGTTCCATTACACTATTTTGAGTTTCATTACACTAATTAAAGCTTTTAAATGACAGTAATTAAAGGAAAGCAATAAAGATTACACTATGATTAAGCTATTCTAAGTGACAATGGCTTAAGGCCAAAGTAGATTTTTTCTCTGTCTTTCTTCTTCTTTTATAGTCTTTTTACTCCTTGGGGACCACTCTTAAGCTCTGACTTCAATCTTGACCTTTGATTCATTATAATCGATCTCAACCATTCAAATTCACTTTTGGCGCCAAAGTCCTTTGTGACAGTTGAGGCAGTTTGAGAAGCATTCAATGCTTCTTGTATGTATGTAGAGGTGGAGGGGACAAGGTGGTGAGCTTTAGAAGCTTTTAGGGTCAAGTATGAGGAAAAACAGGGCAAGGGGGAAAAGGTGGAGTGTTTGAAGGTGGAGAAGCATTAATTGCTTGATGGGAAGAGGTGACAGGGTGTAGGGGAGTAGGTTGTGAGCTGGGGTAGCAGGTGGAGGGGGAAGGTAGAGGTGCAAGTGGTGGTGTTACAGGTGGGGGTGTGAGGTGGAAGAAGAAGAGGGAAAAAGGGGTCCGGGTTAGCCTGTTTTATTTATTAACAAAGGGGTTGGGCTTGGGGTGATTGGGCCAGCTGGGTTTAATTGGATTTGGATTTGTTTTAATAACAAAGTTAGGTCCGTTTGGTGTAGCTAACAACAAGGACCAAAATTGTAATTTTGCCAAACTTCAAGGACTGAAATTAACAATCTTCCAAAGTTCACACAAGGATCAAACCTGCCATATAAGAATAGTACAAGGACCATTTGCATAAAATTCCATTTTTTATAATTCCAAGGACCTTTTATGTCATTTTTGGATTTTGAGGGACTAAAAGTGTAATTTCCCAAAAGTTTATCATAAGGACCATTCTTGTCATTTATAAATAGTACAAGGTTTATTTTTGATAAATTTCACTTTTTAAATTAACCAAGGACTATATTTGACATTTTCCAAACTTGAGGGACTAAAGTTGTCATTTTGTAGATTTTAAACTTTAAAGGGTTTGTTTTGACAACTTTTGAATCTCATGGACCTTAAATGATATTTTACAAGTTTTTGAATTACCAGGGACTAATTTTGACAACTTTTATAACTTGGGGGACTAAAACTGCCAATTATGCAAACTTGATACGTTTTTCACCAGATTTTGATGTTTTTGCATTTAAAACATATAAAACACTTGTTTGTGATATTTTAATCATTTTGATGCATTTATGAGTGTTTTCAGATGTTTTTGGCATTCAAAACAGTACAAAAATGATTAGTATTTAGACACTCATCAATCCCCCACACTAAGATATTGCTAGTCCCTAGCAATGTTTTGAGAAAAATTAATGGATTTTTTCTCTTTACCAAAAGCCATTACTTCTGTAGTAGCCAAATGTTTTAGTTCAAGTAAGAACCATGGTACACCGATAACCATGTGATTTTGAGCAAACCACCAGCTTTCAACGGTTTTGATTTGTCTTTACCAGAAGCCGTTTGCTTCTGGACTAGCCAACTCTTAGATAAATTATCAATATTATCTTTGGTGAGCCGATTACCAATTATGGATTTCCACTGCCTTTACCACAAGCCATAAACTTGCGGGCTAGCCAACTCTTCACTAGTTTAAAGATATGGTGAGTTGAACACCATACAATTTTGGGCAAATTGCAAGCCATAAACGGATTTGAGATATCTTTACCAAGAGCCGTTTGCTCCTGGATTAGCCAATCCTTATGTGGGTTAGACATGGTGGACTGATTACCATTTGTTGTGTTTAGTACATAGTACTTCCACTAAATAAAATTTTTTAAAATTTAGCCATTTTGGGGGAAAAAGGGACTAAAAGGGTACATTTATGATCAAATTCGCCAGAATTTCCCCCCCACACTTAGAAATGAATATTGTCCTCAATATTCAAAGTACCGGCTGTTATGCCGAAACTTAGAACGTAAAAAGATAACATTACTAGCTAAGTGTGGAAACACAACAATTATTCTCTTTTAATATTTACAATTTTCATTCATTTTTTAGATTTATAAACAACATGTGGGGTATCTCCCCCACACTAGGGTGGTACACATGGGTGAAAACCCATGTTAAACTACTGTTTTTGATTACCGAGTCGCTAGCTTGACTCGACCCCGAATTAAATGGTTCATGGGGAAGTGGAGTGGGATTGCCACTCAAAGATTGAGTGAGAAATTGGAGTGGGATTGCCACTCACAGAATTATGAATAATCATCACTAAGATGAATCTAAGAATCTTAAAAAGAAACTCAGAAAAGTCGAGAAGAATCTTTTTTTATTTTTTATTTATAAAAAGAAAGGGAAAATATTTTTGTATTTTTAGATTTATATATATATGTACAAAAGAAAGAAAATTCCTTACAACCGCCCCTTGAAAGGGAATCTGGTCGATAGAGCTCAGAATCAGAAATGACCAACAACCAAATGTTGAAACTGAGGGACTCATCAAACTGGGCAAGTTGTGTGCAAAGGAAAAATGTTTTTGTATTTTATATTGTTTATTGAAAAGAAATATGATATAGTATAAGTAATCACTACCTCCCAGGCTTGTGTCAGGTTTACCACGCTAGCTAATCACTTGTGAATGATTAACTGTAATAAATATGTCCTGACAGCCCGGTAGTTGAATGATAAGGTTTAATATACAAACAAGGATATGTATTTCAACAAAATACAAAATACAAGTCATAATACGTAGCACAGCCTCCCCGGCAGCGGCGCCAAAATTTGATTCCTCCCGAACTACCTTCTTTTATTTCTCCGTCACACTTATCAACCGCTTGTGAACGGTCAACCGTAACAGATGATAAAAGGGCGACAGCCCGGGAGATAATGCAAGTTTACCAAGGATTAAAAATATCCTTAGATCGTTTATGTCCTGGTGAGGCGTGATATCCTAAATACAATGACTTGTGAATTTTTGAAAATAATATTAGTATAGGAAAACAGGAATCTGATTGACTAACACTAGGAATGTGAATAGTAATAGCTCTGTCACAGCTACGTCATTAAAAACGTACAATCAGAAACCTAAAAATCTAAAAGATATACAAACGTACGTTTAACTAAAACGTAAACGTATAAAAACAAAACGATTATAACTATAATAGGGATTTACATGTCTTAGCGACTTAAATGCAAATTAAATAGAATTAAAATATTAAAAATCTATTAAATAAACGCTATCACTATTTGTACAATGATGTTTTTGTGATTTTATAAAATAAAATAACTTAAATAAACTATTTTAACTAAAACGTAAACTCAAATTATCTAAAAACTAGATTTAAAATTAAAACGAGCGTTATTAATAAAAATTACGCTGGAGCGCAAGCAAAAACGTAAAATTTATGAAATAAAAGTCCTACGAGTGTAAAATCAATTTTCTTACGTACTAAATGACAAAAGAAAATTTTTGAAAAAAGAATTATATTTTTTTGACTTTTATATTTTTTATTATGAATTAATTACTAAAAAACACTAATTAAATGTTTAAAAATACTAAAACAAATGAGAAAAATCTGAAACTTTTTTATAAAATACTTAATACTAATACAATTTTATAAAAAATACAAAAACTGAAAAAGCTAGCTCGAATAAGCTAGAAATAAGCTAAATAAGGCGTATAAGCTAAATCTGGCAAAACGTATATAAGAGATTTATTGTGTAGAGAAATGACAGAAAAAGTCCCAAGGGCGCATGGCATCCAGGTACACACTAAACACTCTCATAAGGGGGAGGTCTCAGGTTCGAGCCTGCCTACCCCCTTTTTGCCAAACATTTTATTTTTTTTATTTTCTTTTTGCAAAACTGTATATTAAGCTAAAATATGTAACTTTAACAAAAGCAACTTTTCCAAAACTTGGAAATAAGCTCTGTGGGAGCTTATTTCCATGACAGTTGGCTTTTTAAGCTCAAACTCCTAAATAGAAGCTAGCACTTATGGTTAAAGGGTCTTTTTGGTTTTTTCTCTCTATGAAACTGAGTATATATAAGTATTATACATATTTGAAGAAAATGGAACTTTACAAACTAAAGAAATAAGCTTCAGCTTATGACCACTTCAGTTGAGCTTTTGGCTTACAGTTGGGTCATAAGTTTGAAACAAGCTTGAAAAAGCTATAAAGTGGAAATAAAAGGAAAAGGCATTTATGTACAAGTATAATGGACTAGAATATACAAGCTTGTGCACTGGAATTGGAAAATAAGCTTGAAATAAGCAAATAAGCACTTCCACTGCACTGTAGATCCAAACAGTCCAAACCAAGGCCTGCAACTTTTTTGAATGACCATTTAAGCTGACGGGTTAAGCTCAAAATGGCAAAATGAAAGTTGGAGTTGCAAGATGGCTTGGTAAGCTTTCCAAAAAGCCCAAGTTCACTCTGTGAGGTTCACAGATGAGCTTGTGAGAAGCTTATGAAAATGGCACCATTTCACTGAGTAAGATGGCTACCCAGGACACTTAGAAAAATGGGACAAACAAAAAGCATGTTGCAGCCCTAGTAAATGAGCTACAAGCTAGAAATTAAGCCTGGACTTTGTTTCTGGTGGATAAGCTCCAAAAGGAACCAATTCACACAAGCTAAGTCCAATGATAAGCTTTTGTGAGCTTATGAAGTTTGGTGATTATGGGTAAAACATACTGAGGACTCAGAATGCTTTTCATGGTGGTGATAAGTTAAAGCTACTTGCAGCCTGTGTAAATAAGCTACAAGGTGAGATTAAAGTGCAAAACCATAAAGCTGGGTTGCTAGGCTTCCTAAAAAGCCAAGCCACACAGGCTTGTGATCACTAATGAGCTAGGTGTGAGCTTGTGGAAATGGTGTAATACCCTGATTGCTCAGGGTATGTTGTAAGTGGGCAAACAACAATCTCACACAACTTATCTAATAAGCTCATGAGAGCTCAACCAACACTGAGACATTGAGTATGACTGGATAGCCTCACAAGAAACTAAAAATCACAAGCTCAAGCTTAGTGGGGAACTTTCCATGAGCTGGGGAAAACAACTCCACCTTCACTGTTTGCTTCAGTGGAAGGAGTAAGATGGAACAAAAAGGTTGGGATGATTAAACTATGTAAATAAGCTGAAAATGTAAAAACAAGCATGAATATGAACAAAAGGCTAGAAGGGCTACACAAATCAGTAAAATACACAAGCTAGGGTCAAGTCATGAAGCTTATGCAAGCTTATGAACTTGACAGCATAAGCTGTGCACAGGGCATGGTTTGTGACAGAGGACTCAAACTAAGCTAAGAAATAAGCACTTAAAAAGCTGAGAAGAGATAAACTAATATTTTACTAATTAAGTTAAGCAGCTGAATTTTAACATCCCAAAAGGATTAAAGCTAAAACTTAATACTGAATCCTACACAAAATTATATATTTTATTCAAAAACGACTATATGAAAATTTTGACTTTTCAAGTTTATGATCAAAGTTGACTTTGATCAACTTTGATCTGAATTTAATGACTGAATAAGCTATATTATGATACAAGAACATGAAATAAACAAGTAAGAACAACTTAAAAACACATTAGCAAGATTTAAGGTTGTGACAACTTCAAAATACTCATAATGAAACAGTCAAGTGTGATTTTGACTATTTACCATGCTATACTCTTAATTTAATGTTTCATTGAGTCACTTTAGTCATATAAGGCATACATCAATCAAGAAAAACACCATACATACCACTGTAACTCGATCATCTATCAAAACCAAACAATCCTTAAATGAACATAAATTGAACTTTTCAAAGCAAATTACTGTGTAAACCAAATCTTTACAATCCAGAGAATCCAAAGTTTCAAAATGGATCTTTTTTAGTATAAACAAATAGTCACAAAAGTTTATACCTATGATTATCAATAATGGACATATTGACAGTAAAAATGCAATATTCAAGCACAATCAATTCCAAAACTTAAACAACCTATATTAAGCTAGAATTACATTACATAACAATAAATAAACACATAAACATGAGAATTGACACAGAATAAAGACTAAAACTAAGAAATGCAAAATTGAGAAAAATTGCTTACATGGTGATGTGAGCTGAGACCCTGGAACCAATTATCAAAACCAATACCTATAGCCTCCCCTGAGGCACTAATACCATGGCAATCCATTATGAACCATGCTCCAAGCTGTATCACCCAAAAACTCATATTTTTGATTTTCCATTGTATTTTCTCTGTTTTAGTGATTTTTGCTTTTATAAAGACTAAGCTGATTTAAGGTTTCTAAAAGCTAATTAAGCTTTGTCAGGAGCTTAAGTGACCTATATGAGTCCATCAAACAACAATAATCCAACAGAAATGTAAATAACTTGAAATAAAGGAAAATATGAAAACATGAATTATAAAGATAACTTGTATTAATACTGAAATTAAAGTTCCATTACACTATTTTGAGTTTCATTACACTAATTAAAGCTTTTAAATGACAGTAATTAAAGGAAAGCAATAAAGATTACACTATGATTAAGCTATTCTAAGTGACAATGGCTTAAGGCCAAAGTAGCTTTTTTCTCTGTCTTTCTTCTTCTTTTTATAGTCTTTTTACTCCTTGGGGACCACTCTTAAGCTCTGACTTCAATCTTGACCTTTGATTCATTATAATCGATCTCAACCATTCAAATTCACTTTTGGCGCCAAAGTCCTTTATGACAGTTGAGGCAGTTTGAGAAGCATTCAATGCTTCTTGTATGTATGTAGAGGTGGAGGGGACAAGGTGGTGAGCTTTAGAAGCTTTTAGGGTCAAGTATGAGGAAAAACAGGGCAAGGGGGAAAAGGTGGAGTGTTTGAAGGTGGAGAAGCATTAACTGCTTGATGGGAAGAGGTGACAGGGTGTAGGGGAGTAGGTTGTGAGCTGGGGTAGCAGGTGGAGGGGGAAGGTGGAAGTGCAAGTGGTGGTGTTACAGGTGGGGGTGTGAGGTGGAAGAAGAAGAGGGAAAACGGGGTAAAAGGTTTGTCTGTTTTATTTATTAACAAAGGGGTTGGGCTTGGGGTGATTGGGCCAGCTGGGTTTAATTGGATTTGGATTTGTTTTAATAACAAAGTTAGGTCCGTTTGGTGTAGCTAACAACAAGGACCAAAATTGTAATTTTGCCAAACTTCAAGGACTGAAATTAACAATCTTCCAAAGTTCACACAAGGATCAAACCTGCCATATAAGAATAGTACAAGGACCATTTGCATAAAATTCCATTTTTTATAATTCCAAGGACCTTTTATGTCATTTTTGGATTTTGAGGGACTAAAAGTGTAATTTCCCAAAAGTTTATCATAAGGACCATTCTTGTCATTTATAAATAGTACAAGGTTTATTTTTGATAAATTTCACTTTTTAAATTAACCAAGGACTATATTTGACATTTTCCAAACTTGAGGGACTAAAGTTGTCATTTTGTAGATTTTAAACTTTAAAGGGTTTGTTTTGACAACTTTTGAATCTCATGGACCTTAAATGATATTTTACAAGTTTTTGAATTACCAGGGACTAATTTTGACAACTTTTATAACTTGGGGGACTAAAACTGCCAATTATGCAAACTTGATACGTTTTTCACCGGATTTTGATGTTTTTGCATTTAAAACATATAAAACACTTGTTTGTGATATTTTAATCATTTTGATGCATTTATGAGTGTTTTCAGATGTTTTTGGCATTCAAAACAGTACAAAAATGATGAGTATTTAGACACTCATCATCTACCAACGTGCCTACAATTATCTCCACTGTTGTCGAGGATGTTCAAGCAGCTGGTTCAAATACTCGTCCACTCATGCTTGACAGAACTGACTATGACTCTTGGGCTCAACGAATCAGATTGTACTGTCTTGGAAAGGAAAATGGGGTCAACATTCTCAAATCCATTGATGAAGGACCTTATCAGATTTAGACTACAAGAGACTTAATTGATACAGCTGCAGATGGAACAATGATCTATGGAATAGACAGACCAAAGACGTATGATGAGCTCAATGATAAGGAGAAAAAGAGATTCAATGCTGATATCAGGGCTTCTAACATTATACTTCAAGGTCTTCCAAAAGATATCTACAAGCTTATCAATCACAACACCGAAGCCAAGGCAGTTTGGGATAATGTCAAGATGCTTCTCTCAGGTTCTGAATTAACCAAGGAAGACCGAGAATCACAACTATATGATGAGTTTGAGCACTTCAAGATGAAACTAGATGAGAGTGTCTATGAGTACTACGTGAGATTCCATAAGCTTGTAAATGATATGAGGAATATCAGAATGACTATGCCAAATATTCAATTTGAACTCAAAGTTTGTGAACAACATGAATCGAATGGCACAAGTTTGTCACCTCTGTGAAGCTAACCAAAGGATTGAAGGACACAAACTATGAGCAACTATATGCCTTCCTTCTTCGGAATGAGAGACATGCTATGTTTGAAAAAGGATTCTTGAGCAGTTCAAATCTAAGCAGGGAGAAACCAGTTCGTCAAATGACTCAACTGCCTTCTACACCAATGTTGGTATTACTGCCAAAGCATCTCAAGTCATACCCATGGGTAATGGTAATCACAAACTCATTCCTGATCTGAGGTTCAAGCAAGCTGATGCTGATGCTGTCATGGGACACTTCATTAATCAACTGGCTCTTATGGTTAAACAAAACCTGACCCTCAGTCCACATACCAACAGTCTTCACACTAACAATGAGATCAGAACTGCATCCAATCTACACAATCAAGCAACTGTCAGAGATGGGAAGGTTATGGTGCAACCAGCTCAAGAAAGGCAGTATGAACAGGGAAGGGGAGGAGTTGGTAGAGGATATGGGGTAAATCAGAATAGGGAAAGGAATGGGAATCAAGGTCAAGCAAAGCCAATTAAGTGCTACAACTGTGGTGGTGAGGGACATATTTCTAGGAACTGCACATCTCCAAAACGTCCTCGAATGCGAATACTTCAAAGACATGATGCTGCTTGTGCAAGCTCAGGATAATGGAGCAGCTTTGGATGAAGAGGAGTTGTTGTTCCTTGCTGAGGAAAATGCCCGAACCTATGATGCTGATGTTGATGAACAACCAATTCAGGAGATAGGTCATAATCATCAAAATGCATTTCAAGTAGTTGACTGTGATGCATTTGACTCTGATGTCGATGATGAACCAACTGCCCAAACAATATTCATGGCTAGCATCTCACCTATGGTCTCTCCAAAGGTCTCTCCACCACAACATGCTGGTCCATCCAAAGACAAAATCATTTCTGAGGTATTAAAAATATATGATAATGTTGATGGGCAAAAGATGCATAATAAAGTACAAAATCTTGAAAATTATGAATCAGATATTGATGATGAGGGTAATAGCAATATTGTCCCATATGATCAATATGTGAAGCAAAGTGAAAGTGAGATTGTACCAAGTAATGCATCTTTCGCAGTCAACGAGGACTATGTCTTTGATGAATTCACTGCATGTGTCCCTGATGATTCTGTTATCTCTAAACTGAATGCCTATAAAGAACAAGTTGCTATTTATGAACAACGTGCTAAGTTTGAGTTGAACACCCGTGAGCAGGAAATGGATGACCAAATGCGTACAGTTATTAGAAAAAGTAACTTTAGAGAAGAAGTCTTAAAACAAGAGTTAAACTCCTTACAAGAAAAGCTTTCTAAAACTGCTAAGCAAAAACAAGAACTTCAAGAAAATGTTAAAATGCTTAAGCAAGAATTCAATGCTAAGGAATCAAAACTTTTGAATGATTTTTCCAATCGAAAAACTTTGAAAAACAAGCTCGAAAATAAGTTGTACGTACAAGGGAATGCCATTCAGACTGCTCACTTGATCACTAAGCATAGAGTTTTAAGCGATAAGCACAGTATTCCCCTTGTTGAGGAACCAAATCCAGAGGTCATTAAAAAGGCTAGAGATGCTAGTAAGGTACTTTATGATGGTAATGAAATTCTTAAGCCTAGACAAAAACCTAGTTGCGTTGAGTGCACTGAGGAAGATAGAAAATTAGATGATGCATTTAGGGAGAAAATGAATAAGAAGCTAGAAGATCCTGAATGTAAAGAGAATAACATAACGATCAAACCCCATGATTACAAAAAGGAAAATTGGATTTCCTTGAACAAGTTTAAGCCTCAAACGTTGTTAACACCAACAAGTGTTCGGAAAAAGGATTTAGATAAGTAAAAAGCAGAGAATCTTGTTGTAACAAACCCTCCCCTTAGGAAAATGCCTTCACCGACTGTGTATCCTCCGAATACACCAATGCATTTAGTTCCTAGAACTATTGCCACTAAAAGCAAGACCTTAATCACTCAATATGTTATTTTTCAACTATTTGTTGATTTTGAGAAAACTTGTAAGAAAAGGATCACACCCACTAGGATAACTGAAGGGGAAAGGGGTTTTGAGCAAACTAAAGAATGCTATTTAACTGAGGTCATGCCTTTCTTTAAACAACTAAAAGGTCAATTTGAGAGTCTTAAAAAGGGGATGGATTCAGATATTAAAGAAATGGAAAAGGAATTTGATGCTATGATAGTTGAGGTTAGTGACTATGAGCGAGAATTAAAATATAATGAGATTGAGAGGAAAAACTTGTATACCTTGAATGAGAATCTTATTTCTGAATGTATTACTCAAGATGTGTTTTACATCGCTACTTAATTGTTCCATTAATAATTCTCAATTTCATGAATTATCTGTTGCTCTGAAAGTCTCCCATGATCGTGTCATTGAGCTTGAAAAACTAACTCTAAACTGCATGATAAAGTTGAACAGGATGATCATGATAACTTGGTGAAACAGTTTTCTAAATTAGAAGTTGAGCATCTTGCTTTGCAATTAAAATATCAACATCTGAAAGAAAATGTTAAAACCTCAAATATCAAGACATCCTTGGATGCTCCTGAATTTGATGCAGTTTTGAAATTAGCAAACGTGATGAACAAATTCGAGCTCATTGTAACACGATCAGAAAGTTGAAAGCCCAAATCTCTCAATTAAAGGGTGAAAGAACAATGTGACTGGCTCCCAAATGCCTCCTTCTTTAGATTCTCAGTATTCTCAAACTTTTCATCTTCAAAACTTAGTTAATGCTTTACAAAAGGAAAACGAGAGTTTTCTAGAAGAAAATGAAAAAGTTAAACGACACTTTAAAGAGTTATATGATTCAATGAAAGTCACTCGTGACCAAAACAACGAAAAAATAACGTCTTTACAAAAATAAATTGAGAATCTGAGGAGTCAAGAAAAAGAGAAACTGCCACTTGTTTTTAATGAGAATGTTGCATCAAAGTCATCCTCAGACTGCAAATATATTGTGACAGTTAAATACATTCCTCTTCATTTTAGGAATAATGAACCTGTGTTTCATAACTATTGTGCTCACCTTAAGGATAGCCTAGAATGTCTCCGTGAGATTGTGGAAGAGGATTTCATTAATAAACCTCTTGATAGAGATATTAGGTTTGCTTGCATTCAGGCCAAACGATCTCAGGAGCTGCTAGAATGTTTAATTGCAACATGTCCTAAATCCTTAGGTGCGAAAGGTAAAGCTGTGATGCCTTGTTCCATGCCTAGTGCCAAGCATACAAACCATTCTATGCCCTGTTTTAAGAAAATGAACACTAATGTGCCTTCAAGTAGTTCAGATCCCTTCACGTCTAGTTCAGGAATGCAAAAAGTAGATCAACCAACTAATGCTCCCATAATTCCCTCTACAGGAGTAATCAGTGACATTAAAGCAAGCGGGTCAAAACCTCCAAGCAATACCAAGCAAGATAGGACCTCGCAAGCTAAGAATGTGCATTGAAAGAGAGTAGAAGATCACCCTAGGAATATTAAGTTTGAGTTGAATAAAACGAATCGTGTTGATTCTAGTGTTAGCTTTAAGCGTACTATAATTAATGCGAATTCTGCTACTTTTGGAAAAACATGTAATGATGATTGCGTGGTTTTTGTTACTAATCTTAAATGTGGTGTGAATGGTTTGTCTAATGCTGTTAAATGCCCTGATAAAACTGTTAATGTTAGAATTCAAGCTAAGAAGGCTAAAAGGCAAAGGTAAAAGAAAGTTAGAAAACAGTGGAAACCCACAGGAAGGAAATTTAGTAATATAGGTTATCAATGGATACCTACCGGCCGTAAGATTAATGAGCTTTGCCCTAAAGTTGCTAAATCAATGCCCACTAGAAAATGGATGCCTATTGGTAGAACTATTCCCTTAAGAAGTGAACATACTTTGAATAGGACAAATATGGACACTAGCATCTTTGATCTATTTCTAATGATTCCATTGTTTCTACTGATGTGGGTGTTCCAATCATCATACTTAACCAAGTGGAACCCATTATTGCATAAGGATCCCAATTATCCAGCTTATCCATTCTTATGCGTTCAGTTCAAGCTGCGGATCGCTTCAAAACGTTACGTGGTACTTGGACTCGTGTTCCAAGCATATATTTGGAGACGGTCGCGGCTCATGAACTTCGTGAGTAAATTCATTGGGACTATTAGATTCGGGAACGACCATTTTGGAGCAATTATGGGTTATGGTGATTATGTAGTTGGCAAAGTGTAATTTCCGTGGTATATTATGTGGAAGGTCTTGGTCATAATTTGTTCTCTGTTGGTCAATTACGTGATTCTGATCTAGAAGTGGCCTTTAGAAAACATACTTGCTTCGTTAGAGAACTTGATGGTGTGGAATTGTTAAGAGGTACTCGTGGTTCTAACCTATACACCATCTCTATCGAAGACATGATGAAGTCTTCTCCAATCTGCTTGCTGTCAAAGGCTTCTAAAACAAAGTCATGGTTATGGCATCATCGTCTCAATCACTTGAACTTCTACACCATTAATAACCTTTCGAGAAAGGATCTTGTCGAGGCTTACCATTAAAATATGAAAAGATCATCTTTGTTGACTTGCCAATTGGTAAAAGCACTAAATATGCCCACAAACCAAAACCACAAACTTCAGATAATGGAAGTTCTTTATACCCTTCATATGGATCTGTGCAGACCAATGAGAGTGCAAACGATAAATGGGAAGAAATACATTATAGTAGTTGTTGATGACTACTCTCGATTTACTTGGGTAAAGTTTTTGAGGACAAAGGATGAAACTCGAGATGTCATCATCAAACTAATCAAAGCCTTCAGTTCGACTCAACAATACGGTCAAAATTGTTCGAGCAGACAATGGCCGATTTGTTAACAAAGACTTAATTCAGTTTTATGAAAGTGTTGGAATCGGTCATCAAAGAAGTGTTCCACGAACTCCTCAACAGAGCGGTGTAGTTGAAAGACGAAATCGAACTCTTGTGGAAGCCGCAAGAACAATGCTAATTTATTCAAAGGTTCCAATGTTTCTATGGGGTGAAGCCATTGCCCTTTGCTTGCTACACCCAATATCGTTCCCTTATACACACCTCTCATGGAAAAACTCCATATGAACTTGTCCATAAACGAAAAACCGATTTATCCTATCTTCGTGTGTTTGGTGCTTTGTGCTATCCAACAAATGATGGTCAAGATTTAGGTAAATTAAGAGCTAAAGGCGACATTGGAGTTTTTGTAGGTTATACATCAAACAAGAAGGGTTACCGAATCTACAACAAAAGAACCCGAAATATCATGGAAACTATTCACGTCACGCTTGATGAGTGTCCGGTCAAATGGCTCCAGGACAATCGATTACGGACCCAACTCAACTTTCATCAAGTAGTCCTATTTCTACTCGTTTCAAATCTCTCATCGCAACTCCTTATGTACCTCCATAAGAAGATGATTTAAAGAAATTGTTTGATCCAATGTTTGATGAACACTATGAGCCAAATGCTAATGAAATGTCAATTCCATCAACAGAGGTTGCTCCTATCCCTGTTAATGAAGTCAACCCGCTCAATATCATTAAGACAAGAAGCGCCTGCTGCTGATCACTCTGTCTCATCAACAAATCATCAATCATCAATTGTACATCATGGAATTGTTTACGCACCCATGATGAAGTTAATCCCTTTACGACTCCTGAAGATGCTCCATTCGAAAACATATTTGCTCCTGAATCTTCATCAAAACCATATTCATCAGGAGATATCGACTATGCTACTTCAGTTCCTCAACAACAGCCACATGAACACATCTGAAAATGGACACATGATCATCCATTGGACAACATCATTGGAAACCCCTCTCGTCCGGTATCCACACGGAAACAACTTGCAACCGATGCCTTATGGTGCTTCTTCAACTCAGTACTCTCTAAGATCGAACCAAAAGATGTTAAAACTGCCATGAATGAAGACAATTGGTTCAATGCCATGCAAGAAGAAATTCATGAGTTTGATCGACTTGATGTATGGGAATTAGTACCTGCTCCAGATTGTGCCATGATCATTGCTCTAAAATGGATCTTCAAAGTGAAACTTGATGAGCATGGTGATGTTTTAAAGAACAAGGCTCGATTGGTTGCAAAAGGATACCGTCAAGAGGGGGTATTGACTTTGAAGAATCATTTGCTCCTCGTTGCTCATATCGAGGCAATCAATAATCTTCTTGGCTAACGCTGCAAGTAAGAACATGGTAGTCTATCAGATGGATGTAAAGACGGCGTTTCTTAACGGAGATCTTAAAGAAGTCGTTATACGTCGGACCAACCGAAGGCTTTGTGAATCCAGAGCATCCTACTCCGCTTTATCGTTTGAAGAAAAATCTTTACGGTTTAAAGCAAGCTCCAAGGGCATGGTATGATACGCTATCAAAGTTTCTTCTATCTACCGGATTCAAAAGGAGCAGTTGATCCGACATTGTTCACCAAGTCAATCAAACATTTAATTCACGTTCAAATATATGTTGATGATATTATCTTTGCCTCGACTGACCCCAATGAGTGTGACCGTTTTTCAAATGAAATGGGTTCTAAATTTCAAATGTCAATGATGGGACAAATGTCATTTTTCTTGGGATTACAAATTTCACAAAGTCCCGGAGGCATTTTTATAAATCAATCTAAATATGCAAATGCGATTTTAAAGAAATTTGGATTTGATTCTAGTGACCTGTTGACACTCCCATGATAGAGCGTACTAAACTAGATGAGGACCACTCGGGGATCATGGTAGACCAAACAAAATATCGTAGCATGATCGGATCCCTGATGTACCTCACAGCTAGTAGACCGAGACATCTTGTTATTTGTTTGCATGTGTGCTAGATATCGTGCTAAGCCTACCAAAAAGCACCTTGAAGCGGTTAAGCGGGTCTTTCGGTATCTCCAAGGAACCATCAATATGGGACTTTGGTACCCAAAGGACACCGGTATGTCACTAACGACCTATGCAGATCTTGCGATCATGTAGGATGTCAAGATACACGCGTCGAAATGCGTCACGGAGGTGCTCAGTTTTTGAGTGATAAGCTTGTGAGCTGGTCTTCAAAGAAGCAAATGAGCACTTCTATTTCCTCTATAGAGGTTGAATACATAGCCATGTCATCTTGTTGTGCTCAAATCCTATGGATGAGATCCCAATTATCTGACTATGGCTTTGAATTCAACAAAATCCCTCTGTACTGTGATAATAAAAGTGCTATTGCTCTCTCATGCAACAACGTTCAACACTCAAGAGCAAACCACATCGAAATTCGACATCATTTCATCAGGGAGAAAGTTGAAAACGGTGTGGTGGAACTTTACTTGTGAGGATCAATACCGTTAGCGAGACATCTTCACCAAAACTCTTCCTAGAGAACGTTTTGAGTTTATCCTTCCACGACTTGGTCTTAAGAACCTACAACCGGAAACACTCAAACGTCTTCAAGAGGAAGAAGAGGAGTAAAGGTTTTCTTCATCTATCACTTGTAAATATCTATTCGAAAAACAAAATACAAAATTACAAAACCTTCAAAAGCAAATAGAAAAATATAAAACTTTCAAAATCCATAAAAAATTTGAAAATCTTGAAAAATTTCAAAAATATTGTCTTTTTGTCATGTTTTCCACGATTCGATAATATCTACGATCTTTGTCTTTGTCATTCAAAGAATGACACGGGACTTTAGATATTGTTCGAAGGTTAAAAAAAAAAAAAAAAAAATCAAAAAATATTTTTGGGAGAAAGTGAAACAATGGTTTATTGTCATTTCAGGCAATAACCCGCTTTTCAAAGAAAAACGAGCCATGCTTTATCTTGGTTTTCAAATCTCATGCTCTGATTCTATAAACAATTACTTACTATCCAATGAAAACTAATTGATTTGAAAAATAACTCGGACTCTATTTTTGAAAATCATCTGGACTTAACGTTTGTCAAAATATATATCTCTCAATCAACAACTTATGTCATTGATTGAGGGGGAGAATGATTTCAATTAAATCAAAAGGTTATTTGTCATATAATTGTTTTCAAAAGATAATCATGCATGTTTAATCAATGGAGTTTAAAGTCTCAAAATCCGATCCTTATCAGTTAAAACGTTTTCATAATCAAGTCACAATTCTCCATAAAATCTTTCAAAATCAATTTAAATCTACAGAGATCACAAATCTCAAATGATTTGATAATTGTGATGATCGGGGGAGAATTTGTGATTTAAATTGGATTTAAACTGATAATTAGGTAAATGGTTTTATAAGGATGTACAAGCTCTCCTTCCCACATGTGCCAAATGATTTCAAATTTTCCATGCACATGTTGAGGGGGAGCATCTATCTTAAACCACAAAGATTTGAAACGTGATCAATTTATTTCAATGTCCAGTCTTTTCCTAATATGTGCAAAACATTTTCAAATTTCCATGCACATATTGAGGGGGAGCAACTATTTTGAAAACCACATTCTTTATATAACTACTCTTAGATGCAAGCCAACCCCTCAAAGATGAAAATTATTTCTATTACAAAATGATGCGTGATGCACATGTTGAGGGGGAGCTCTTGTTCTAAAAATATCAAAAACAATTCAGGTACAGAATGCTTTGATAATATATCACAAGTATCTGGATTGATTTTCAAATGGTTTTCAATTGGTTCCAATGGCAGATGAACAATACCAAATAGACCAACCAAATTTACGTTATGTATGGTGATATAAGGAAGATAAGGTTAGGTATTTGTTCCCATGATCCGCCAGAACCGGAGGGATCTACCCAGGGACAATCCACTAGATAGTGTAGAAGTCCTTAGGTTTGATGAAAAAGGAGAAAAGTGAGATAAGGGAAGAGTGCGGACTGAGATAGAGCTAGAACTGGAATAAACCCAACAAGGTTCTAGTTATGAAGTCTCGGTAAGCACTGAAGGGGTTGAAGAATGAAAAAGAAATGAAATGAGAAAGGGGTGAAAAGAAATAGCCCTCCATTAATTCAACCTTAGGGCAGTATCCGGGTTCAATTCATATGCTACTGGTGGTTACCAAGGTAACATCGGTATTGAAGACAAGACGTCATGGACCCAGTGACGCACTGCACTACAACTTCCCAAGCTACTCAAGTTCCTCTTAAAAGGACTTGTTTCATTCTCACGGGGAACCGACATAATATATCGACTTTCTCTTAGAGATTGTTGATATTGAAGAAGGAGATCCTCTCCCTAGTCTCCGAAATAGGATCCAAATATGCACAATTGAGTCTAGAGCCAGGAGATAATCTAATAAATCTCCTTAGGACACTGTCAATGAAGACTCTCCGTTTCACACAATGTGGAAAGAGAGATTATATCTTATGAGTCCTACGCATTATCCTTGTGGTATTGCGTAACATCTGAGTGATAAGCATACATATTCACAATGAAGATGGAAAGCCTTCTGGAGCCAACATCAAACAAGCTCCTGGTACGTGGCATGTGAGATCTATTCAATTGATCAACCATGTGACAACTGAACAAAAACAATGGGGCGATTCAATCTTTTGAATCAATCCTGGTTCAGGTTATGGATTGACGGATACCTTTGAAAAACCGGTCGTTGTGCTTCAAAACTCTTTTCTTTAGCACATCGACTGTGTACAAATATTTCAAAATAAAAGGTGTTTATGATTGATAACCGATTTTCATTAAAACCTTCGTTGTATTGCAAAAACAATTTCCATTGAGCGGTACACGATTGTTTTTCAAATCTCTTTTTATCAATCAGTGAATCTCAATTCGTTGGTTCACTCACTCCGTGTTGTCTTCTTTGAGACGCGTTCGGTTTGAGAACAACTAGAACAGCGAAAACCCTGTCAAGGAAATTCTTTAGAATTTTACGATCACGTGCGTACTTGTACTTGATCAACGGGAACCGTGGGCCGTGTACCTCAATTCAACGAAAGTGATCAAAGACACTTTTGTGCACTTTATTGCTAACTGTTGTATGCAGTGCGCGACGTTCTTGTGATCCGAATGAAGCGGTCAATTCATAGCCGCATGCTCACACAATACATTCATTTCTAAAGAAATCATGATAAGTGCATCAATGACTCCGATATTTTCACTCCATGCTTCGCTACGATCCGCCAATATCATGAATCATCTAAAGCTTCCGCTACTCTGATGAGAAGAAATCATGATCCAGAATGTGAGCATGTTGGTCCAAAAGTCACAACATCACATAATACCAACACCACAAAGGATGAGTAAGAGATTTATGATTTCTGATGATCTCAAAGCTGGCTCAAAACTCATTATCACGTGGATCAGATAAAGACCTCTACTTGGATTAACCAAACATGCATCAATGACTACGAGCTTCAGAGCAAAGTACTACATCAAGAATGCAAGAACAATTTATAATTTAATATCTGTTTGTATTCAATGTAATTTGAATGTGTGTTTGAGGTGACCTCCCTTAGGGGGAGATTGTTAGGATTTAGTAAATCCAGTCATTAAAGAGTCGGTCACCTCAAGTATATGTAATCGTTAAAAAGCTCGTAGTTGTAGATTGTTTAATGTTAAGTTGTATTTAGTTAAGTAACACCGTGGAGGGCGGACGGTCTTTACCCAGTATGCCGATCCACGCGTAGGTGGCGATTTGTGTAAGGACTATAAATACTCTCTACCTCCCAAGGTAGAGGGTTGGAGCTCATAATAAGATTTTTCTTTCTCTCACTAAAGTTCCCAACCTCTAACTTTCTCTCTCTAAAACCATATTATACGCCTATTTGATCTTGTGGTTTAGTGTGTTTATGAAATCCAATATGTTACATATCTGGATTGATTTTCAAATGGTTTTCAATTGACTCCAATGGCAGATGAACAATACCAAATAGACCGACCAAATTTACTTTATGTATGGAGTTATAAGGATGGTTAGGTTAGGTATTCGTTCCCACGATCCCGCCAAAGCTGGAGGGATCTACCCAGGGACAATCCACTATATAGTGTAGAGTCCTTAGGTATGTTGAAAAAAGGAGAAAAGTGAGATATGGGAAGAGTCTTGGTGAGAAAGAGCTAGAAATGGAATAAACCCAACAAGGTTCTAGTTATGAAGTCTCGGTAAGCACTGAAGGGGTTGAAGAATGAAAAAGAATTGAATGAGAAAAGGGTAAAAATAAATAGCCCTCCAATTATTCAACCTTAGGGCAGAAGCCGGGTTCAATACATATGCTACTGGTTGTTACTAAGATAACACCGGTATTGAATACAAGACGTCATGGACCCAGTGATGCACTGCACTACATCTTCCCAAGCTACTCAAGTTTCTCTTAAAAGGGTCTTGTTTCATTCTCACGGGGAACCTACATAATCTATCGACTTTCTCTTAGAGATTGTTGATATTGAAAAAGGAGACCCTCTCCCTTGTCTCCGACATAGGAACCAAATGCGCACAATTGAGTCTAGAGCCACGAGATCATCAAATAAATCTCATTAGGACACTGTCAATGAAGACTCTCTGTTTCACACAATGTGGAAGAGAGATTATATCTTAAGAGTCCTACGCATTATCCTTGTGGTATTGCCAGAACATCTGAGTGATATTCAAACATATTCACAATGAAGATGGAAAGCCTTCTAGAGCCAACATCAAACAAGCTCTTAGTAGGTGGCATGTGAGATCTATCCAATAGATCAACCATGTGACAACTGAACAGAAACAATAGGGCGATTCAAACTTATGAATCAATCCTGGTTCAGGTTATGGATTGACGGATACCTTTGAAAAACCGGTCGTTGTGCTTAAAAATTCTTCTCTTTAGCACATCGACTGTGTATCAATATTTCAAATATAAAAAGGTGTTTACGATTGATAATTGATTTTTCTCAAAAAACCCTCGTTGTATTGCAAAAACACTTTATTGAGCAGTACTCGATTGTTTTCCAAATCTCTTTTCATCAATCGCTGAATCTCAAATTCATGGTTCACTCATCCGTGTTGTCTTCTTTGAGACGCGTTCGGTTTGAGAACAAATAGGCAGTACCGCGAAACCTGTCAAGGAGATTCTTCGAATTATACTTGATCACAGGCAAAGATACTTGTCTGATCAACGGGAACCGTGGGACGTGTACCTCAATTCAACGAAAGTGATCAAAGACACTTTCGTGCGCTTTTATTGCTAACTTGTATGCGTATTCTAATGCACGCCCTACGTTTCTGGCTGTCGAGAATGGAGAGGTCAAACCATAGCCGCATGCTCACACAACACATTCATTTCTAAAGAAATCATGATAAGTGCATCAACGACTATGATATATTTCACTCCATGCTCTACGCCGCAAATATCATGAATCAACTAAAGCTTTCGCTACACTGATGAAAAGATTTCATGATCCAGAATGTGAGCATGTCGGTCCAAAAGTCACAACTTCACATAATGTCAACACCGAAATGGAAGAGTCAGAGATTTATGGTAGCTAATGATCTCAATCTTTGGCTCAAAACTCATTATCACGTGGATCAGTTAAAGACCTCCACTTGGTTTAACCAAACATGCAAAATGAAGAATCAAAAACTACGGGCTACAGAGCAAGGAATATTATCAAGAATCCAAGAACAATCTTTATGTAATATCTGTTTGTATTCAATGTATTTTGAGGTGACCTCCCTTAGGGGGAGATTGTTAGAATTTAATAAATCCAGTTATTAAAGTGTCGGTCACCTCAAGTATATGTAATCGTTAGAAAGCTCGTAGTCGTAGTTATTTAATGTTAAGTAGTATTTAGTTAAGTAACACCGTGGAGGACGGACGGGTCTTTACCCACTGTATGCCTGATCCACAGCCCGTAGTTGGCGTTTTATGTAAAACTATAAATACCCTCTACCTCCCAAGGTAGAGAGTTGGAGCTCATAATAACACTTTTACTTTCTCTCACTAAGTTCCCAAACCTCTAACTATTTCTCTCTCTAAAACCTTATATTATACGCCTATATGTGATCATGATTTATCCAATATGTTACAATGAATATGTGTTAACTATGATTATGTGTTAACTTACATAATTATATATATCTTGAATTTACAAACCATGATGAATATGTGTTAACTATGATTATAAATAAAAAAATAAAAAAAATGTTTGATCAACTGTTTGGCCACTTCAAAGTAAAAAATTACCGGAATTGATGAATTTGTAATGCCCAAATAAAAATACATAATTTTATGCATAAAACCATGCATGTAAGTAAGTTTGGGGTAGATGTGCAGCGTATTGAAAACCAACATCTAAGATAGTTAACTGCCTAATTACAGGAAGGGGACTAAAACAAAGAGCATTTCAACCAACTTGAAACATTACCTGGTGACGAAGACAAACACCTAAGATTGGAATGTCTTCGCACTCTAGCAGCAACTTAAGGCAGATCCATGTTTCGCCCAAAAAAAGGTGGTTCAATATCTCCAATGTGACATAATATATGAGATTATACCAAGACATTTAACTCTTATAGACATTAAAAAGTTGTATACCACCGATAGTGGTTACTTAAGTCTTGTAGTACCATAAACGTTACAGTATTATACAAAAATCACATGAGAAAGGGAAGTAACTCATGGGAATTAATAGAACATAAAGGCATGTAGTTGCACATCTAGACCTCACTGCGATAATTGGAAATGCTTTAATACATGCAGTTGGCAAAAGAAGTACATTGAACACTTAAGCTCCTTTTGAAATAATTTATGATAACATACAAATGGAACGTGAAGAACCATCGTGTAAGAAGAAATCAAGCATGACTATTCAATACGAATTCATCGTGCATCTAATTGAAACTTGGGCATGGAATGCATTTAAATGCACATGAATTATACTCAATGACAATAGTGTACAAAACATACCAAATGCACACTCGAAATTTCTAGTGTTTGGGTTGTAGTAGCCCATGCGTTTTGAAGAAGTTATGTCTTAGGGACAACTGTTTACTCACCAACAGTTGTAGAGCCTGTGTTTCTCCATTCTTGCTTCCCGTAGTTCTTAACTGCGGCTTTAAGCTACAAAGCATGTTAGTGCAAGTTGGTCACATAATGATCAATGTTGTCAAGACAACCTCTTGCAACGTTTTCACAGGAAAGAAGTGAAAATGGACTAACCTTATCATACCACTGGAATGCTTCGATTTCTAGGAATTTCCACGTTCCATCTTTTTAGGGATAAGACGGATATCTAACCTCTCCTACATGACCATACCAAACAATCATGAATGTGTTATATTTCTATTGCTTAAGAGTACATTGAACCATACATAATAAACGTTTTTGACTTCTTTTGACCCATTTGACCCTATCAACATGCACCTTTTTTCTGCATCTTTTTTTTATATTTTATTTTTAGTTGGTTGAAATGATAATAAAAGTATAATTCATCTATGACCAAAGTAATCAGAGACAGTACATCCCTGGTAGTTCCAAGAATCCATAGGACTCCCGATATTTTTAGTGTCTGTTAGAATTGAAAGCAAAATTGTCATCATGGATATAACTTTCAGTGAGATGTTACCTTAGTACAAATTTTACCAACAATAGCTATGGTCTTAACACGGTATAATCAACGAAGAGTCCGGGCACCAAGAAGAATTGCATCACTTCCTACAGCATTGTGATGATTTATTATCATATTGACTTGTTATGACAAATTAAAAACACTACATTTAGATTGAGTAACTAACCGCCTGAAACAACATTAACAATAGTAGTTGCTTCCGCACGAGTTGGTCTAAAATTGTCAGTCATAGACTCATAGTATCCACAACATGTGTAACCACGGCTGGTTTTCCAGCAATGTTACACTTGTAAAAAGCAACTTTCTAAAATTAAAAGACCTGCAGAAAAGTACATTGGACAGTGTAAGACCTTGTGAAAACAGTTTTTTAAGAAGAGAAAAGGCTTATATGTCCATTATCCACAAAAAAAGGCACACATTATACATTATAAAAGACAATAAGATAACATAATCTGCCAGTAAATTTAATAAACTTAAATGACTCTAGCATAAACGTGGGTCGTGAACTAAAACATATCTATTCAGATGTGACACTTACGTGTACACCAACGACGAAACCTACTACTACATATATGAAGGTGTGAGCGTATGAATACTTAATCAAATGAACCATCTTGTCACTAACAAATACCGAACAATATTTTCTTATATGCCACCCTTTGACTTTTGGTGAATGTTCTGATCGGGTTGAAATTTTATTTAAAAGCTAACTTTTAACTGACAATAATTGATTTTCCTTTTTTTAGAAATGAATAACCTATACGGCTATACCACACAATCTTATATGTAATACATCGTCTATTCTGGTGAAGTGGTAACTGAGTGACCTGAACAAACAACTTAATTCCAACATCAGAGAAGCATATTTGACGACAACGGGGTATTATTGTGAGTATGACTTGTTAATTGAAGCTATTGTATTTGGAGAAAAAGGAACATAGGAAAATATTTAATAAATTAAACAATAAGAAACCAAGATCAAAATGTATGCAATAAACCGATGTCAACATTAAGTTTGGTGAATATCTATATTGAAAGTTTAAAAAACCAACGCATAACTGAAAAAACCATTTCGAATCGTTAGAATGTGAACTAATGTACAAAGTCTTCCACACCAAAATAACTAAAATTCAGCATCTTTTTCATTGAGGCATAAAAACAAACATTTGATGTGCATACATACTACACAACATAATAAACACCCTAGTTAAGCAATTAAATAAACAAAAATACAACATCAATAACACATATCACTAATCACGATTTAAAACAAACCTATGTCGAATAATATTAATTATATATGCCTAGTAACAATTGAAGAAGGCCATCGAGGTTTAATTAGTTGTTCTAAATTATAATAAAAATCGAACTATTTTTATCACTTAATCATTATCAAAACAAAATAAAAATCCGAATTTTAAAGAGAAAACATTATGAAAACTAATCGAATCCCTTCAATGATTGACTTACACAACGTATATACAAATATGATGAACACCATCGAAACCTTAACATTAAATAATCTCCAGAATGTTGTTTGTGATCAATGATATTGCGTGAGATCGATCAAGAAAGGTTTGGGAGAATTAAGATGTGTGAGATCCATCATATAAAGTAAAAGTCTACAATGATTGGGTATAAGACTCGGTTTTTTTTCAAATTTACAATTCAGTCCAAAAATATAGAAAAGTTCCCTTTAAGTACATATGTATTTTGAATTTTTTATGCATTGGAATTATAAAACGAAAATCAAACTATTTTTTACAAATTAGGAAATATTTAAGGTTTTCTTATTAAAAATCTTTAAAAACAATTAATAATAATAATTCATTTATTTCCTAATAAGGTATGAATTGATTTTTTTGAAATGAAAAATTTCCACTAAGGGTTTTGTTTTATTATATAAAAGATTATTTGTTTTTTGTTAATAATATTTCGTTATAAAACTGTGAAACTAGAAGAACGAAACAAAAAATATAAAATTTAACAAACCAAAAGTATTAAATTATTAAAAAATACGGAACAAAACCTGATAAAAAACCGTGTTGTACTGTCAGATATAATGGACCAGGAGGTGAATATAATAAAAGAAGAGGCAGGAGTATTAATAACACAACCTTTAATTTTGGAAAGAAACTAAAAGTATGATGCAATTGTACTACATTTACGTTTATTCACTTTAGGTCTTACTATTTGTAAAAAAATGTAATATTTAATAATTATAATTATAAAATATGTTGTAAACATGAAATGTTTGATGATTTTTCTAAGACTCTTAAGATCGCGAGTAAGATTGTAAGATCTTACTATCACATCAACAAAAAACTTTTAAGATCGTTTTAGGATTGTGTGTGCTGTAAGATTGCATAAAAGATCGTGAGATCGTCTGAAAGATAGGCTCTAGATTCGATCTTTGCCAATTTGATGAATTAAGTAGATTTAATATATATATATATATATATATATATATATATATATATATATATATATATATATATATATATATATATATATATATATATATATATAGGTTTGGGTTATTATGAAAAGTTTCTTAGAATGAAAAGAATGAGAAGGCATGTAGAGGTGACATGTGTCACCTTTGCCACATCATCATGCCACATCACCATACCCCACCCCGAAAAAAAAATTTTTCCCGCCAAAAAAAAATTTTTTTAGGGCAAATTTTTTTTCCCGCCAAATTTTTTTACTGCATCACAGTTATAAAGTTACTGCATCACAAATCATAATTTTAGTGCATTAAGGTTATAAATTACTGCATCCAGCTTATAAAGTTACTGCAGCACAATCATGATTTTAGTGCATTAATGTTATAACATTGATTTTAGTGCATCATAGTTGATGCACTTAACTATTAACTATGATGCAATAACTTATAATAAAGATGCACCAAGACTTATTAGTGCATTAAGGTTATAAGTTATCAAGGCCACAATTATGATTTTAGTGCATTAAGGTTATAAATGACGCATCACGAGTTATAAAGTTATTGCATAACAATCATGATGTTAGTGCATTTAAGGTTATAACCTTGATTTTAGTGCATCATAGTTGATGCACCGAACTATTAACTTATAATAAAGATGCACCAAAACTTATTAGTGCATTAAGGTTATAAGTTCTTGCATCACCGGTTATAAATTTCTTGCATCATAATCATGATTTTCGTGCATTAAGGTTATAAATTACTGCATCACAATTATAATTGTGATGCGATAATAAATTTTAGGGAAATTTTTTGGCGGATTTTTTGCCAAAAATTTTTTTTGGCGGAAAATTTTTATTTTAAGTGGGGTGACACATGTCACATGACATGGCATGGTGATGTGGCAAATGTGACACATGTCACCTCCACATGCCTTCTCATTCTTTTCATTATAAGAAACTTTTCATTTTAACCCTACCCTATATATATATATATATATATATATATATATATATATATAGGGGACCTTTATTTTGAGAACCCTGTTAAGTGCGAGAACTGCGAGAACCCCTTATGTACTCCTAGTAATGCATATTGTACAACATATCAATGCAACATAGCATTTTTGAATTATTAAACCATTTTATTTAATACAAAAGGGTATAATAGTAAAAGTCATGTTTATATTATTTTTGATTTTTTAAAATAAATAAATCCTATTTTTTAAAAACATTCAATTTTTGTTTTTTTTGACGGTTTTTGAACATGTATGTTTTAAAACTGATTTAGTGCATATGTGTTTTTATGAATTAATTTTATTATTTTGGTTTTTGGAATAGTTTTTTCGACATACATGTTTTTCATAGTAAAATGCATACATGTTTTCTAGATAAGTAAGTTTATATGAAACCAAGAACATACATGTTAAATACAAAATCCAATATCGATTGATATACAATTAAATACAAATTTCTAAGAAGCAGAAATACATGAATCTAATCGATCTATACACGTGTGTACAAGTAATATTTAACGCAAACAGATATATGTGCACACTCCTTGTTATCAACATTTTTAGAAGTCGGACATATATGCACACTCGTAGTTGTCAAAGTTCAGAAGTTGGACATATGTGCACGCTCCTTTTCAATGTTTCAGAAGACGGACAAATGTGCACACTCGTTGTCATCATTCTTTTAATTCACTACACACGATACAAAGAAAAGTATAAAAATTAGGAAAAATAAACGTAAACTAATATACACACGTATAAACACATGTATGAGGGCCTAAATTTAATTTTTTTATTTATGTTTTTGGAATAATATTTTTACAATTTATGTTTTTCAAATAGTAAAATGCCTATGTGTTTTCTAGATAATGTAAATTTTTCAGAAAGCAAGAACATACATGTTAAATGCAAAATAAAGAAGCTATAACCATTAAATTAAAATTATTTGTTTAACCACGTTAAAAACATACATGTTAAACCAAGAACATACATGTTAAATATATGTTAAACCAAGAACAAACATGTTAAAAACATACATGTTAAATCAAGAACAAACATGTTAATAACAGATCGATTCAATAAAATATATAAAAAAAATAAATAAATAAAATTGAATCAATAAAAGAAAATGCTTACCTGATGTTACCACCTAGTAATCAAACACCACCACCATGTATTTAATAACAGTTCATCCACAATGCATGTTGAAATTAGCAAATATTATACTAGCAGGTAGCGGTCTACATTTAAAACATATTAGCAAGTAGCGGTCTACGTTTAAAACATGCACTTAAGTACATAACGTACAATCAAAAAGCAATTATATTATACTAGCATAATTGCATTGATATGGGTTGTAGGCATTCAAACAGCACAGAAGACCTAACCATAAAGGCACAAATATATGAGTGCAAAAGCTTTCATCTAAAATGTACTTACTTAGTCTGAGCAATGGTCTCGGTGATATTCGAATATTTAACACAGAAATCATTTAAGGCTTCAATAACACTCCGTCCTTCACTTTTCAAATTGTTAACAGTGTTAATCTTGATGTTGCTATTCTGACTAATGAAACTAACTAACCATCATGACTCCGATGGTTGTCTATGTTCCTAAAGATTTAGTCACACCATGAGTCCAACAAAAAAGTGTACCAAGCATCCAATATGCACATTGTAACAATAGTTTTTTAATATTGTAATATTGTGTAGTTCTATACGTAGAACTTAAGGGTCGTTTATTATGTGCACAACTACTACACAACAGATTAAACCTGATACAACCAGGGATTTGCTAAAGTTTGCTTAGTGAGGATAATTTTTCAGAATGTATGATAATTTATGTATGGTAGGTCCTAAGACATATACAGCAGAAACTTTTCTAAATAATAATGGGGATCCAAATAAAATAAAGCAGGATCTTTGCACCTCTACATACAAATAAATTATCCGTATGAATCGACATTTTATAATAGTTTAGCATTATCATAATAGAATTTCGTAAATTTTGAAGCAAAACAAAACTTGAGTATATGTTTTTGTCAACCAATAAAGTCATATTTTCATGAAATAAATATCCTTTAACGATAATGATAAGGACCTAGCAATACCTTTAAATGCATCATCAGCAGAAATTTGGTCAAATAATTTTGTTAATTCATTCATTGAAGTTGCTAGATGGCTGCTAAGAAGAGATTGTCTTTCCAACGTTTGGATCTCTTCCTTCAATCTAGCAGACTCCTGCTCAGCCTGTGTACATGACCCAAAAAACTTGTTTATCAACAGATGGCGGCTAGGGTTGTGGAGAAAAAGATGAAACGTGAAAACTGATATGAAAAAAAAAATATACTCCGTATTATCTGATATTATTGAAACGTGTAACTGCTCCTAATTTTATGTGGTTTAATTTTTTTTATTGAAATCCCATAATTACCCTTTTAACTTTGCAAATATTGTCCTATTCTTTTTATTAATTACATTAATAGCACATTCAATTATAGCCATTGATCAAATAATCTAATGGTTCAAAGGGAGTTCTCGCAGTTCTCGCACTTAACAGGGTTCTGAAAATAAAGTTACACTATATATATACATACATACATATATATATATATATATATATATATATATATATATATATATATATATATAGTTAGGATCAAATAAGAAGATTACTTAAAATAAGAAGGAATAAGAAGAACTATAACCGCAAATCCGAGATGCATTGACCAAAATTAGATGCATCCCTATAGTCTTAGATGCATTATAACGCACCATAGTGTCTTTTATAGCTTTTAATCAGATGCATATACGTATATTAGATGCATTTCATGATTTCTCTTGTTTTGTGTTCCTCTGCACGTGTCGAAATCATGAAAATCAATTTGCACTATCTATACATAAATTTAACTTTTGAAACTCAAGATGTTGCATCTATATGAATAGAAATGCATCTAATGCAAGTCGTTGCATCTTAAAGGCGTGGTTTTGGTCACTTCTCACCACTTCTTATTTTAATTTACTTCTCACTGGATCCCTACTATATATATATATATATATATATATATATATATATATATATATATATATATATATATATATATATATATATATATATATATATATATATATATACTATATATATATATATATATATAACGTTATGATCCATCAACAACTAATAGCAAGACAAGACACTTTGGTGGGATCTTACAATCCCGATCTTGCAAAGACGAAAACGATCCTTGATAGGATCTTGATCTTAACAGCCTTGGATTTTTCAATTAAACAAAACCTATTTATTTATGATTTTTGTTCTTATCATATTTTCTAAACTCTTTAAATTCTTAAGTGGAAGTATGTTATTCTAAATTTATGTGGAAAAAAAGTTAATTGTGTTGGGTCCGACACGATCACACAAACCATGAAAGAGATGAATAACAGTTGAAGCAAGTGACGAAAACTGATAAACATCAACATTGAGGTTGGGTTTGTATGAGAACGACTCATACACGCTAATAACACCATTTGTACTTTTCAAAATCATATCAATACCATCCTCTTCAAACCCCACCCTAAATATATCCTTCCCAACAACAATCCTGCTTCTTTTCTACAAGATCGGGTAATGTCACAATGATCTTGTTTATAATGAAGCTTCATCTTCCTTATCTCTAGTTTTTTTTAACCACCCTCTCCTCAGTACTACATTTTTGAAAGTCCTTTCATTCAGGAACAAAGGATCACTAGCACATAGCATTCTTTTCATCCTGAACTCCTTGTTCAGAGGTACTTGGGAAAATGTGAGTGTGTTTATGTTCCAAACTAAGAAGAGTGGTTTTGATAGATGAAGAATGGTTACTCTCAGTAGTAACCAAGATAGGGTTAAAAGAACATCAGGGACTATTAACTAGTCATTTGAGGCCGTTGCTGAGAGGGCATCAGGGGATGGATGATAGTTCTTCATTCCACGCTAAAAGGTTGAATCGAGGAATGGTCACTGAGTCATGCAGTTCACGTTCCTCATAAAACTTGGCTGAAGACAGTTGCAACAAAGGAACAATATTCATAGATTTTTCCCTTTCTTCTCCTTGTTGTAAAACTTTGTTGGGAATTAAAACACTGTTTTGTACTGCTGCATATTACACTAACAATACTAATTGAGTTAGTACTGCCAGAGGAAACTTTCTTGTGCTAAGTTTGCTGAATGAAGATTTGTACTGGCAGTGATAGAAGACATGTAAAGAGATATGTATAGAAGATATTTAGGGTGTGTTTGGTAGAGAGAAATGAAGGGAGAGAAATGGAAATGAGCTCATTTCTCATGTTTGGTAGAGAGAAATGAAGGGAGATAAATGGAAATGAGATTTTGGTGGGGAAATGGAGAGAGTTGCCTAGTGTAATTTAAGGAGCTCAATTTCCTTTAATTTTGTGGAGAAATTGGAGAAATAGATTAATTTTTTTGAAAAAATGTTTTTTACATTTAAAAAAAATATATTTAAAAAAAAATATTTTTTTAAAAATTATTTTTTTTTAAAATAAGTTTTTTTTTAAATAAATACATTTTTTTACAAAATTATTTTTAAAAAATTATTTTATTTTATTTTTAAATAAATACATACATTTTTTAAAATAAATAAGTTTTTTTTTAAATAAATACATTTTTTTTCAAAATTATTTTTTTTAAATTATTACTCCCTCCGTCTCATAATAATAGTCCATATTTCCTTTTTGGGATGTCTCAAATTAATTGTCCACTTTCCATATTAAGTAAAAACAAGAGAATTTAGAGGAGGAATATTCTATTTGATTGGTTGAAAATGAAAGTGGCCCCACTTTTATTAAAGTATGTGTTTCTTGCTCCGCAATGATAATTTTTTGAGGACGGAGGGTATTTTTTTAAAATAAGTTTTTTTTTTAAAAATAAGTTATTTTTTTTTAAAAATAAGTTTTAAAAAAAAAAATTATTTTTGAAAATTATTTTTTTTTAAATAATTTTTTTTTCATTTCTCGGGTCAAGTCTCTGTTGTTACCAAACATTAGAATTGAACAAAATTCTCCACTGATTTCTATTCTCTGAGATTTTATTCTCTACTTCATTTCTTTTATCTGAATTTCTCTCTACCAAACGCACCCTTAGGATATATCTTATAGGGGTGAGATCAATAAAAATCACATAAAAACTAAAGATTAAATGGATCAATCTCAACCATTTATTTTTTTATCAAATTAATTAAATTCACTTTCACCCTTATATTTAAAAATCAAATGTCTCACAAACCGTTAATAGTTAGATAAAACAAATTATACCATTGCGACAAGAATAAAATTTATCTTTCTATAAAGATCCAATAATGTATACTTTCAACGAACTTATTTTTTATCGTTTTTTGTGGGTTTCGATATATTACACTATAAATGAAAATTTTAAAAATACTATTTTGTGTTAACACAACACCTAAACTACAAACTCTAAACCCTAAAAACTCAAACCCCTAAACCCTAAAAACCCTAAAAAACCCTAACCCCTAAACCCTAAACCCTAAACCCTAAAACCTAAACCCTCTAAAAACCCCTAAAACCTAAAAACCCTAAAACCCTAACCGCTAAAACCAAAAACCTAAACCCTATCCGCTAAACCGTAAAACCTAAACCCTTAACCCTAAAAAGCTTAGCCCATAAAGTCAAACCCCCAACTCTAAACACCTAAACCCTTACAGTAAACCCTAAACCCACAAAAAAATCAGAAAATTTTTTTTGTCGAAAGTATATGATGTGGGATATCAAATTAAGGGTAATTTTATGCTTGTCGTGACTATATGATTAGTTTCGTTTAACGATCAATGGTTTGTGAAATATTTAGTTTTTAAAAATGAAGGTGAAAGTTTATTTTATTGTTTTAATGAAAAATGAGTGGTTGAGAATGGTTTATTTGATCTTTAGTTTTTTTTTGATCTTTATTGAACCAAACTCATGTCTTATATTGTTAGACTTATACGAATATTCTGCATGTTTAGAATATTAATAGTTATCTTGTAAAGGACTCCTTGTGTCTATAAAAGGATATCCTAGGTTAAGGTGTTAACTATATCTTTGCATACGTTTTGCTTCAAGGTTGTAAACCCTAGTGATATTCAGATCACTCGTATTATTTGCTTAATAATATTGAAGCTTTTGGTGATAATTGTTTGTTCTAGCATTACTGTTACATTGTCTCATACATTGTTAATATTCTTCTAAGTATCAAATAGTAGATTCCGCGTACTATTTGGTATATACTCAAAGTATTCTAGCACAAGGCTCAAGTGTGATTAGATCCTCACAAATGGCATCAAAGCCATGTTCTGATACTTTGATTTAGAATATACAAACCATAAAAATTCTTTATTTCCTATAAAGAAGATGGACATGGAGACAACTCAAACTTCTACCACGGCCAAGTTGCCAATGCTGAAGCATAATGACTATGAGATGCGGAGGCTCATAATTGAGCAATACTTTCAAGTGCATGATTATTCTCTATGGGAAATCATAGAGAATGGCAATTCTTTCACACCTAAAATCACCGAATCAACTGTTGATGGTGTCAAAACTCAAACGATCAACAATATTCTTGTTACTACAGAAGAGAAGATTCAAAAGAAGAATAATCTCAAGGATAGGAGTATGTTGCTAATGGCTATTCCTAATGAGCAACTGTTGCCTTTCAGCAAGTACAAGGATGCTAAATCCTTGTTTGAAGCCATAACTACAAGGTTTGGTGGTAATGAAGCCACCAAGAAGACACCGAAGACATTCTTTGAAGCAGAGTTATGAGAACTTTAGTGCTATAAGCACTGAATCTCTTGATCATATTTTCAACAGGCTGCAGAAGATAGTCAGCCAACTGGCTGTATTGGGTGTTGACATCCTACAGGAGGATCTTAAATTCAAGTTCTTAGGGAGTTTTCCTGTTGAATGGAACATTCATGTAGTGGTCTGGAGAAACAAGCCATATATAGATACCATGAGTCTTGATGATATGTACATCAACTTCAAAATTGTTGAACAAGAGGTAAGGAATACTGGAAGCTCAAGTTCTAGCTCTGGGAACATAGCATTTATGTCATCTCCTAGCAATAGCAGTCTAGATGAAGTTAGTACTGCTTCAGGAGTTAGTACTGCTAACCCTAAAGTTAATGTTGCTAGTTCACAAACTAGTGCTGCTAGCTTAGGAGATAAAACTGTGTATGCATTCTTGGCCAGTCAAGATAGTGGGTCTCAACTGTATCATGAAGACCTAATTCAAATTCATGAAGATGATCTAGAGGAGATGGATTTGAAAAGACAATTAGCTTTGCTGAGCATGAGGGCCAAGAGGTATTATCAAAGGACAGGAAAGAAGATCACCATTAGTGGAGGTGATGTTGCAGGGTATGACAAGTCAAAAGTGGAGTGTTACAACTGTCATAAGTTGGGACACTTTGCTAGAGAATGAAGAGGGCCAAGAAACCAGAATAGTAGAGGTAGAGGCCAAGACAACAGAGGTTATAGGACTCAGGAGAGCACCAGGAAGGCTGTGAATGAAGAAGAGACTTCTTCAAAGGCAATGGTGGCCATAGATGGACTTGGTTTTGATTATAGCTTCATGGCTGAAGAGGAAGCACCTACAAAGATGGCACTGATGGCTTTCTCTGACTTTGAGGTACATACTGTCAAAGCTTGTTCTCTGACTTTGAGGTACATACTGTCTAAGCTTGTTCAAAAACTTGTTTAGCTTTAAAAACTATGAAAAACTTAAAAAACAGTATAATGACCTGAGAATAGAGCTCAACCATTCTAATTTTAATTTGGCAAATCATAAAAGAGGTTTAGCTGTCTTAGAAGAACAAATAGTTTTTTACAAGCAAAATGAGTATGTCTTTTCTAAGGACATTGTTGTACTTAAAAGAGATATCTTATACAAAGATGCTGAGATTAGTGTACTTAAAAATGATCTAAACAAGATTAAGCAACAAAAGGAAAACATACAGCTAAGTGTAGACACTCTTGAATATGCATCTAAGGGAGTTAATAAGATAATAGAGTGTCAGCTTGTTAATAAGGCTAAGTCTGGTTTAGGATACAAGTCAGTTCCACCTCCCTATAGAGGGGTACCTTCACCTCGAGGTATTGATTTGGCACACACTGGTCTAGATGAATTTCAAGATGCTAAGTATGAATATGGACCTAAGACTAGTGAGAGTCCTACGTAGAATAGTGTGAAGAGGTTAAGGAATCATTTAAAAGTGCAAGTGACACATCATTAGTTGAGGAAAATGTGTCTGAAGTTAAGGTTGAAAAGAAAATTGATGTTCCTAAAGTGGTTAAAATTGAAGTTGAAAAACCAGTTAGGAAACATGTTAGATATGCTGAGGTGTATAGATCACGAAACAGGTCACAAAGTCCGAGGGGTAACTAGAGAAATTGGAATAACTTGAAATCCAAACAACTAGGAAGTGACTTTGTCATGTATAATTAAGCATGTTTTACTTGTGACAGTTTTTATCATGTTCAGGTTAATTGCAAATACTACCAGAGGGAAAAGGTGGTAAATTAGATTTCTAGGGTGAACGCAAATGGATTTTCTAAATATAATCACCCTAATTCTTAAAGAAACATGGCTCCCAGAGCAGTGTTGATGAGAACTGGCCTCAAACCTTTGAATACTGTTAGGCCTGTTTGTACTGCTCAACCTAAATCAATAGTTTCAAGTGCTAAACCAATATCATGTTTTACTAAATCAACACAAAAAACTGGTAAAAGGTCCTTTTATGAGAAAATAGTATTTCATAACAAGAAATGGAGCCAAACAGTCAACACTGCTAGGCCAGAAGTTTGTACTACTTTGCTAGCAATTAGTACTGTTAGGCATATGAATGTTGTTAGGGGACAAAGGGGCAATGTTGTTAAGGCCTCAGCATGTTGGGAATGGAGACCTACCAAATCGAATGGTGCATCAATCACTATGAAGAAATATAACTACATTGATGTACTAGGCAGATCCAAGTCAGTAATGGCTTGGGTCCTCAAAGAAAACTAATTTCCTTTATTCTATGTGTTTAGGTTTATCATATTAGCTTAGTTTTGGGTTTGGAAGGCTTGTTTCATCTTGTTTGTGGTGTTTTTTGATTGAAAACGCAAGGTTTTAGGTATTGTTCTTCGTTGCGATTTGTCCCTTCTGAGGTGCGTATTGTATGTTCTAGGCTGCGGTTTGTGTGTTCTTCGCTGCATTTTTTCTTGCTCTTGGTTGAGACTTTTCATATTTTGGCTTGCGTTTTGGTACATTTCTGTTGCGATTTGAATGATTCAGGTTGCGATTTGGTGATCTTGTGTTGCGGTTTGATTAGTTTATTAATATTCGGTTGCGATTTGTTAGCAAAAGGATGAAAAGGACGATAGTGACACTTGTACCTTTTGACAGTGACCTGCGATTTTTCATCTTGCTCTGCGATTTGTTTCTACGATTTGACAAGACTTGCGTTTTGGGTGTTTTGTGATTTGTCCATGCGTTTTGTCAAGTATTGTGGTTTGTGTTCTTGCGTTTTGATATCTTTCGAGTTGACAGGTTTCGATTTGAGCTGACTGCATTTTGATAGGTGCATTTTGGGTATTCTGCGATTTGTCTCTGCGTTTTGTCAAGAGTTGTGGTTTGTGTTCTTGCGTTTTGGTATCTCTACGACTTGACAGGTGTTGCGGTTTCTATCTATGCGTTTTGTCTTGTATTGCTGTTTGTGTGTTGCGACTTGATAGTTGCGATTTGTCTCTTGAGATTTGACACTTGAGATTTGAGTTCTACGGTTTCCTCCTGATTTTGTAAAATCCCGCGAAAGATTCGATTTCTTGGTTTAAATCAAAGAGTTGTAAAATACCGTGTGTTTAGAAATCATGTCTACTATTTCAGATGACGTTCAAGCTGCTGGGTCCGATACCCGCCCTCCTATGCTGGATAGAAACATATTATGACTCTTGGGCTCAGAGAATCCGATTGAATTGTTTAGGCAAAGAGAATGGTCTTAACATCATTCAATCAATTGATGAAGGTCCATACCAGATGGGCACCACCATAAATCAACTTGAAACTGGTGAGGATGGAAGTGTCAATTTGGGAATGGATAGACCAAGGACTTATGATGATCTCAATGATAAGGAGAAGAAAAGATATGATGCTGACATCAGAGCTTCCAACATGGTTCTTCAAGGTCTACCAAAGGACATTTACAAGCTGATTAATCACAACACCCAGGCCAAAGCAGTTTCGAACAATGTCAAGATGCTTCTTTCTGGCTTAGAACTGACAAAGGAAGATCAAGAGTCACAATTGTGTTGAGAACTTCAAGATGAATCCTAGGGAGAGTATTACAGGGTACCATGTGAGGTTTCACAAACTTCTGAATGATATGAGGAATATTAATATGACTGTGCCAAATATCCAACTCAATTCCAAGTTCGTAAACAACATGAACCCTGAGTGGAACAGGTTTGTTACCGTAGTAAAGCTGAACAAAGGATTGAGAAATACGAACTATTTGCAATTGTACGCTTACTTACTTCAACATGAGAAGCATGCTACATTTGACCGTTTGATCATGGAAAAATTCAATTCAACTACAATAGGCACAACAAATGACTCAGTTGCATTTGTTTCTAATGTAAAGCTAAACACTCGAACATCTCAGGTCATACCATCTTCCCAGAATTAGAATCAGATTACTATACCAGACTCAGGATTTACGCAACAGACATGTTGATTGAAAACCTCTCAAACCAAGTTGCTCTATTGGTTCAACAATACAGAACCTCACTTCCCTAAACCAACAACCAACTTAGGACCTCATCTAACCCACACAATCAAGCTACAGTAGAAGATGGAAGGGTTGTGGTACATAATGTGCAAGGAAGGCAAAATGTGAATCCAAGGAATGTTGGACGGGGAAATGTTACAGCTGGTTATGTGGGGGCTCAGAACAGAGGAAGGATAGCAGTTCAAGGTCAAGGAAAACTAATTAAGTGTTACAACTGTGGTGGAGAGGGACATATTGCTAGGAACTACACTCAACCTAACCGTCCACAAAATGCTGAATACTTCAGGGATAAGATGTTGCTGATGCAGGCTCAAGACAGTGGAGTAGTATTGGATGAGGATGAGTTTTTGTTTCTTGCTGATGGGAATGCTAACACATTTGATGCTGACGTGGATGAACAACCAGTGTATGATTTGGCACAGAACAATCCCAATGTCTTCCAGGTTGCTGACTGTGATGCCTTCGACTTTGATGTTGATGATGAACCAACGACAAAGACTATTTTCATGGCTAATATTTCTCCCATGGTTTCATCACCTCAACAAGCTGGTCCCTCCAATGCTTCAGTCATATCAGAGGTACTAAAGCTATATGATATGATTGATGAGCAAAAGATTCCCAACAAAGTACAACCAACAGAAATTGTTGAGTCAGATATTGTAAATATGGGAAATGGCAATGTTATCCCATATGAGCAATATGTGAAGCACGATGAAAGTCCTGTTGTACCAAGTGGTGCATCTTCTGCCATTAATGATGAATATGTGTTTAATGAGTACACTGAATATGTGCCTTGTGGAAAACTAGAAGGGGGAGTTGAATAGTTTTACCGATTAAAAATTCGTTTTAAAATATTTAGATCAACTTATGTCAATCTATTTAATGTGTGTGTTGGATGATGATAGATATGCATATAAATAAGTAATGTAAAGATAAAGAGTAAGAAACACAAAACCACGACACGAGTATTTATAGTGGTTCGGCTACAAGGACACCTTCCTTGCCCTACTCCACTCCTCGGGTTCCCCACTCGAGAGTTCGTAAGCACTACACAACACAAGCTCCTTAATGTGGCGGAGAAGCCTTCACAACGTCGCCTACTCTTTCTCCGATACAAGGCTAGACACCGAGTTCTTCCACGAGATAGAACCAAACCTATCATAACGTCGCCTACACTTTATCCGGTACAAGGCCCGATACCGAGTTCCATTACAAAGGAGGAACTACTACCTAACACTACACCAATACACAACTACCCCAAAGGAGACACACTCCTTATTACAACAACATAAAGGATATCAATATCCTTTAACCCAAACTAACTATCTTGCACATCGATACACCATATCGAATGTACACCCTTGGAATCTTTCACTAATTCCCTTAACACGATCTTTCGGCACCTTTCACTAATGCCTTCAACACGGACCTTTGGCACCTTTCACTAATGCCTTCAACACAACACTTCTAGGAGGGAGGAAAGAACTATCAACAAGATAACTTCATTAGTCTTGATGACGAAGCTTGGAAACTCATGGAATTGAGCTTGCTCGACTTCAAGAGGTGGTGATCTCGCCTTTAAGAGGAACCTAGAGAATCACACAAACACAAAACTACATAGAAAGATCCTTTGGATATGAGGTTAGAAAGTTTACAATACTAAGAGAGAGTATGTGTAAAATGGATGATTTTCAAGAGAGAAATGGCTCACTATTTATAGGCAATTTTCTCTACTATTCCTCGGTTCCCACGGATTCCTCCCCAGAGGGATCCGGCTAATGCAATCCAAGGGATCCAGCAGCTGGGTCAGCCTAAGTATGGATTTTGGGTTGCAAACCGGGTTATGGGTTATAGGTTATGATCCATGGGTTATGCAAGATGCAATGTATCTAGACATTGGGTCATGGGTCTTGGGTCATGGATCATGGATAATACAAAACATGACTTCATGCATGATGTCATGCAATGGGTGATGGGTATGGGTCATGGACTTTGGGTTTTACCCAACAATATTCAATGTATCTAGTCAATGGGTCAAGTACTAAGATTTTTAGCCATTACATTACCCATTACAATATATACACATTTCCATATTATGTAAACACTGGTTGTTATACATATGTATTTCTATAAGATGTAAACACTATTACTTGTTTAGTGTTTTATATGAAAATGTAAGTGTGTTAGCAAACTATTGGCTCAAACCATTTTCTTATTTTATTTGTTTCGCTAAAATGATTTTACGTTTGTTATCGACAAAATATTAGAAGATCGTAAAATATAAATAAACGTTTTTACGGCTTATTTGTATTAACATGCCTGATGACTCCATGACTACTAAGCTAAATATATATAAGGATCAAGTTGCCATCTATAAACAACATCCTAAATTTGAGCTGACCAAACGTGAGCAGGAAATGGATAGCCAAATGCGTACATTGATCACTAAATGTAATTGAAGGGTAGAAGCGTTAAACCAAGAGTTAAATTCCTTACAAGAGAAACTTAATCAGACTGTTAAGCAAAAACAAGAAATTCAAGAAAATGTAAAAACTCTTAAACAGGAATTCAAAGAAAAGGAATCCAAACTCCTAAATGATTTTTCCAACCTTAAAACTTTAAAGAACAAACTTGAAAATAAGTTATACATACAAGGCAACACCATTCAGACTGCTCACATGATTACAAAGCACAGTGTTTTAAGTGATAAACACATTGAAAACCTTTAAGAAGACCCAAATCTTGTGTACCTTAAGAAAGCCAAAAGGGCTCAAGAAGTGATTTATGATGGTAGTAAGATTCTTAAGCCCAAACAAAAACTAACTTGTGTACAGAACACTGAAGAGGACATAGGGATAGAAAATGCCTCTAGAGAAAAAATGGATAAGAAATTGAAGGAACCTAAATGTGTTAAGAATAGATTAAACTTCAAAACTCCCAATTATTCTAAGGAAAACTTTCTTGCACATTCAAACCTCAGACTCAATTAACCCCTGAACAAGTGTTTTGGAAGTTAGATATGGATAAGAGAAAGGCCGAAGAACTTGTTGAAAATAATCCTCCCCTTAGGAAATTACCTGCGGCTAAGGTGTATCCATCCAACACACCAATGCATTTAGTGCCTAGAACTCTTCCTACACAATGCAAAACCTTAGTTAGCATTTACGTGATTTACCAACTATTTGCTGACTTCGATAAAACATGTAAGAAGAGAATCACACCAACGGGTATTACTGAAGGGGAAAGGGGTTTTGAGCAAACAAAAGAGTGTTATCTTACTGAGGTTGTTCCATTCTTTAAACAATTGAAAGAACAATTCGAGGGTATTCAAAAGGCCTTAGATACTGAAGTTAAAGAAATGAAAAAGATGTTTAATGAAATGGAAAACGAGGCAAGAAATAATGCATATGAGCTTAAAAGCAATGAGATTGAGAGAAAGAATATTCACATCCTTAATGAGAATTTGATTGCCAAATGCACTGCCAAGGATGTGTTTTATACTGTCACTAATTATGCCATAACTGCCTCTCAATTTCATGATTTGTCAATTGCGTTTAAAGTTTTCCAAGATCGTGTCAATGAGCTTGAAACCGAGAATTTAAAATTGCATGAAAAAATACAAAAGGATGATCATGATAACATGATCAGGCATTTTTCTAAATTAGAGGTTGAATATCTTGATTTGTAATTAAAATATCAACATCTTGAAGAAAGAATCAAAACCTCAAATGCCAAGACATCTTCGGATGCTCCTGAGTTTGATGCATATTTTGAAATAAGCACACGCGATGAACGGATTCAAGCTCACTGCAACACGATCCGAAAGTTGAAAGCTCAAATTTCCCAATTGAAGGGAAATAAGAGTGAAGTGGTAGGCTCCCATATACCGCCGTCTTTAGACTCTTAGAATTCTCAATTTCAGAACATCATAAATAAATTGCAACAGGAAAATGAATGCTTTCAAGTTGAAAATTCAAAGGTTAAACAGCAATACAAAGAGTTATATGATTCAGTTAAGGTCAATCATGACAAACAAATTGAAAAGGTAACTACTTTGCTTAACGAGATTGAGAATCTAAAGCGTCAAGTGAAAGGGAAATTGCCGATTCCCACGTGCAAATATGTTGTTCCAAAGGTTTCTGCTTGTAATAATTATGTCATTGATGTGTTGTATATTCCCCCTCCTCTTAGGAATAATGAACTTGCATATCAAGCATATCTTTTGTACCTTAAGGATAGTTTAAAGCGTCTTTGTGAGATCGTAGAAGATGAAAGAATAGAAAAACCACTTGATAGTGTTGTTGCCTATGCTTGCATGGATGCCAAACGATCTCAGGAACTCTTAGAATATGTCATTTCCACATGTCCTAAATCTGGTACTAGGCGAGATAGAATAGTTGCACCCACTTCAATGCCTAAAGTCAAGCATGTTACCTTTGATGTTCCTATGAAAGCCTCAGAGCCCAGCACTTCTAGGCCAGAAATGCAAAAAGTAGTGAAACAAACTAATATTCATGTCGTTCCTTCTACAAGAGTAAGCAGTGACACTAAGGCTAACAGGTCAAAGCCTACAGGAAATACAAAGCAAGATAGGACCTCGCGAGCTAAAAGTGATCAAGAGAAGAAAGTAGAAGACCACTCTAGGAATAATAAGTTTGAGTTGAACATTTTGAATCGTGTTGATTCTAGTATTAGCTATAAGCGTACTGTAATTAATTCGAATTCTACTACTGTTTGCAAGATATGTAATGAATGTTTAATTTCTGGTAATCATAATGAATGTGTTATGTCTTATTTAAGGCATTCTGTCAAATCCCCAGTAGATAAAGTTTGGAATGCCAAACAGGTTAAGAAATCGTGGAAACCTACAGGGAATTTTTTTATTAATGTGGGTTTTCAATGGAAGCCAACAAGCTATAAATTCAAAATTGGTGAACTTTATTCTTCATTGTCTAGATCAGTGCCCGTTAAGGAATGGAAGCCCACTGGTAGAATTATACCTTTAGGAACTCAACACATTGTGACTAGGTCCATTGCTTCTACTAGTGCAGCTCCCACTAATAATTTCATTGCATCTAGGGATGCTGTAGGTTCACAAATGTATGTGTGCTAACCAATCGGATCCCTTATTCTCATAGGGATCCAATGCTTCCAGTTATCCATTCTCGTCTATTTTCAAACGCAGGTCGTACAAATCGTCCTTTGGTATTTGAATTAAGGCTGCTCAAAACATATGACTGGGGATCGTTCACGGCTCAAGAACTTTGTGAATAAGTTCATCGGGACTGTTAGATTTGGGGATGATCATTTTGGGGCAATTGTGGGTTATGGAGATTATGTTTTTTGTGACAGTGTAATATCCTGGGTATACCATGTAGAAGGACTTGGGCACAATCTGTTCTCTGTTGGTCAATTTTGTGATTTTGATCTCGAAGTAGCCTTCAGAAAACACACATGCTTCGTTAGAGAATTAGATGGTGTTGAGCTACTAAAGGGATCTCGTGGCACCAACTTGTACACCATCTCTATCGAAGACATGATGAAGTCTTCTCCTATTTGCTTGTTATTAAAGGCATCAAAGAACAAATCATGGTTATGGCACCGTCGACTCAATCACTTGAACTTTGGCATCATCAATGATATTACTAGAAAGGACCTTGTGAGAGGTTTACCCTAGTTAAAATATGAAAAAGATCATCTTTGTTCTGCTTGCCAACTGGGCAAAAGCAAAAAGTATGCCCATAAACCCAAACCTGCCAATACCATCATGGAAGTTCTTCATACCCTTCACATGGATCTATGTAGACCCATGAGAGTACAAAGTATCAATAGGAAGAAGTATGTGCTAGTTATTGTTGACGATTACTCTTGGTTCACTTGGGTAAAGTTTTTGAGAACTAAGGATGAAACTCCCAAGGTTATCATTAAGCTTATCAAACAATTGTAGGTTAGGCTTTAACAAAACTGTCAGAAACATCCGTCTGAGACAATGGAACTGAATTTGTGAACAAACAACTCATTCAGTTTTATGGAAGCATTGGAATTAGTCATCAGAAAAGTGTTCCACGCACTCCTCAGCAGAACAGTGTAGTTGAAAGGCGTAATCATACTTTTGTGGAAGCTGCTAGGACTATGCTGATATTCTCAAAGGCTCCAGTGTTTCTCTAGGTGGAAGCCATTACCACTGCTTGTTATACTCAAAACCGTTCCCTAATACATACTCTTCATGGAAAAACTCTATATAAATTAGTGCACAACAGAAAACCGAATCTCTCGGTTCTACGTATGTTTGTGGCTTTATGTTATCCAACCAATGATGGTCAAGATCTGGGAAAGTTGAAAGCTAAGGCTGATATTGGATTTTTCGTTGGTTATGCATCTTATCAGAAGGGTTACCGAATCTACAACAAAAGAACCCGAGATATTATGGAAACTATTCATGTTATGTTTGATGAGCTGACTGAGCAAATGGCTCCTGGACACACCAATACTGGACCCACACCTTAAATTTTGACACCTGGACCAATTAGTTTGGGTCTTGTACAGAATCTTATGCCTGCGGCTCCTTATGTACCTCCCTCAGAAGAAGATTTGAAGACTATATTTGATCCGATGTTTGATGAATACTTTGAGCCTACAACTGATGATACTCCTGCACCACCAGCTGTTGCTGCTGCTCCTACACCAACCAATTCAAATGGTCCATCGATCTTAATTTCCATAACACAAGAAGCTCCATCTGCTATCCATTCACCATCATCATCGAATCCTCAATCATCTTCAGTACATCAAGGAAATGCAGTTGATAATTCTTTTGGAGATAACCCTTTGCTACTCTCGTAGATTCTCCATATTTTCCCCTGAACCCACTCCTGAGGCATCTTCACTAGGGGATCCTAACTCTGCCACTTCAGTACCTTATCAACAACCACATGAACATCTCAGAAAATGGACACATGATCATCCACTTGATAACATCATTGGGAATCCTTCTCGTCCGGTATCTACTAGAAAACAACTTGCCACTGATGCCTTATGGTGCTTCTTCAACTCTGTACTATCCAAGATCGAACCAAAATATGTCAAGACAACAATGTCTGAGGATAGCTGGTTCAATGCTATGCAAGGTGAAATTCACTAGTTCGATCGGCTTGATTTATGGGAATTAGTGCCACCTCCAGATTGTGCTATGATTATCGCTCTAAAGTGGATCTTCAAAGTGAAACTTGATGAGCATGGTGATGTTCTAAAGAATAAGACGAGACTTGTTGCTAAAGGATAGTGATAAGGATTTAAAATGTACGCTTTTAGGGGGTTATTTAAGCCGTAAATCGACCAATTTTATATCCAATACTGCTTAATTTCGTTCCTTTTCACTTTTTAGGTCTCTTGGAAGCAAAATGCTAGAATGAAGCATATTTGGACAAAAAGGAGCAAATACATGAAGAAAATGGCAAAGTCAAGATCGAAGCCACTCAAAGATGATCAACAGTACCTGATGGCGTCCCAATCAAAGGGCGACGCCGTCCCTTGATCTGCGCAAAACCGTCAAGTCTAGTCGCACAAACTGGTCACTTGTGAATGACCAGCCGTAACAGACTTAAACAGTTCAGACACAAATGCAATGAAGATCAGAGGAGTATAGAGTCTCCCCGGGTCGTTATGTCCCAGCGAGCTATGCAATGGATTATCAAACGTTTAGTGATCGGGAGATTTGAACGGAAAAGGAGATTGAATTGGTGATTATAACTACAGAAATATCAAACAAATACAAAGGCTAAAATGCAAACGAAAGGAGATTAAAAAAGATAAAATCTATTAAATAAACGCTATCACTATAATTAAAATGATGTTTTTGTTTTTATGTTTTTACGAAACTGAAATTAAAATTTACGCGACGTACAAATTAAAAAGTGAAACTAAATCAATATTAACCCTAAAAATATGAAAATGATGTTTTCACAAACCTAATGATATAAGAAAATATTTAGAAAAAGAAAATTAATTTTATAACTAATTATCTAATTAAAAACTATTTTTAACTATTAATTAAATACCTAAAATACAAGAAAATAGGAAATTAGGCTAGAAAAATAAGATTAAGACTTGGAAAAGTCTAAAATATCAAAATAGACTTTTCAAAACTATTTTTGTATTTTTATGACTATTTATCTATTTTCTAGGAATTTTAAACTATTAAAAACTAATTAAATTACTAAAAATTACCAAATAAACTATGAAAAATCAGGAAAATTACTTTTTCTACTTTTTATATTTATCTAAGCCTAAGAAAAATGAAAACTTATTTTTTTGAACTTTTTTCTGAATTTTTTTTATTAAAGGCTAATTAAAAGTGCTTAAAAACTAATTAAAATTAGGAAAAATAGCAAAACAGCTTATAAAAATCTGAAAGTTTCAGGAAAATTCTAAAATGATGTTAAGAAGCTAGGAAAAAGGGAAAATCAGTAGGTTATGTGGAAGAAAATGAAACTGCTGAATCAAGTGCTTATTGAAATAAGCACTTGATAAGCAAATGAGCAAATAAGCTTCCAAAATGATCACAGAAGCTATGGAGTACCAAAAGTGACCAAAATACAACTAAAAGCAACAAGCTACAGCTACTGAATAACAGAATACCACAGATTTGATGTTTTTGATATTTAGCTAAAAACAGAAATGGTGTCAACTTGCAGTCCAAAATTAGGCACCCAAATAAGCTACAAACTACAAACCAATTATTAAGTTCTAAACTAGACCTAAGTGACTACCTATGACCAAAAGACCGGCCCTTGAGAAGCTTCAATAAGCTCTGTGCAAGCTTTGCTAAAACTGAGAAAATCACTCAGTTAGTACTGAGTTGGTGCAGGGCACCTGGGGCTTGTTTTGAGCTTCTGCACAAGCTAATCCAGAGGGCTAAAGCTAAAACCAGAAGTGAGGACTTAAAGACCACCTATTAAACTACTTGCAAACCAAAAATCAGTACCCAAAAAGCTTTAATGAGTCCTGTGCAACTGCTGCACTATCTGCATAAATCCACTTTTTTGACATTTTGACTTTTTGAAACAGCTAAGAACTTTGACTTTGGTGAAGTTTTAATCCAATTTAATGACTGATATTGATCTCTTTTGATGAAATGAGGATGAAGCAAGCTTTGTTTAGGACTTTTAAGCACAAAATAAGGTTTTGCAATTCAAAATCCACAACAGATCACTCAATAAGACAGATTTCAAGAGATATTGACTTTCAATGTTTTACATGCAAAAATTTGGACAGATATGAACTAGTTTGAGTCACACAAACATAGACCAGCAATTATCATACAATGAACTAACTTTTTAAACAGATTACTCTACAAACCAAACACTCCTTTAACTTCTAATTTTTAATCAAATCTAATCCAATCTCTAATATAGCTAATTTTATTGATCAATCTAAGTTATGCTAACTTAATGAACACAGAATGAACAAGTTTTAACAGATTATAGCCACAAACACAGTGTATGCATGAATCTTGAGAATCACTTACAAAAGGTCCAAGACCACTATGGCCTGCCACACATGAAACCAGAGAACTCTAACCTATCCAATTCAACCCCAAGCTTCCATTTCAACCCATTTTCCTTTCTAAATCAAACCATATCACTTCTGTACCCATTTTGCTCCAACTTTGACTTTTGTTGACCAATTGTCAAATATTGCTCAAGACTTAAACACAAGCTTATAAGAAGCTATGATAAGCTAATATAACTTGTTTTAACTAGGAAAGAAGCTATTTGAAGCTTGATATTCAAAGTTTGAAAATGAAAAATGCAACAGTAGCTAGAATTATGAAACTTGAACATAAACTTGGAATTAATCTTGGAAATAAGTTGCAATACACTGAAGAGTTTCTGATTAATACAAATAAGCTGAAAATTACAACTACAATTTATTTAAAACATGGTAATTAAAGAAACGACATACAATTTTATAAAAACTAAAACTACTCACTCTTGAAGCACCCTCTTGGCCTCTTTTATGCACCAAAGACCTTCTCTCTCTCTTCTGGGTGGATCCCAGCATCAATCTGAGCCATTCATTGGCTAAACTTCATCCTGGCCACTTATCTTGTTTTGGCGCCATTTTCTGCTTTGGATATCTGGGACAGGAAAGAGGGGCATTAATTGTGGTGGGATGTTAGGTGAGGTGGGGGGAGACAAAGGTGGTAGGGTGAATTTACTGGTGGGCTGGAGGAGGGAGAGCAGACAAGATTGTCGGGGATTGCAGGTTTTAGGGGGGCGGGTTTGTTTAGTTTAAACAATGGGTTGGGTTGTCGGGTCATAGGATTGGACCGGGTAAACATGATTGGGCCAGGGGTTAATGTTTTGGGCTTGGGTTTATATTAATAGGGTCCGGTTTGATTTGTGAAGGAAATAACACCAAGGACCAAGTTTGCAATTTCATGAAACCAAAGGACCAAACATGTAACTTATGAAGAGTAGTCAAAGGGTTGTTGATGCCAACTTTAAATAATCCAAGGGTTAATTTTTGACATTTTTGAAATTCCCAAGGACTAAATTTGACCAATTTTGGATTTTCAGGGACTAAACTGTAATTTTCTCAAAACTTTTAGATTTTCCACCAAAGGAATGAATATGACAATTTGTGATTTTAAAAGGACCTTTGGTGACTTTACTTTTGAAATTATGTGCTCAGGGACTGTTTTTGACAACTTTTGAAACTTGGGGGACTAAAACTGCAATTTTTGCAAATTTGATATGTTTTTCATCTGATTTTGATATTTTTGCATTTAAAACACATAAAACACTGATTTGTGATATTTTGATCATTTTGATGTGTTTGTGAGTGTTTTCAGATGATTTTGCAGTTTATTTTGTACAAAATGATGAGTATTTAGACACTCATCAATCCCCCACAATGAGATATTGCTAGTCCCTAGCAATGATTTGAGAAAACATAATGGATTTTAATCTCTTTACCAAAAGCCATTACTTCTGGAGTAGCCAAATGTTTCAGTTCAAGTAAGAACCATGGTACACCGATAACCATGTGATTTTGAGCAAACCACCAGACTTTCAGGATTTGATTTTGTCTTTACCAGACCGTACCCTTCGGACTAGCCAACTCTTAGATAAATTATCAATATTATCTTTGGTGAGCTGAATACCAATTATGGTTTTTCCACTGCCTTTACCACAAGCCATAACCTTGCGGGCTAGCCAACTCTTCACTTTTTGGGATATGGTGAGTTGAGAACCATACAATTTTGGGCAAATTGCAAGCCATATAAACGGATTTGAGAAATCTTTACCAAGAGCCGTTTGCTCTTGGATTAGCCAATCCTTTAGTCTTCAGACATGGGATGATAACCAAAATGAGGTAAGTGTAAACACTTACCTCCAAAAATTTTGGCCAAAACGTGGAATTGGTATAATTATATGATAAAATCGCGGGAGAATCTCTACACTTAGAAATGAATATTGCCTCAATATTCAAAGTACCCCAAGTACGTATGCCGGAAAACAAAGAACGAAAAGGGAAATACTACTACCATTATTTAGAAAGAAGATTTTTTTGAAACATGCAAGCAACCCCTACACTAAAGTGGGTAGAAAATAGAAAGAAGTCAGCAAATATGGGTGAAAAACCCATATGGCATGCTAATGTTTTTTATTCCCGAAGTCACAGCTTGACTCGACTCCCGCCAATTAATTTGTTCACGGGAAGAAGTGGAAGAACAATCTCCATCTGGACTTTCATTCAAGATGTTTGATAAATGAAGTACGCTGAAGTTCCACATAATCATGAGATATATATACGCATGCATCTCGGCCACAAATGGTACATGGAAATGCCTCGGGTCAAAAGATAGTGTCCTCACCAACGAGTGAAGAAGAGAGGAAGTCACCGAGTAGGTGAAGAAAGAAGGAAAATCATGATAAACAATCATGACTAGATCTTCTTCCTCGTGATCAAGTGCGCAAATTGCACTCGCTTGGATTTTATCGGTTGAGCTCTTTGGTTTGGAAAGCATCTCGGGAAGGAGGGTTGGAAAATTTGTCATAGAAATACAAACTCTCATGATTGAGAACTTTTCCCCATCATGATTTTTGCTATCCAAGTTTATCATACTCCCATGAGTCATGATATGAGTGGGAGTTCACCGCTAACTCCTCATGAAGAAAATCATTCACATGATGTGAATTTGTGAACTCTTGTTCCATTGTGGACTCATCACTACCCTCAATCTGAGTTTCAAAGAGTGGATTCTCGGAAATTGAAGTGAATTCAGAGTCGAATTCAAATAGAGGATTAGTGAAAGTAGCTTTGAATGTTTCGGGAACAAAGTGATCAACATTCTCATTTGGATTGTTGGGATAAGAAGTGAGTGAACGATCATTGTCAATGAGACTTTCTGGGCCCCTGATCACCAAATCAAAGAGTGGATTGATGTGAGTGAGTTCACCGGAGAACTCCTCAAGAAGATGATCGCGATCGATTGTGAAGTGATGCCTCAACGTGACTGGATGTTTCCAAAGGAAGCACAATCGTCAAATAAATCGGAGAATGTTTCAAAATGATCATTTGAACACTCAAGATGGGAAAGAGAATCACACATATGGTCAAAGTTCCCTGCGGACTCTCTCGATTGGGACAAGGTTCTCAACACTAGACTTTATGAATTCGTCCGATTCCTTTCAGAATGGTGTCAAGATGCTCGCCCCCATGTTCGTGAGAGTGAAAGTGGGAGCTTCGTAAAGGAGAAGCTTGTTTGAGATGGAATCTCAAACTAAAACATCAACCGACCGAGGTTGAGAAATATTATTTCTAAAGGATAAAACCTCCTCGCCATCGCCATAAAGTGCCTTGAGAAATTGGGAACGCCAGAGTCGCTTGCTCTAGGATAAATAATTCTTCCCTAGATTTGCGAGCTTCTCGCTCTTCGGCAAGCAATTCTCCTATGGTCTTTTCACCACTCACTTGATTCTTAAAGTTTTGAACCATATCATCAAGTGTTTTCATGGCGGTTTCAAGATCCCCGAGATTTCATGAGACAACGGCTCGATGGAGTTTGAACCGTATGGTACCGCTGGAGGTTGGTCATGATACGAAGAGTCAGAATCGCTACAAGGAAATGGATTCCTTGTTTGACAATCCTAGCTAGAGTGAGGACCTCCACAATACTCAACAAGAACCGATGTGGCCGTGAGTGGTATGTGTTGTAGTCATAATTGTTATCGTGAACCCGCTCATAGACGCGCGGTTTCATTGACAATCGAACCTGAATGTGAACCACCACGCATTCACAACAAGAAACCGCCGAAGTCTCACAAAGGTGTGGTAGCCGATGGAATAAATCAGTTGTGTTATGGTAGGAATAGGGATCCCGTTATAGCATGCACTCTTCCCGATTCCACCATGCTACAACTGGGGCATTTGCCACCATTATAAGGACCACCACACCATTGACAACCAAGAGGGTGAGGATAAGCATATAGAAAGAATCAAATGGTTTTAGAGGGTAAGAAGTGAAGAATCAAAAGGGTAAGAGGGTAAAGAGGAATATTTTTGGTATTTTTAAAAAACATGATGTAAAAACAAAGAATGAAAATATTTTTGGGTTTTGATTTTTAAAAGAGAATATAAACACATACAGATGGTATAAACAAGGAGTGAATATCCAAATCACTAATCTGCTAGACGTAAGATAATCAACACAAACTCAGCAATGGGCCAAAAATTTGATTCAAGAAACCGCCAAGTCTAGTCACATTAAACCGTCACTTGTGAATGACCACCGTAATGACTTAAACAGCTCGCATAACAAATGCAATGAAGATCGAGGAGTATAGAGTCTCCCCGTCGTTATGTCCCAAATGAAGCTATGCAATGGATTATCAAACGCTTAGTGATCGGAGATTTGAACGAAAAGGAGATTGAATTGGTGATTATAACTACGTAAAATATCAAACAAATACAAAGGCTAAAATGCAAATTAAAGGAGATTAAAAAGATAAAATCTATTAAATAAACGCTATCACTATAATTAAAATGATGTTTTGTTTTTATGTTTTACTAAACCAAATTAAAATTTACGACGCATAAAATTAAAAAGTGAAACTAAATCAATATTAACCCTAAAAATATGAAAATGATGTTTTCACAAACCTAATGATATAAGAAAATATTTAGAAAAAGAAAATTAATTTTATAACTAATTATCTAATTAAAAACTATTTTTAACTATTAATTAAATACCTAAAATACAAGAAAATAGGAAATTAGGCTAGAAAAATAAGATTAAGACTTGGAAAAGTCTAAAATATCAAAATAGACTTTTCAAAACTATTTTTGTATTTTTATGACTATTTATCTATTTTCTAGGAATTTTAAACTATTAAAAACTAATTAAATTACTAAAAATTACCAAATAAACTATGAAAAATCAGGAAAATTACTTTTTCTACTTTTTATATTTATCTAAGCCTAAGAAAAATGAAAACTTATTTTTTTGAACTTTTTTCTGAATTTTTTTTATTAAAGGCTAATTAAAAGTGCTTAAAAACTAATTAAAATTAGGAAAAATAGCAAAACAGCTTATAAAAATCTGAAAGTTTCAGGAAAATTCTAAAATGATGTTAAGAAGCTAGGAAAAAGGGAAAATCAGTAGGTTATGTGGAAGAAAATGAAACTGCTGAATCAAGTGCTTATTGAAATAAGCACTTGATAAGCAAATGAGCAAATAAGCTTCCAAAATGATCATAAGCTATGGAGTACCAAAAGTGACCAAAATACAACTAAAAGCAACAAGCTACAGCCATCGAATAATGAATACCACGATTTGATGTTTTTGATATTTAGCTAAAACAAATGGTGTCAACTTGCAGTCCAAAATTAGGCACCCAAATAAGCTACAAACTACAAACCAATTATTAAGTTCTAAACTAGACCTAAGTGACTACCTATGACCAAAAGACCAGCCCTTGAGAAGCTTCAATAAGCTCTGTGCAAGCTTTAAAATCGAGAAAATCACTCACAGTAATCGAGTTGGTGCAGGGCACCTGGGGCTTGTTTTGAGCTTCTGCACAAGCTAATCCAGAGGGCTAAAGCTAAAACCAGAAGTGAGGACTTAAAGACCACCTATTAAACTACTTGCAAACCAAAAATCAGTACCCAAAAAGCTTTAATGAGTCCTGTGCAACTGCTGCACTATCTGCATAAATCCACTTTTTTGACATTTTGACTTTTTGAAACAGCTAAGAACTTTGACTTTGGTGAAGTTTTAATCCAATTTAATGACTGATATTGATCTCTTTTGATGAAATGAGGATGAAGCAAGCTTTGTTTAGGACTTTTAAGCACAAAATAAGGTTTTGCAATTCAAAACCACAAATGATCACTCAATAAGACAGATTTCAAGAGATGTTGACTTTTAATGTTTTACATGCAAAAATTTGGACAGATATGAACTAGTTTGAGTCACACAAACATAGACCAAAGAATTATCATACAATGAACTAACTTTTAAAAGATTACTCTACAAACCAAACACTCCTTTAACTTCTAATTTTTAATCAAATCTAATCCAATCTCTAATATAGCTAATTTTATTGATCAATCTAAGTTATGCTAACTTAATGAACACAGAATGAACAAGTTTTAACAGATTATAGCCACAAACACAATGTATGCATGAATCTTGAGAATCACTTACAAAAGGTCCAAGACCACTATGGCCTGCCACACATGAAACCAGAGAACTCTAACCTATCCAATTCAACCCCAAGCTTCCATTTCAACCCATTTTCCTTTCTAAATCAAACCATATCACTTCTGTACCCATTTTGCTCCAACTTTGACTTTGTTGACCAAAGGTCAAATATTGCTCAAGACTTAAACACAAGCTTATAAGAAGCTATGATAAGCTAATATAACTTGTTTTAACTAGGAAAGAAGCTATTTGAAGCTTGATATTCAAAGTTTGAAAATGAAAAATGCAACAGTAGCTAGAATTATGAAACTTGAACATAAACTTGGAATTAATCTTGGAAATAAGTTGCAATCAAGAGTTTCGATTAATACAAATAAGCTGAAAATTACAACTACAATTTATTTAAAACATGGTAATTAAAGAAACGACATACAATTTTATAAAAACTAAAACTACTCACTCTTGAAGCACCCTCTTGGCCTCTTTTATGCACCAAAGACCTTCTCTTTCCGGGTGGATCCCAAGATCAACTGAGCCATTCATTGGCTAAACTTCATCCCCGCCACTTATCTTGTTTTGCATTTTCATTTTTGGATATCCGGGACAGAAAGAGGGGCATTAATTGTGGTGGGATGTTAGGTGAGGTGGGGGGAGACAAAGGGTGAGGTAGGGTGGACTGCAGTGGCCGGAGGAGGGGGGAGATGCATAAGATTGCCTGGGATTGCAGTGTTTTAGGGGCGGGTTTGTTTAGTTTAAACAATGGGTTGGGTTGTCGGGTCATAGGATTGGACCGGGTAAACATGATTGGGCCAGGGGTTAATGTTTTGGGCTTGGGTTTATATTAATAGGGTCCGGTTTGATTTGTGAAGGAAATAACACCAAGGACCAAGTTTGCAATTTCATGAAACCAAAGGACCAAACATGTAACTTATGAAGAGTAGTCAAAGGGTTGTTGATGCCAACTTTAAATAATCCAAGGGTTAATTTTTGACATTTTTGAAATTCCCAAGGACTAAATTTGACCAATTTTGGATTTTCAGGGACTAAACTGTAATTTTCTCAAAACTTTTAGATTTTCCACCAAAGGAATGAATATGACAATTTGTGATTTTAAAAGGACCTTTGGTGACTTTACTTTTGAAATTATGTGCTCAGGGACTGTTTTTGACAACTTTTGAAACTTGGGGGACTAAAACTGCAATTTTTGCAAATTTGATATGTTTTCATCTGATTTTGATATTTTTGCATTTAAAACACATAAAACACTGATTTGTGATATTTTGATCATTTTGATGTGTTTCTGAGTGTTTTCAGATGATTTTGCAGTTTATTTTGTACAAAAATGATGAGTATTTACACACTCATCATCCCTCTATGAAGACTTAATCAAAACATGCATGCATTTACTCGGGAAAATTCGTCTAATAACCGACGCGGCCATGCCTTAAAGGAGGGCGCCACTCACGCTTTCAACTCGCATCACCCGGATCTAGAATCAAGACGATGTCCCAACTGAAGACCGACATCGTCACAATTCTAAGGTAATGCCGTCCCATCGTTGAATTGGCCCAGAAAAAACCCTAATGACGACGAGCTAACGGCATCCCATGCAAAAGGTGACGCTGTAGCATTTGTAAATCTATATATAGAATTCGATTTTTCTGCATTTAGAGAGGTAGACTTTTGGAGAAAAAAACCCTAAATCGTTTGTAGTCCGAATTGACAAAGATCTTAGGGTCCCATACCCTATTTTACACATCGACATAAGTATTTTAATCCAAAGTAACATTATGTTTATCCCGAATTCGATTGATTGTGTGTATGCTTGATTGTTTACCATGTCTAGCTAAATTTCTTGTGTGTTTGCTTAGATCTATGAAACCTAGTTATTGATTATTGTTAGGTTGTTTCTTATCTTAATTGTAAATTGGCTTAGGAGTGCAACTGGGCATCATTCGTTGTATTTAATGCTTGAGTATGCTTTATGATATTGTAGCTTATGGATGAAATAGCTTAGGCTTGCCGACTTCGTATGTCATAAATGAGAGATAACCTCAAAGAACTAGGGGGCACGCATACTCTACGACCCTCGTGAATACAACGCTAAGATAAGGTGTGACAATTTAACCGACTAATAAAAGATAACTAGGGAGTAATAGTATCTAGGTAAACACATTTTTAATCATCATACGAGCACACATCAAATAGACATAGCTACCCATAGTAACTAGATAATTAGATAATTAGATAAGTAGAGTAATCGGTAGAAGTACCACCCCCAACCAATTGCCCCGAGATATTTACCTTTGCTTTCTAAAAAACTATAACAAGATAAAAAAAAATCATCCTCAATCCCCACCTTCTCGTCATACATTTCTTACTAGCATTCCTATTCCCCTAGAGAACGATATCAATCCCCAAGGCTTACCCAATACTACACTACAACGATTAGGTTCACTGCCTAGGAGGTTGAAAAACTTGCTCGATGAAAAGGAAGTTTCTTCACCTCAATCCCGCCAAGCATCAAGTTTTACGCCCAGGGGAATATAATAGCTAGTTAGATTTCTATCTCGTTTAGGTTCCCTTGCTTGATTCCTATCAAGTAAGATTTTTTCTCATTTTCATTAGCTTCCTTGTAGTGTATCCCCCTTCTTCGTGACTTTGTTCGTAACCCCATCACTTTTCATCATGGAAGGTGATAACCCACCACCAAATCAACCACTTCCCATTGACTCACCACCAATTGACCCGCCAAAAGGCCGTACTCTTGGTAAATACTCTAGACCGAGCCATCAAGGCTATAGGAACACCATTGAGCTCCCCGATCAAGCTCAAACTACGGCCTTGCGATTCGACACCATCCGGTTGGTGCAAAACAAATGTGCATTCCATGGACTTCGTTCTGAAGATCCTAATCAGCATCTCAAGGATTTCCTAAAAATCGTTGACTCTATCGACCTTAATGCTACCACTCGGGAGACCACGCGGGAGACCACACGCTTGCGTCTCTTCCATTTCTCTCTACGGGACCAAGCTAGTAATTGGCTTGAGCGAATTCCCGCCAGATCCATCTCAAGTTGAGATGATCTCACCACTCATTTCCTCACCCAATTTTTCCCACCAGGGAGAACTACCAAACTAAGGAATGACATCTTGATGTTCCAACAACGTCAAGGTGAAACTCTCTACGAGGCATGGACTCGATTCAAGTACTTGCTCCATAAAGTCCCTCATCACGGCATTGATCTTTTGCTTCAAGTCTAAATCTTTTACGATCATGTCAACTTCTCAACTAGGCAAACCATCGACCAAGCGGCCGGTGGCAAACTTAGTGAACTCACCGTGGAAGAATCGTGGGGTACAATAGAGGACCTTGCCCTCTATGATAACGAATGTTGGAATGACCCCCGTGAGTTGCCCAAAACCGTCAAGGCAATCTCCTTGCATCCCATTGACTCACAACCTTCCAATCATAAGATGCTCGAACTTGAAGATCAAGTCAAATTCCTGATGAGCTCCTACGAGAATCCTAAACCTTCACACCAAGTGAACAAAATCACTCTGCCTTGTGAATTATGTAGTGGTACCCACGACACTTGTGATTACACAAGACTCCCCGAACAAGCTTTTGCGGAGTACGCCTCCATGCGTACCGACAGAGCGAGAGAGAAGTGGTACACTTTCAAGCCCGAGAAAAATAACTTAGGAAATTCCTACAACCCCTCTTGGAGAAATCACCCTAACCTTAGGTGTAGGATCGTATATTTTATGTTGTTTAGATGATTCGGGTGGTCTAGGTAGATGATTAAATAAGAATGCCATCTTAGAGAGAGAAAGATTAGAGAGGGTGATCTTTTAGAGAGAGAGAGATAATTAAAAATGAAATGTTAGATTAAAGAAGCACCACCATTCCCTTACCTTAGAGGGAAGGGTATTTATAGTTACAAACTAAATGACCTCCTGACGGCCTGTGGATCAGGTATACAGTGGGTAAAGACCCGTCCTTCCTCCACGGTGTTGCTCTAAACTATTCGTCTTCTTCTTCTTCTTCTTTGGCTTTGATGAGGATGCTGGTTTCTTTATTGTGTCAGGAGAGGTGGGTTATTGTTGGGGCTCAAGGAACTCTTCATCGTCACCACTAGTGTATTCGAAATGATCACCGATTTTCTCTATGGAAGGTGGTAACTCGAGTCCCGAGGTTTATCGCCAGAAGAACGTGGAGGAGATCGCCTTCTCGTTGGATTATTTTGGAGTGGTGGTGGCATAGAGGAGGATTCTCCAGCTTTGCTTTGGACGCTTTGGTGCGTAATCCTTGTCCTTGTCATCGCCATCTCTTGGTCGCTTAGGTTGACCTCCGACTCTTTGCATGAAGACTTGAGTTGATAATCTAGTAGAGCCTCAAAAATTTAGCTTCATCCAAGTAAAGGTTGCAGATCGCTTAGACATTTGCATCACCAATTTCAAATTAACTTAGCTTCGTGAGAGATCGTGTCTTTGGCCATTGTATGTTTAACCAATGCTATGATATTTGGAGTAAGTTTTCTGGAAAATATCTTCCTTGTCACCTGTGGGACAAATACGAGAAGAAACTTGTGAGTATATTCTCTTGCCGCCTCTCCATTTCCTTTGGAAATCGACTTTGAGAAGCTTTTGGATATGCTTTCTTTCAACATCTCGCTTATCCCGCTTTTGAAGAAATTTGATTCCTCACGAAGTTGATTCAGCTTTTGTTTATCACGCCTTTCTTCCCGACTTGCTTGACAAAGATTGACAATCTTTGTCTTAGCTCTGATATCCAAGAGTCGGTTGGTTTCTTTACTGACTTGGATGCGGATATGGTTGTGCCTTTGGATGGTGGTAGAGATGAAAGAGGACGAGTCCGAGGATGATGAGACATGAGGAGGCTCGTGGTCCTTTTGGTGGCTCGGTTAGTTCCTTGGAACGTGCCGGACTATCTAGAAGAAAATCATCATAATCAACTTCGCCATCTTTTCCAGATTTAGCCATTTCTTCAGCCTTAATCCTGGCTTCTTCATCTGCTTGAGCTTTAGCTGCAACCTCAACATCTTTATCAGAAGTTTTCTCAGACTTCTCCTTTTCCGGTTCCTCAAAGTCATAGGTGGAAGTGTCCTCCAGTTGCCTTTGTTGTTGATCGTGGGTGGTGGTACCAGCCTCTTTATCGGGTTGATTAACCGCATCGAAACCGTGTAGATAGTGCACCACCACTTGACCCTCCGGCCATGAGTTTGTTGCATCTAACTCTTTGGCAACGTGTGGAGTCTTAGATTCTTCACCTTTTCCTATAGTCTCTCGGCCCAGCTGCTCTTCATCCGAAGCCTCTTGTTCTCGCTCTCAAGAATAGGGTTTTACCTTTGCCTTTATCGCCTTTTGGACTAGGAGGTTTTGCAATTGTTTGAGTGTCATCGATTGAGTTTTGAGTAGATGACCTCTTCGCCCGCTTCGTCCTCTCGAAGTCTTCATCCGCTAGCTTTTGTCGGTTCGTGTTTGGGAATAGGATTGCGCCCTTTAATGGAACTTTCCTTTTGAGAACATGAGACCTCTTAGGATACTTTTCGCATCTCGCTGCTCGAGATACTTCCCGCGACCGCCTCCGGTTTTCCTAGTAGGTGTACCGAGGACTTTTCATCAAGGAAACCTACTTTGCCGCCTCAACGCCGCCGATATCGCTTGTACGTAATACGCTTCTTTGATAGCATCAGAAGAAGATGATCCGTAACACCGCACCTTGTTTCTTTGTTGTTGAGTCCTTAAATCACATTGAGTGTGGGCTCATACAACACCGGAGTGTGTTGGTTCATCAAGTCTCAAGGAATATCGATTATACCCTAGAGCTCTTTGGATCAACAATTTGGTATATATGATATACGGGATCTTGGTGCCGTGCTTTTAAGGTAAGACATCATGTCCTCCCATATCAGAGCTTCAACTTCTATGTGTTTCATGTTGACCATAGCCCAAAATATTTGTAGTTCCATGAGTTTGGGATGCTCATGACCACTATCACGTCCGGAAACGAATTTGGCAATCATTATGTAGAGGGTTCTCCATGGTCGGGAATGTTCTTGAGGTCTACAGATGAGTGCTTTGTGATTACCCCGGTAGCTTCATCATAGCCGATGTCGACTCATGAACTGGAGAATGACCTCTTCGCTGGAGTAGCATTGTATTCGTGAGGCTCGATGACAAGAATAAGAAGAATAGCCCTCAAATATCTTTGCGGTGTGATGGTGACTTGTTTTGTTGTTAAGCGTCCACCGTCCACGGCATTTGACCTTTGACCTTATGTATTGTATGCCGAATTGGTGAATGTAGATCTGGCCTGATAGAAGAATTTACAGGCATGTTCGGTAGGGTGAGTCTTGAGAATATCCACTATGATCGACCGCGAAGACTTCGAGAACAGTGAAGCTATCAAAATCAACTTTGAGGTTGTTCTTTCCGATCTTCATTGGGTAACCATTCGGGAAGATATCTTCAACAGTGAGAACATTTGGTGCATCCACATTTTGCATTTGAACGTCCATATCGTGATCCGAAAGATATTTAGCCAAAAGAACCAATATATCTAAAGACATTACGTTAGTCAACAGTTGATTTTATTGTCTATTTATTTAATGTGATATGTCAATGATTGTTACGAGTCCAATGTCACTTGTTAGTCCAATAGTCCAAAGTCGTCGTGATAAGTTACGTGAGTAGATTAAGTTTTGAGTTTTAAAGTCTAAGTTTTTCACTTATTTTCACAACTTATTAACTATTTAAGTTTGTTAATGACATTTTGGTTTCGTGACATTATGATTTATTTGTTTACAAGTATGTACGCGTAACAATTCATAATTTTGGTTGATCTAAGGCTTAGGCGTAAAATTCCAAGCTTATCGTAACAGAGTGGTTATGCGTAGGCATAAGCTTATGCGTAGGATCTTGACTTACGCGTAAGAAATGTTAGCGTAGGAAAAGAGACCCATAGGCATAGAGCTTACAGCGTGGCGTATGTGGAACCTTACGAGTAAGGCTTACTCGTAAGAGTGAACCTTATGCGTAAAGGTTACTGTTTATGCATATCCTTCACAGGATACGCGTAGTCCCCTTGTAGAACTTTACTGCGTAAAGGTTACGCTATAAGATTTCTCTTACGCGATAACATTCTACGGTAAGGTGATCCTTATGCGTAGATGTTCAATTAACCTTGATTCTAAATTTTCACGCGTAATAACCTGAAACAAATGAATCATAACTGATACATTAACACATTATTCAATCCCTTTCAGTTTTCACATGGACACTCAATTAACACAGTTTACGCGTAGAACACTCATACGTGTAAAGCTTAAACCCTAGGTTTCAAGAATTACGAGTAAGGATTCTAGCCATAGGATTGACACCAAACTTTTTCTGGGATGTCTAAGAAGCCTAATGAGTTGTTTTATCCAAGTTTTAACATCAAAACCTAAGCGGATCAAAAATACCCAAATGCTATGATCATAAACCCTAATTTTCAATTTTCACAAAATTGTTGATTCTGGGTGAGATTCAAGCAAAGTTTAGGTTAATTAAACATGCATATAACATCACGAGACCATCTAATAGTCCATATACACTCACAATTGAAAACATCCAATTCACGCATAAGAACCCTAATCTTGAAAATGTTCAATTCGTGTTTCTGGGTGGATTTGTTTGATAGATACGGTTTAGGTATGATTATTTAAGCATTTTAACATCATTTTTATCAACACAAACACACAAATGAAGAATTTGTGTTCATGGCTTACACGTAGAACACAAAGATCAATCAACCACAAAAATTAACCGTTAGATTCTCAAACGAATCAAAACCATTGTTTGTAAAACCACAAAGATCATGAAAACACTTACAGATTGATGATCAAAAACACGGTTTTGAAGAATGAATATTAGGCGTAGGATTTGGTAGATGAGTAATAAATGTGGTGAAGTAAATGATTTTGAAAGATTAGGTGAGGTATTTTGTTAAAAAATACTTTGAGCTTTTGACAATTTCAGTCCCTCCACCTTAACCATTTTCATTCAACGCCTATAACTTCCATTTTGATTAGGCAAAAATATGATTTTAGGAAAGAAACTTGACGACACTCCCCCTCGACTTAAGAAATAATGAAATTGAAATTTTATAAATTCAAGTACAAGGTTTTATGAAACCGAAAAATATTTACATTCTCCCCCTCAATACTTGACCGAGAAAATACTGAATTTTGAAAGAGTAAAGTGTTGACGGAAGATTTGTACTTGCCATGTTAAAAAGAAATATAGATAGAAGAATATTTTTGTTGTTTTATCAGATTTTATATTTTTGTATTTTGTTTTTGAAAAGATTTACAAAAGAGGTTTTGGTGTTTGGTACGGTTTTAAGAATGTTTTAAAAGTTCATCCAGTTCCTCCGAGTCAAACACCGCATACCAATCGGTGAACCAACTCATTAAACCTAGCGGAGCTAAGGCTTTGGTGAGAAGATCCGCCATTGGTATTCAAGACCCACAAAGTATAATTTAACGGTACCCTTTTCCACATGCTCCTTGATGAAATGATATCAAAGATCGATGTGCTTAGATTTTGAATGTTGAACAGAGTTGCATGAGATCGCAATGGCATTTCGATTGTCGCAGTACATCGGGATTCTGTCAAATACATAACCATAGTCTTTGAGTTGTGTTCGCATTCAAATGACTTGAGCACAACACGCCGACATGGCTACATATTCAGCTTCTGTTGAGGACAATGATGTACAATCCGCTTCTTTGACGCCATGACACCGCTTTATCACCAAGAAATTGTAATTCTTCCGGGGTACTTTTGGTAAATCTAAGCATCCTGCGTGATCAGCACGTCTGAAAAAGCTATTAGTTCAAAACCGAATCCTTCGGACCAGATCCCCAAGTTAATGGTTCCCTTGATATATCGGAGGATTCTTTTAGCCTCCGAGAGGTGGGTTTCAGTTGGTCTCGACTGATAACGGGAGCAAAGATATACGGCGAAAACAATATCAGGCCTGCTTGTTGTTAGATACATGAGAGACCCAATGATACTACGGTATTTGATAGGGTCAACCAATTTCCCATGCAAATCAGCATCCAGCTTCTTGGTATGTGCCATTAGGGTGGCATAGGTATCACAACTTGTCATTCCATGTTTGTTTAAAATTTCAAGGGCATATTTGGACTGACTCAGGAAAATACCACGGGGTGATTGATGAACTTGCAATCCATGAAAGAATGTAAGTTCACCCATCATGGACATTTCAAAATGTTTTTTCATTAGTTTTGAAAAAGCGTTTGAGTACTTTAGATGTGTTAACCCAAAAATGATGTCATCCACATAAATTTGAACGATTAAAATGTGTGCTCCGTGATATTGTATGAAAAGTGTAGGGTCGACTGAACCTTTGACGAAATTATTAGCGATCAGAAAGGATGATAACTTATCATACCATGCCCAAGGGGCTTGTTTGAGACCGTAGAGAGCCTTCTTCAATTTGTAGACATGATTAGGGAACTCTGGATCAACGAATCCTTCTGGCTGGCTAACATAGACCGTTTTTTTCAGTTGTCCATTGAGAAAAGCAGTTTTGACATCCGTCTGAAAGACCGTGATGTTCATGTGAGCCGCAAACGCCAGAAAAATCCGTACAACCTCAAGACGAGCAACCGGAGCGAATGATTCTGTTGGAATCACTCCTAAACTAGAATTCAAGTGTTAGTCATTAATATGTAATAGTTAGCTTAATTATGGCTTTTATGTTAGTAATCAAGGTTAGGCTCATGTAGAAAGCCCATGAGCCTATCCAAAGCTCAATAAGTAAAGAATGGGAACTTGGTGTGTTGCCCTAGTTCCCTCCTATAAATAATCTTGTAAACCTTCCTTAGAAGGTTGGTTGTTCATTTACTTTCACTCTCTACGCATAAACTTTCTTTATTTCTATTTGTGTGAGTTTGCATTTGTTCAACCGATCATCTCTTATCTATATTTCTTCTATTGATGCTTGTGTTACAAATATGGGAACCTAACAGTGGTATCAATCGCCAAATAGTTGGGTGAAACGATTTTGTTTTTGAAGTTTGTTTTGGTTCTACGCGTAACTCTCGGTCTCAAACTTTCAAACGCAAAAAGCTTTAATTTTTACACTTTCAAATCCAAGATTCTTGTACTTTAAAGGTTATTTGGTGTTAAAGTTTAAGTTTTTGGCAAAAAGTTTCAAACTTTACGTGTATTACTTGGTTTTTATGCTTGGTTTTATTCGTGTAGCTGGTTCTACGCGTAAGGTGTATTAAAGTTTTGGATCATCAAGTTTCACACTTTTGTGTTATTTTGGTGATATTGAAGCTGTCTCATCACAAAAATCTGGTTAAGAAACACTTTGGGCTGAAATCTCAGTTTTGGAAAATTCTACGCGTAACAAAACCCTAAAGTTACGCGTAAGTTATCCGTGGTTTGATCTTCATTTTTCTTGGTTTACTCAGTGTTTTCTTGCTTGGATAAGCCTGAAAACACTTCGACTTTGGATATCTTTTACAGAGATTAGTGTAAAGGATTTTTGGGCAAAACCTAGTTTTACGCTTAAGCATAAAAGCTTCGAGTAAAAATATTACGCCTAAGCATTTCCTACGCGCTAAGCCGCCTTCTGCGCCTAAAGGAAAACTTACGCGCATAAGTTTCTTCTTGCTAAGTCTTTAGTTTATGCATAACCTAAGGTTTCACTAACCCTACGCGTAAGCTACTCCTACGCGTAAGTATTCTTCTTACGCGTAAGTTTGGTGTTTTATACAAGGTTTTCTTTGCCTAAGCTTGGTTTCTACGCCTAAGGACTCTTCATCAACAAATTTTCATTCGACTACAAAGATCCATTTTACAACACAAGTTTTCAAGATGTCTCAACCACCATACTCTAACTACTTTCCTCATGTGTATCCTCAACAACAACAACAACAACAACAACTTAGTCCTCAACAACAACAATTCAATCTACAACAACAAGTTTATCAACAACAATTTCAACAACAACATTTTCCACAACAAGGAGCAATTCAACCACAAATGATTCAACCACCATCTAGTCTTCAAGTACAACCTTACACAAACTTTAACAATCAACATCCATCCAGGAATACTATGAAGGAACCATCTTGGTTTGCAAAGATGTATGAAACTTTAAGTAGCCAACAATCCATTCATGAGGCTGGATCACTTGACAGACCTCCAATGCTCACTCCCAGAAACTAAAATCAATGGGGTGATTAGGTTCTTTAGGTTTTGTGATCTAAAGAAGCCACATGGGAAGTTCTTAAAGAAGGTTATCATGGAAGGTCCATTTCAGATGCCTACTGTCATTACGGGAGATCCAAATGCTACTCCACCAAGAGGGGATGTCACCAACATTGCAACTCTTTTGACCTCACTCTTTGGAGAACTTCTTCATTTCGAAGCCGATGAGCTAGCAATGCAATACATCCTTTTGGGATTACCCAATCCGATCCTTCGAAGTGTTGATGCTCAAAAGACTGCTAAAGCAATGTGGGAACATATTCATCTTCTCATGGAAGGCACTGAACTCAATCAAGAAGACATGGAATCAAAAATCTACTTGGCTTATGAACACTTCATGATTGAACCTGGGGAAACATTGATTTTCAGACATCATCAATGACTTGGACAAACAAAACATAATTATGCCAAGAATTGCAGTCAATACTAAGTTCCTGAGTAGTCTTGGTCCTGATTGGGAAAAGTATGTCATCTTCATCCGTCAAGCAAAGAATCTTCATCATGCTACATACGGATTGTTGTGCGACTATTTGAAGCATCATCAAAAAGAAGTTGACAAAGGAAGGGTTATCCGTGGACAAAATGTTACACCTTCACTTCCAGATAATCAACAATTAGCTTTGTGGGCTCAAGCTTGTTATCCTCAATTCCGGACCTTACAAACTGTATTCACAAATCCTCCACAACCCATTTGCCAACCAATCGCAACAATCACACCATTTGATCCATCAAAGCAACAATCTCAAGAAACTCAATTGGTTCCATACAACAACAACAATGATCAAACACTTTACAGTGAATCCAATGAAGATGCATAAGCTTTCGATGCATTGCAACAAGGGTTTGTCATGATTGCTAGAGCCTTCGGCGATACTCTAACAAATCCAACAATCGCATTCATACCTCATCTAACACAAGGAATCAGGCTGTTGTTAACAATGGACGTGTTGAAGTTCGGAATCGTGGTAATGTTCGTCGAGATGGGGGTGGTCAAGGGTTTAATGCTATCGGAAGGAATAACACGGGTGCTCCACAAAGAGCTCAAGTGGTTGAACAGTAATGCTCGAGAATGGGATTAATGGTCTTCGTTGCTATAACTAATGAGAAGGGACACCTGGCTAATTCATGTCCAAAGCCGAGGACTAGAGGCAGTGCTTATCACAAGGAGGCTTTACTCTTGGCTCTCAAGGACGAAGCTGGTGGAACCCTCACAAGCAAAGAACGAGCTTTATGGCGTCTGCGACTCATGGAGAACTTGCGTGCTAATGCAGCCGTTATGTTGATGGCAAACATGCAAGAACTCTACATGAGTGACAGGCCCGATGTATATGACGATGGCTTGTCTCGTACGGATCAAACCATACTCATTCGCGATATGATATCTCCGCTATATGCATCCGACAAGGATCAGGCATTCATCAACATGAGCCGTCTACATCTCATTCCAATGATAATCAACTAGATCCCGTAGTTATATTTGACGATCAAGATGACCTTATGGTTCACATTGATAATCAAGTTGACTCCGTGGTTATACTTGAGGATCTAACTAATGATCATGTTGAGACTCACGTTGAACAAGCTGAACTTCTGTCTGAGCTCATAACCTTACTTAAAGACCAAGAATCTCGCCTGGAAATATGCAAGGACCTCAATCATCAATTACACACTAAAAATGCACTGTTAACCAGGGATATTGAATGCTTAAAAAGGTAACTCAACGTTTTTAAAACTCAAGAAAAACGTGAACAAGGTTTTGAAGTCGCTTTTGTTAACTCACATCAAAACGAAAAATCACAAGAATGACAGATACATGATCTAGTCCCATCCAAGAATGCTTTGTTGTCTCAAATAGAACAACTGAAACATGATCATAAACAACAAATTAACGCTCTTACTTTGGAAAATCAAAAAGCCAAGGCTGAGTTGTTAACTTGTCAAAAACAGTTCTCGGAATACAAAAAGCATTCAACGAAACGAATAGATGCCTATCTTGAGGAAATTGTCGACTTACAAAACAAAATCAAAGAGTTTTGAAATGTTGTTTATAAACATGGTGAATCAATCACAACGATTCAAAAGTTTACTTTCAAACCAAATCCAAATGGATATGGACCGAATCTTGCTGATTATAAACCTAAGTTTTCAAATAGAGCATTCAAACCAAATCCTGAAGTTTAGTCAAGAGAACATCGAATTGATGATTCAATTATGAGTGTTGTTGAATATAATCGTCAAGAGGAATTAGATGCAGAAGACGAGAGTCGATCAAAATTAGAAAATGTTGTTTATAACAAACCATTTAACTATTCAAAAGCTGTCACTTTCGTCGCACAAAAGGATACTTCTAACACACCTTGGGTTATCACACCTATGTCTGAATCTTCTCATGTTGGTCCTCAACCCAATTCTGCACAAATTAATGGTCCTTTACCTTCACTCACTGAAGTAAAATCAATACCCGAAAATCGTTAAATTCTTAGATATTTTGACATTTTCAATTCTGACATCAAACTTTTAGAACGTGAGATTGAATTTCACTCACGAAATAAAAGTTGAACATTTTCAATCGCCTCGGTAGCGAGCACAAAGAGATATTTTTCTGAAAAGAATTTTACCCCATGTTCAAAATTTGAAAAATTGTGCATTGTATTGGGAAAAGGAATTTCATAAGGAACTTGGAGTGATGAAAATAGTTTTCGAGAAAACAGAAACATCTATTTCAAATACAAAACGTAAAAAGAAAATGTTACGAAAAGATGTTGATCGACTCTTGTAAGATGTGATATGTGCTGATATCCATAATGTTGTGTTACTTCATTCTGTTGCGTATGCATTTAATTATATCTGTCACACCCCCAAATTACCTGTTTTGCAGCGGAATGGAATTCCTGGGGGATGACTGTCATAGCATCAAAGTTACAGTTATATCGAACGACCTAAAGTGTCGTTTTGAAAATTAAAATTTAGGGTTTAAGTTCATACGATTTTGGTATTCTTGATTCATAGGGTTTTTGATGTTAAAACTTGTTTAGATCATCTCAATAGGCCTCTAAGATATCCCAGAAACGTTTTGGTGTTAATCCTATGGTTAGAATTGTTACTCGTAAGAATTGAATTCTAGGGTTTAACATTTACGCGTAAACTAAATTCTATGCATAATTGCTTAACTGTGACTTCATGTTTAGAACTGAAAGGGATTGATTGTATGTGTTAATATTGGACATCTACGCATAATGTTTAGAACTGTGACTTATTTCAGGTTATTACGCGTGAAAATTCAGAATCAAGGTTAATTGAACATCTACGCATAAGGATCACCTTACGCGTAGAATGTTATGCGTAAGAGAAATCTTACGCGTAACCTATACACGTAAGGTTCTACAAAGGGGACTACGCGTATCTGTGAAGGATATGCGAAACATAACAACTGCGATAAGGTTCACTCTTACGAGTAAGCCTAACGCGTAAGGTTCCATATACGCCTACGCGTAAGCTCTATGCCTAAGGCCCTCTTTTCCTACGCGTAACATTTCTTACGCGTAAGTCAAGATCCTACGCATAAGCTTATGCCTGCGTATAACCACTCTGTCTAGCATAAGCTTGTAATTTTACGCCTAAGCCTTAGATCAACCAAAATTTTGAATTGTTACGCGTGCAAACTTGTAAATAAACATATCATAACGTCACGATACCAAAATGTCACCAATAAGCTTAAATGATTAATAAGTTGTGAAAATAAGTGAAAACTTGAACTTTAAAACTAAAAGTTAATCTAATCACGTAACTTATCACGACGTCTTTAGACTATTGGACTAACAAGTGACATTGGACTCGTAACAATCATTGACATATCACATTCAATAAATAGACAATAAAATCAACTGTTGACTAATGTAATGTCTTTCGATATGTTGGTTCTTTTGGCTAAATATCTTTCAGATCACGATATGGACGTTCAAATGAAAAATGTGGGTGCACCAAATGTTCTCACTGTTGAAGATATCTTCCCTAATGGTTACCCAATGAAGATCGAAAAGAACAACCTCAAAGTTGATTTTGATAGCTTCACTTGTTCTGAGTCTTCGTGTCAGATTGCAGTGGATATTCTGAAGACTCACCCATACCAGAACATGCTCACAAATTCTTCTACGTGCCGAGAGATCTACATTCACCAATTCTCGCATACAATACATAAGGTCAAGGTCAAAATGCGTGACGGTGGCGCAACAACAAATAAGTCACCATCACACCAGCATATTTGAGGGCTATTCTTCTTATTCTTGTCATCGAGCCTACCGAATACAATGCTACTCCAACTGAAGAGGTATTTCTCCAGTTCATGGTCGACATCGGCTATGATGAAGCTACCGGGGTAATCACAAAGCACTCATCTGTTGATCTCAAGAACATTCCCCAGCCATGGAGAACTCTCTACATAATGATTGCCAAATCCGTTTCCGGACGTGATAGTGGTCATGAGCATCCCAAGCTCATGGAACTACAAATATTTTAGGCTATGGTCAACATGAAACACATAGAAGTTGAAGCTCTGATATGGGAGGACATGATGTCTTCGTTAAAAGCGGCACCAAGATCCCGTATATCAGATATACCAACGTGATCCAAAGAGCTCTAGGGTATAATCGATATTCCGCAGACTTGATAACCCCAAACAACACTCCGTGTTGTATGAGCCCACACTCACTGTCAGATTTAAGGACTCAACAACAAAGAAACAAGGTGTGTGTTTCTAGATCATCTTCTTACCGATGCTATCAAAGAACTTTATTACATAAAGCGATATCCGGCAGCAGTTGAAGCCGGCAAAGTAGGTTTCATGGATGAAAAATCATCACGGTACACCTACTAGGAAAACCGGGAGAGGCAAGGCAGGGAAGTATCACGAGCACCGAGAGTACTAGAAGGTATCGAAGAGGAGCCCATCCCGTAAAGGAAAGTTCCCGTAAAGGAGGCAATCCCTATTCCCAAACTGAACCGCAACAAAACTAATGGATGAAGACTCAGGATATTGAAATGGACAAAGAGGTCATCTACTCTGAAACTCCATACGATGACACTCAAACAGTAGCAAAATCTCCCAGTCCAAAATCTGATAAAGGTAAAGGTAAAACTCCAGTTACTGAGCCAGAAGAAGAGGAGAGCTTGGATGAAGAACTGGACAGAGACTACAGGAAAAAGGTGAAGAATCTCATACTCCAACACGTTGCTCAGGAATTCACCCGTGAACGAACTCGTGGCCTGATATGTGCAAAAACACATATCATATCTTTATCAAATCAGACCTAAAATAACCAAGAAAGAGCCATTTATTGCTAATATTTAATGGTTTCTTGAGAATATGCATGTGCAGGTACGGATATGATAAAACACTCAAAAGATAGCCAAATCAGACAAAAAACCCGAGCACGAGAGATAAAGAGTGCTAAAGCTGAGCCGGAAGGTCAGAATTGTGCATCTGTGAAGATTTCTATGCTGAAAAAGATGATTTCTGAAAGATATGTTCAACTTTGAAGAATTGTCAGAATCAGTCCCTGAACTTTCATCAAATGATAGAATATACCCTTGAGTTTAAGAATTTACAAATTCAGTCCTTGGAGTATTGGAGATTTACAAGATTAGCCCTTGGATTACATTTTCAGAAACTACAAGAATGGTCCCTTGAAAATCAGATTTTACACATATGGTCCTTAAGAGTATTACATGATTACCATATTAGTCCATATCTAAAACACCATGAGGCCCAAAATACTCTTAAGCCCAAACCAACTTATTCCTGGTCAAAGCCTTTATACCCGGTCAAACTCAGTCATATCCCAAAATCCATACCCGGTTTATAAACCCAAGTCAACTCCCATTTTTAACCGGTCAAAGAAATTAAAACGAGTAAAATAAATTATTTTACCCTTCTCGCCAAACTGATTCAACCCCAAATCATTTACCCAGATCCCACATGAACCCTAAAATACCCTCGTGCACAATAAATACAATTCACTGAAATAAGGGTACAATTGTCCTTTCGCCTGACACCACCTGACACGTGATCAGTGCCAGGTCACTAATCCGTGTGTTATTCTCTCAATTCCAGCTCTCTGAATGGTGCTTGAGACGTGGCAAAATGATCTAAGGGCCAGAAATGAAAGGATGAGGTGTGTATGTGATCCAAGGGTTGTGATATGTTCAGAGAAAGCACAGATAGCCTTCCAGATCCTTCTCAAGACCTCAAAGCATGGCTATAAATACCCCTGATTCCACAGAAGATGATAAGTAGTGTAGGAGTAGTATAGGTGTAATTTCTGAGTAGCTTATTGTTTTAATGTTTGAATTTCAATTCTGTCTTTAAATCTCTCTTTGTACTAAAATTTTATTAATAAAGTCATTTTTAGCTGAATTTCTCATTTTGTTAATCTCTGTTTTAATTTTTAAATTTAGTTCCTGATTAATGTTCTGTTTATTGCTTCACAAATACTTACTCAGATTTTACTCCTAAAACTCATATCAGCCAAATAAAAATCAAAATCTGCACATCTGATTTGAAGGGTTCTGATTTCTTTGCTATGGAATTGGATTTGGGTTAAACTTGATTCACTTTGGCTGTTATTAGATTTAGGATAGTGGTTTATTGATTTCAAATAGCAAACCATTGTGGTTGGACCAATGTAAGTTCATAATTCTGTTTACTCTTTTAAATCTGTAGTATAATATTAATAAGTGCTTATTTTAGTTTAATAGTTGTTAAAATTGTGTAGTTGATGTTTGTTTAGCATTTGTCCAGTCTAATCTCATGGCTGTCATTTAGTTGCTTATTTGAATAAGTTCTGCATAGTTGCTTGAGTTGGAATCTGTGAGCAGTTGTGGCTAAAATTAGTATATCTAGTTGTCATTGGATACTTTAGATTCAGATTTAGTAATAGTGTAAGTGATATATATAGTTGGTTGATTTAATTTGCATTTCAGTCTTTTATGCTAGTGTTTGGATCATTGGAGTTCACTGATTTTGGGTTTGATACAGAGGTTAGGATCAGTTCTGTCATTCATATTTAGATAGATTAAGTTTAGTTTGGTCATTATTCTGCACTCGTTTACACTATAAGTCAAAATCAATCTTAGATCCATTTAATGTGCACATCAGTTAGTGTAGGGATTGCATTAGCTTACATTTAAGTGTAGGAATTATTTCTATTGCTTAATTAGGTCTTATTAGTGCTAAAAATATCAAATATAATCTGTTAGAAGCAAGAAAATTTCACAAAAGTCAAATAGCAAGATTTTCATAAAAAGTCAAATATCCAATTTTTGCTCAAACTGCTTCCACTTTTATATTTTTCATTCACTCACTTTAAGTCCAAGTCAGTTGAAATTCTGGACTTAAGCACTCTGGTTGGTGATCTTTAACATGGTATTTTTATTTTATTTTTAGGATTTTTATAAGCCTGCTGAATCAGTGCTTAAAGTTGCCTCTTTAGGGCCGTTTGGAATAAGTTTTAGAAACATGATTTAGTACTAAATTGCCTTTAGCTTGTGCTTATTAGGTTTAGATCAGTTTCAGTAGGTATATCTTGGATAGTTTAGATCAGTTTTATGCTTGGGTAGCTTATGGTAGCTTATAGTTAGCTTTTAGCTTATTTCTAGTGCTTATTCACATTAGTTTTGTGCCCAAATCATAGTTCCTGATCTCCAAATTGGTTTTTGTTAATTTTACCTTGTTCTCAGTATTATTTTATAATATTATGGAAGTGTTCATATTTTTCCATGGTCTCTTGCTATTTTTCTGCATTTTATGTCATTTTCTAGCATTTTTAAATAGCATTTTATACAAATAAATTAGAAAAAGCTCAGAAAAATACAATTTAAATTTTCTTAGTTTTAGAATATTCAAAAAGTCATAAAAAGTATTTTTCCTGAATTTTCTTTGTTAAAATAGATTTTCTAGCATTTTAATTAGTTTTAAATAGTATTAAATTCATAATAAATTGGGAAAAAGTCAAAAAAATGTGATTCCAGTTTCTAAAGATCTTTTTAGTTATTTAAGATTTTTGAAAAATATTTTTGTAATTTTATAGCTTATTTTCCTAATTTTTAGTATTTCAAGTCTATTTTAAATGTCTTAAATTAGTTTTTAATTCAGAATAAATCAAGAAAAATCCAAAAAAATATTTTTAATTCACAAATAATTTTCAAATATCATTCTTAGCTGTAGAAAAATAGAAGTTCATTTTTACGGGTTTTTATTAGCATAATTGCATTTAATTTGCGTTTCATTAATTACGTTTATTCGCGTTTTAGTTTTATTTTTCATAATTAGTTGCATTTAATTGTTTACATCATAGATTTAGTTGTTATTATTGTTTCCCTTTACTTTCCCTTGCACCGTAGATTAGAAATCCATCAAAATTCCCTTTTTACCCATTCGAATCCCGAATCACGCGACGTGAGTTGTTTACTCCATTCATCCCTCGTTGGGAAAACGACCCGGGAAATACATACCTTTGTATTTCTTCGGAAAAATATCTATTGTACGAAAAACGACACATCATGGCCCCGGAGGGTCAAGTGGTGGTGCACTATCTACACCAGTTCCTAATGCAGTTAATCAACCCGATAAGGGAACTGGTACCACCACCCACGATAAACAACAAAGGCAACTGGAAGACACTATCACCTATGAATTTGAGGAACCAGAAAAGGAAGTGACGGAGAATATTTCTGATAAAGATGCTGAGGTTGCAGCTAAAGAAAAGCGGATAAAGAAGCTCAAGCTCAAGCGGATGAAGAAGCCGGGATTAAGGTCAAGAAATGGCTAAGTCTGGAAAAGATGACGGAGTTGATTATGATGATTTTATTCTAGACAGCCTAGCACGTTTCAAGGAACTAACTTCTGAGCCACCAAAAGACCCTGAGTCTCCTCATGTCTCATCATCATCAGACTCGTCTTCTCACTCTTCACCTCCAACATCCAAAGGCACAACCAGATCCACATCCAAGTCAATAAAGAAACTAACCGACTCTTGGATATCCCGGGCTAAGACAAAGATTGTCAAAGCTGTCAAGCAAGTCAGGCAGAAGGAAGTGACCAACAAAAAGCTGAATCAACTCGCTGACAGGATCAATCTTCTACAAGACGAGATAGACAAGATGTCAAGTGAAAGGGAGTATATCCAGAAGTTTATGCAACGTGATGTCCAAGGGGAAATAAACATGATGATTAGGGAATATACTCATAAGTTCCTTCTCGACATTGTTCCTGGAGTGACAAAAGAGATGTTCACCAGACAACTCTTTCCGAATCTCATGCAGATAGCCAAGCAAACTATAAGATCAACGCCTCTAACCATAACAATCAACCCAACTGATCCTATAGTCGTCTCCGATGCTGAATTGGTTTCCAAGCTGGTAACACAAATATCAAACGACCGCAACATTTACCTCGACGAAGGTAAACTGTTTGACGCATTGCTGGAATACCAACTTAAAACAGCATGCAGAGTAGAAGCTGAAAGGCCTAAGCGTCCAAGAGACGATGACGATAAGGATAAGGAGCCTAAACGCCCAAAGAAAACTAGTGATTCATCCTCCATGCCACCACCACCCCAAAGGACTCCAACCGAAAGAAGATCTCCACCAAGTTCTGCTGCTACAGATAAACCTCAGGACTCTGAGTTACCACCTCACACAGAGAAAACCGGTGATCACTTCGAGTACACTGGTGGTGACGATGAAGAGATCCCAGAGCCCCGACAACAACCCACCTCTCCCACCACAACAAAGAAACCAGAATCCTCGTCTAAGCCAAAGAAGAAGAAGAAGAGGACGAAGACAGATGTTATCTCATGGCTAGATGACGATACAACAGAAGAATATGACTGGTTTTCTAGACTTTGTGATGCTACTCCCTCACTGCCAGAAGGTCAAGAAATGGTAGAAGGACGTACTATGGAGCATGTAAAGCTGAATCAAGAACAATTCAGAGTGAAGAAGATGACTAAGACCGAGCTAAGGCTTAATTAAGAATGATGCCTTCCAACTGTGTAATACTGACTCGAGAAAGTGCAATCGAAGTTTAATACCATCTCGAAAACATTGCACGAGCCATGTCGAACAATATCGATTGGCTCAATCCCGAAGCTAACATCGACTTCACAAGAAAAGACAAAGCTCCATACTACACAGACTGGACAAGACCTCTACCCACAATTGGCCAACCAGATCAACCCAAGATTCCATTCCGTTATTTCTTCAACAACGACCTAGAATTTCTTCTACACGAAAGCGATGTCTCCAAGAAATAGGCTACATCACTCACACTTCCTTTCCCTACAGCAATATACTCCAACAGCATAGCTATCGAGGAAAATGCTACTCACATGTTTGCCGACAAAGTGGAAAAGTATGACCTTGATGCAATGTATGGGATTCACCATTGGCCTGAACGCCGAAGAATCTTCTACAAAAGCTGCCAGGTTTAAACGTCGAAACACGAAGAGTTTAGTGATAAGCGGATCGTTGCTATTAAGCATGTTACTCTCTCGTCAAAGAGGGATTACACTTTCCTCAAGAAAATATTGGTCAAACGTCAAGACGAAGAGGACTATGACTTATGTGAAGTGGATTTTAAAAGATTGTCTCTTAACGACATTGAAGATATGTTTCTCGCAAAGGTACAGGGACGAATGCGACATTTCTCTACAGAAATCCAACGTGAGTTCATCAAGTCGTTGTTAATCTTCATCGAAAGCATAGTGATCCAGAACGTGTAGAGGACATTCAACTTGTCGTGGAATCAGTATCGACGCGTGTTAACCTCACTAAACCACAACTCGACCTTCCGACATTAACAAACTTCCTCGTACACCCTCATCAAGAAACCATTTGGAGTAGTCTACCGCAGTGAACTACACTTGAAATTGCTTAATAGCGTCAGTGAGAGCTTCATAAGTTTGGGGATCATACACCGAAGAACATCGTGGATGGTTTAGCTTATCGGTTAAAGGAGATACATGAAGGCATAGGGTCGAAAAGAGATGGAATTGAAGGAGAAAAGGGATGTTAAGAGGATCATCACCGCGATCGATGAAAGGTTGTTCGAAGGGACCATTCGAAATGTTGGAGAGTTTCGTAGGTGGTCGTCCCAACATTTCTCTCACAGGCTATCAACGTCCCGAACGCATTCCTGGAGTTATTTCTGGACTACCGGATTCTCATGGTAACCCTTGATTTGTTTCATTATCATTACTTGGTTGTGTGATTTATATTTAACTATGGCTTGTGCACACATAACAGTGTACAACCCGTACTTGTATTGAAAGGACCCTGTGGTACGCATCAGTGCCACAATCCTTATAAAAGGAGCGAAAGCTTCTTATTTTTGAGTAAAACTTATCAAAACTTTCATTTTTCAAAGTTTTGCTCAAAAGGACAAGTACTTCCCCTTATGATTTTCAAAACCTCAAAAGTTTATATCACTTGTTGAGGGGAGTATTTGCTTAAAACTTTGTTCACAAAATTGTTCTTCGTGGTAATCTTCTCGCAAAACTCGAAATGGACATATTCGATATCAAAATTTCGTCAAAAATAACATTTGATATGCCATTTTTGAGGGGGAGAAAAATTATGTGATAAGAAATATGATGTGAATTGCAAATGAATCGTTGTGCTAAAAGACTTAACCAATGAATTGACGAGATCTTAAATGTTAGTAACTCGAAAAGACTTGTCCGGGACGGGTAATAATTTCAAACTAGTTCGCTAGTGATGTAAACGTGTCTCGCAAAGGAATTGTCCGAGTAGAATGTACCATTCGAGAAACTCTTGGTAGATATGAACTTTGACGGGTTTGACAACCTTTCGAGGTTGTCCACACCTTCAAGGTAGTTATTAGAGCTAATTGTCACCTAAAAGCTGACAATGTAACTCTTTAACTATGCAACGTAACTGTGTCTCGCGGGGGATTGTCTATCATGAGCTGATCAATTCAAAAGTGCGCGCTCTTCTCTCACCATACAGATTTCAGTCAAAACACTTAAGCAAGTGTGGAGGGGGAGTATTTCTGCAAAATCTTACAACTCTCAAACAGTGGTATTAAATGTCTTTACTCATAACCACTATGAGAGATTTTCAATAAAAATGGTTTTATGGCAACATAGGTTAGTCATGGATTTATAAGGTGACTAAGGTTAGGAATAACTGTCCTATGATCCGCCAGAGCCGGAGGGATCTACCCAAGGACACCACCAATAGTTAGAATTAGAAGTCCTTAGGTATGATTATAAAAAGGAGAAAATGAGAATCGGAGAAAGAAGGAGTTGAAGAATTAAAAAGAAATGCAAAGAAAAGGGTGAAAAGAAATATCCCTCCAGATTATTCAACTTAGGGCAGACACCGGGTTCAATTCATATGCTATTGGTTGTCACTTGATGACACCGGTATTGAAGATCAAAGTCGTCATAGACCCAGTGACGCATGCACTAAACCTTCTTAGCCACTCAAGTTTCTCTCAATAGAAGCTTGTTTCATTCTCACAGGGAAACCTACATAAACTATCGGCTTTCTCTTAGAGATTCTTTGGTATTGAAGCAAGGAGACCCTCTCCCTAGTCTCCGCTCAGGAAAACCAAAGCGCATTATTGAGTCTAGAGCCACGAGATTCATCAAAAGATCTCTTAGGTACACTTGAAAAATCATCGCTTGTCATTCAACAATAAGAACGCAAGTGATTCATTATCGAGTCCTTCACAGGTCTTAGCAGTCTGTATAGAACATTTATGAGAGGTTCACACATGTGATTCTCAATGATTGAATGGAAACTCCTGCCAGGGTCAATATCAAACCCTGACAGGTCACCGGTAACTCCCCGTGGATTACGCAGTGTGTCTCAAACGATCTACTGGGCCGGTGATGCTTCGTTGTACCTCACGGCTCATCCCCGAGCTGTAGGTGTACCGGTACATCGTTATCTCACTTGGGGACTCGGTTCAGAACGCCTTTGTGAGAATTAGAGTTGTGTTTTCACACTATGCTGTTAACACTCTCGAAGTTCAAACTTGTAAGTACTGGATTATTTCTAACCCATGTTTTATGTTTTCTTCTTATGGATGCTTGCGGGTGGAAAAGATCGTGCGGATTCTCCACATGCTCATACCTACAACAACACTGTTGGGAATTCTGTGAAACAGTGATTCTGCTGATCGAGAAACAATGGATTCAATGAAGAAGAGTTTCTGCAGTACTATAAACATACAAAAGTAGGATCTATCTTGAAGTTATTCTCTGAAGTAGTGGAGATATAGGTCTCTTGAAGTCTGAAGGCATGCCGAATCTGCAAGTAGTGAAGCTACCGGTGAAATCTTGGCAGTGGAATCGCTAAAGTATCTGGCCAGTGGAATCTTGAAGTAGTGAAGCGGTGAATACTGGGCCATGGATTCTGCTAAAGTAGTGAAGCCGTGATGTAGTGAAGCTATGGAATCTGCTGATGTAGTAAAGAGTGGATTCTACTGAAGTTATATTTCTGTGAAGTAGTAGCGTAAATCGTGATTCTGCTGATAGTGTGAATCCACGTAAGAAATGCAGACGCTGTATTATTTATATATTAGCCCATCTTTATTATTGTACTGCCCAAGGTAGCATGGGCATGTGTATGGGACAAAACAAATGCTTTGTTGCATGCTTGTCTAGGTGCATGCGTAGTCTATATGTGTTTGCATTTATTTATTTGCATGCTTGTTCTTTTCCCAAGAAAGGGAATAGTGTTCCTTGTCTATAAAAGGAACTTAGGTCTAGTGTATTGAGTGAACTTTTTTTTCCATAAAAACATTGAAGAAAAACCTCTATAGAGAGGGTGTAAAGATCCATAGAGGATCATTGTTTGTATAAGAAAAACCTTGTTGGTAACTTTGATTGTGTTCTTATTATTCCGCTGTGCATATTCAATCATTGTTACTATACACTCTAGTTGAGTCCGGATCTTGGATTCCAAAATTGGTATCAAAGCCAGGTTGGCTCTTGATCTTGAGTTTACAAGGTTTTTCGAAGAAAAGATTCAAAACTCGAAGTTGTTAGTAATTTTCGTAGTCTTTCTGCTGGGCTGTTTTTAAACAGCGATAACGTTTTCTTGAACCGTTGGATCGAGCTACAATTTTTTCTGGTGCATCTCTATATTGTAATCTAAAGTTTCACCGGAGGGATTGTCAATCAAAGCTTCCAATCAAAAGTTATAAGCTGTAGAAATCTGCTGAAAAAGTTCCGTAAGGATACTTCAGTTCTGTTCTGAAACAGTCATAACTTTTTCTCTAACCGTTGGATCGACCTAAAATTTGGACTGGAAGTTCTTGGTATACCCAGGAAGGTTTTCACCGAAGGGATCGTTGATCTGAGCCTCTGACAAAAAGTTATAAGGTCGAGAAAACTGCTCTACACTGTGAAAAAGAAAAGGAGCAGCAAGGAATAAAGGGGTGTTACTCAGATCAGTTTATTGGAGTGAAGCAGGCTGATGAAGACCAGTTTCGGGTACTGAGCCTCATTAGTTCTATTTGCTGCATGCACATGAGGTTGAATAAATATTGATTTATTTTTCGGTATATGGGACTATCTTTGATGCGCATAATATCAGCTCATAAGGTTTTTCTTTGGAACTTTACTGCTGACATTCGTGCTGTCTCATAACTTATTAAATGGCTATATTTGATAATAAATGGGATGATGGTACGTTTCCTTATTTAATGGATAATGAGTACGATATGCGGGCTAAAAAGATGAAACACTGGATCATGAATAATGATATGAATATCTGGAAGGTGATCCAAAATGGCAACAGTTTAAAAAGGGTTGGAAATGATCGTGATGGTAACTTCATTATTCGTCCTCCAACGACTGCGGATGAACACATTGTTGTACAAAGAGAGTCAAAGGCCGCAACTATCTTGCTTAAATCTATTCTGGCGATCATGTAGCGATTTTCGCCATATGGATGATGGAAATCTTATATGGAATGCTATCAAAGCAAGGTTTGGTGAAAAGGCTGATTTCAAGAAGATGAGCAAGGAAGTTGATGTTGAAGGTTATCTTGAAGGATTTGCTAGTCCGCCATATGCTTTCATGGGCATCTCTCAGGTACATACTTGTGAGTATAGTTGTAAAGAGAGATATAATGAACTAAAAGAAGCATATGATGATATGAAACCTAAGTTTAATGCATGCTATGTTGACAATGAAGCTTATAAACATGCTTTAAAAACCTTAGAAAGACAAAAGGTGTGGTTTCAAAAGAATCAAGTGGCTTATGATGAAAAGATTAGGGTGCTAGAAAGTGATCTAGAATTTGCTAGAATTGATTTAAAGCGACTGAAAGAAAGGCTACTGTAGTCTCACGAAAACCTAGTGCTAAAAGAGAAACTAGATGAGGAAATTACTAGGCATAAAGAATGGTTGTTGAATGAAAACAAGTTAGCTAGTCACATCTATGCTAGTCAAAATCCTAATACTCCTATAGGCTTAGGCTTTAAGAAATATGTAGGAATAGAAGCTAGGGATGACACTCGTAAATCTACAAATGAGGATTAGCTAATTTTGTAAAAGAAGGTGATTTGCATCTTTACGTGGACCTATTAGAGGTGAATTCATGCCTATTGACCTCCATTCCGTGATGACTTTGATGGATCACACCATTTATATAGCAAAAAGTCAAGTGACTTGCCAGTCCTTAGTAGCAAAACTAATGAATCGCTCTTGTTTTACAAGTGACAAGTCATCAGACCTAAAGTCCACTGACTATGCCTCATGTGATTCAAGTGAGAAGTCTGACTCACCTAAGCACACACCCATGACCACACCCAAGTCCATAGTAGCGATGATGAGCTCAAAGCGAAGCCATTGCTTATTCTCGCTAAACACAATTTTGCTTCTAGATCTGTTTTTGATAAGTTTAAATGTAATAAACAAAGTTGTGTTAAGAATAAGTCATTTAAGAAGAAATCTTGTTTTGTGTGTGGTAGTAAACTCCATCTTATTATAGACTGTGATTATCATGAGAAAAAGATGAGTGTTTCCTCTGGCCATAAGACTTCTAGACCCACATGGACTAATGTTGCTAGTATTCCTCCATTTGTTCCCAAAGCTGCACATGTGAGAGCGGGTAAACCAGTTCCTCTTGGTAAACCAAAGGTGTATGCATCTGTTTCTGGCGGCGGCTTCATAGGCATTTTCCAGTTCCCTCGGTGGAGGATACTCTTCACCAGTGACTACTGGTTGGTGGAACAGTAAGGCTAGGCTTATGCCCTATAGACCTAAAAGTTCTTATTTTAAGTCATATACACCTTATGTATCTCATATGACCAAGGCACATGGTGGAGTTAGTATGGCAACTGTTGTTAAGCCCTCAACATGTTATTCTTGGAAAACTCAAAGGAAAGGTTCATTCTGGGTTCCCAAGAACAAAAGTCTGTGGTCGTGCATTGATTGAGGGGAGGCATAAGCCTAAGGGGAGGCTTATAGTTGTATTGTTTTTGTATTCTAACCATTTTGCAAAATGTTGGATCCTCATACGCCTAAGGGGAGGCTTAGTGTTTCGGTGACACTACAACCCATTTGGTTTCTCACTGCTTGATGGTATCTTTTACTTGTTTTGGTTATTTTTATTCCTTCTTAATCTTAGTTATTAAAAAAAAAATAATAAAATAAATAAATAAAAAATCCGTGTTATTTCTTGTGTTTAGTGATTAAAAAAAAATTAAAAAATTAAAAAAATCTAACCTGCCTGTGTTCAGTTTCTTCTCAAACTTGCAGGTTTTGGTGTTGGTTAATTACCACACCTAATGGTCTTCATCTCACCATGTCTTTCTGACACAAGAGTTGGCTAGCCCACAAGATTATGGCTTGTGGTAAAGGCTGCAGAAATCCATAAATGGTAATCAACTCACCATGATGATGACGGCATTCCATCAAAGAGTTGGCTAGTCCCGAGCAAACGGCTCCGGTAAAGAACATATCAAATCCGTTTATATGGTTGCTGGTTTGCCAATAAATCAGTTGGTTATCAATGTACCATGGTTTTCGAACTCAAACATATGGCTACTCCAAGAGTGATGGCTATTGGTAAAGAGACTTCAAACCCATTATTTTCAATGATTCACCTCTCACAGGAGTTAACACACCTGGAAGTGATGAGAATAGTCCGAAACGGCGATATGTATTGATGTACATTATGTCATTTGTTGCTGCAAAGATCTGGTGTTTCAAAAAGTTGTGTCATCATAGAGATGTAATTATTTTGTTTCTTTGCTGCTGATGTTCGAGTACAATCCTCTAGTTCTGAAGTGTTAAAGATTGTTGGGAAGGATTGTTGGGAAATTTCTGTCATTTGTTGGTACAATCCTCTAGTTCTGAACTTTTTAAAGATCTGGAAACTGGAACTTAAATGATACAATCCTCTTGGATTCTACAATCAGTCTCATTTAAATTCGGTTTAGGGGAGGATTGTTGGAATTGAAATGATGATTCTGCCGACGAGAAACAATGGATTACCGTTGAAGAAGAGTTTACCGCCGAAGTACTATAAACATACAAAGTAGGATCTATGCTTTGAAGTTATTCTCTTGAAGTAGTGGAGATATAGGTCTCATGAAATGCGAAGCCGTGGAATCTGCTGAGTAGTGAAGCGGTGAAATCTTGAAGCAGTGGAATCGCCTAAAATCTGAAGCCGTGGAAGCTACTTGAAGTAGTGAAGCGGAAATCTGGCCATGGATCTGCTAAGTAGTGAAGCCGTGTATGTGAAGTAGTGAAGCTATGGAATCTTCTGATGTAGTAAAGAGTGGATTCTGCTGAAGTTATATTTCTGAAGTAGTAAGCGAAATCGTGATTCTGCGATAGTGTGAATCCACGTAGAAAATGCGATTTGTATTATTTATATATATTAGCCCATCTTTATTATTGTACTGCCCAAGGTAGCATGGGCATGTGTATGGGACAAAACAAATGCTTTGTTGCATGCTTGTCTAGGTGCATGCGTAGTCTATATGTGTTTGCATTTATTTATTTGCATGCTTGTTCTTTTCCCAAGAAAGGGAATAGTGTTCCTTGTCTATAAAAGGAACTTAGGTCTAGTGTATTGAGTGAACTTTTTTTTAAGATCCGGACTCAACTAGAGTGTATAGTAACAATGATTGAATATGCACAGCGGAATAATAAGAACACAATCAAAGTTACCAACAAGGTTTTTCTTATACAAACAATGATCCTCTATGGATCTTTACACCCTCTCTATAGAGGTTTTTCTTCAATGTTTTTATGGAAAAAAAAGTTCACTCAATACACTAGACCTAAGTTCCTTTTATAGACAAGGAACACTATTCCCTTTCTTGGGAAAAGAACAAGCATGCAAATAAATAAATGCAAACACATATAGACACGCATGCACAGACAAGCATGCAACAAAGCATTTGTTTTGTCCCATACACATGCCCATGCTACCTTGGGCAAGCATAATAATAAAGATGGGCTAATATATAAATAATACGATTTCTTACGTGGATTCACACTATCAGCAATCACGATTTCGCTTTACTACTCGAATATAACTTCAGAATCCACTCTTTACTACATCAGCAGATTCCATAGCTTCACTACTTCAGCAGATACACGACTTCACTACTTTAGCGTCCATGGCTTCAAAGACCGCCGCTACTACTTCAAGATTCCACGCGACTTCAGTGCAGATTCCAGCTTCAAGATTTCAACCGCTTCACTACTTCAGCAGATTCCACGGCGCAAGACTTCAAGAGACCTATATCTCCACTACTTCAGAGAATAACTTCAAGATAGATCCTACTTTTGTATGTTTATAGTACTTCAGCAGAAACTCTTCTTTAGCAGAATCCATTGTTTCTCGATCAGCAGAATCACTGTTTCACAGAATTCCCAACAAACACTAATCGAAGTTCTCTCAAAAAGCAACACAAAGTCATAATGATTCTTCGTCAAAGTCAAAGAATCTACAAAGTTTAAAGACTAAGAGAACTACATCAGTACTGAAATCCAACGTTAAAGAACGTGTGAGCATGTTGGAGAAAGACGTGGAGACACTGGAGCAATGAAGCGGACCTGATGCAGATAACCACAACATACTATCACTACCATAACATACTATCACTACCATCACAAAGAACAAAGATCAAAGAACAAAGAAAATGATGACGTCAAAGCAGAATACTTCAAAGGAAACAATTTCTCTACACTGGGGAGATTGTTTGAATCAAGGCACTTATTCTCATAAGAAAGAAGAATGTCAGAAGACGTCAAAGCTACTATTACATCAGCACCTACAATGTTTATATCATCAATCACTAACATTTAGGGGGAGATTGTTGGAATCACTCCTAAACTAGAATTCAAGTGTTAGTCATTAATATGTAATAGTTAGCTTAATTATGGCTTTTATGTTAGTAATCAAGGTTAGGCTCATGTAGAAAGCCCATGAGCCTATCCAAAGCCCAATAAGTAAAGGATGGGAACTTGGTGTGTTGCCCTAGTTCCCTCCTATAAATAATCTTGTAAACCTTCCTTAGAAGGTTGGTTGTTCATTTACTTTCACTCTCTACGCATAAACTTTCTCTATTTCTATTCGTGTGTGTTTGCATTTGTTCAACCGATCATCTCTTATCTATATTTCTTCTATTGATGCTTGTGTTACAAATATGGGAACCTAACAGATTCTTCAAAGTCAATACCCTCTTCTTGTCTATAACCCTTAGCCACCAGACGTGACTTATTTCTGATTACGGTTCCTTCAGCATCCAATTTGTTTTTCCAAATCCATTTGAGACCAATGACGAAGACCCCTGTTGGTCTTTCAACCAATTCCTATACTTCAAGACGTTTAAAATGATTAAGTTCTTCTTGCATGGATTCAATCTAGTTGTCTTTGGTCATTGCATCTTTAATGTTTTAGGTTGAATTGGCATGACGGTGAGTGCATAAATGCAATGTTCACCGTGCGTGTGAAGACGTTTTCTAGTTACGACTAGTTGATTCGGGTTACCAACAATGTTCTCAAGAGGATGGTCTTTCGTCCAACGATGTGTGGAAGGTTGATGTTGATATAGATTCTGCAGATTGGGAGGATTCAAATGGCTTGTTGATGATTACTGCAACATCGGATGTGGCGATTTCATTAGCAAACAGATTAAAGAACGCATTTGGATCATAATCTGCAGGTGGGGGTACTTCATTGTTCAAAACATCATCATTTGGTTCGCGTCGTTGGATGCGGTTTGTTTAACTGTTGTTGTAGAATCAACGGTGGTGCTTCCTCAACAATAGTTGTTGTAGCAGGTGTATCAGGTATTGGAATATGATCAGGTTGAGCAGAGGAAATATTGGTTACACCTGGAGCACGTGCATCAATATCATCACTAAACAGAGGAGCAAATAGCTGTTCCATTTGACGTCGAGTTAGTTGAAAACTAGGTTCAGCTGATGATGGGGTTTGAGAGAAGTTTAAACGGTTATGACCGGGTTCCAAGCTGTTATGCTAAGAAGCCATCTCTGTAAGCTCATAGAAACGAGCATGAATCGTTTCCATAATCTCCTTTGTACGACGATTCTAGATCCGGAAACCCTTAGAGTTTTCACAATATCCTACAAAGACTCCAATGTCAGCTTTGGCTTTGAGCTTACCAAAGTCATCACGATCATTATTCGGATAACAAAGGGATCCAAATACATGAAAGTGTTTGAGATTTGGTTTACGGTTGTGGATAAGCTCATAAGGTGTTTATTGTGGCGCTTAGTAATCATTGGCGATTCGAGTGTAGCATGCAGTTGACTTGACCCACAAGTAATCGGGAAGTTTAGCATTGATTAACATTGTTCTGGCAGCTTCCACTAACGTACGGTTTCGTCTTTCAACAACTCCGTTTTGTTCTGGTGTATGTGCAATAGATGTTTGATGCTCAATTCCCACTTTCTCATAAAATACATGAAGAGTTTGATTCACAAATTCAGTTCCTTTATCTATTCTGATTTATCTGACTGTGTTCCGGAGGTAAACTTGAATTTTCGTGAGAAAGGTGATGATCATCTGTGGAGCTTGATCTTTACTCCGAAGAAAATAAACCCAAGTCCATCTTGAGTAGTCATCTACGATTACCAAGTCCATCTTGAGTAGTCATCTACGATTACCAAGATGTAGCGTTTGCGATTAATCATCTGCACGCGCATTGGGCCACATAAATCCATATGAAGAAGATGAAGCACATGTTGTGAGCTGTGTTCCACCTTTGAAGGAAAGTGAGCACGAGTGCTTTTACCTTGTTCAAAAGCTGAGCAGAGGTGATCTTTGGAATAGCAGAATCTTGGGAGACTTTCAACAAGTTTATATCGAGCAAGGTTGGTTATGGTTTGAAAGTTTAAATGTGAGAGACGATGGTGCCATAGCCAGGATTTTGTAGATGTAGCCTTAGAAAGTAGACAGATGGGAGATGAAGCAATCATGTATTGCATTGAGATAGTGTAGAGACTTGACGTGTGTTGACCAGACATAAGATCGTTTCCTTGTAGATCATGAATGAAACAAGTTTTCTCCCTAAAAGAAACTTCCAAATCTCCATCACAGAACTGACCAACAGAGAAGAGATTGTGACCGAGGCCTTCCACATAATAAACCCTGCTAATATCGATGTTGCCATTGATGTAATCTCTGTAGCCCATGATAGCTGCGAAGTGATCATTCCCGAACCTGAAAGTGCCAATGAACTTTGAAATAAAGTTTCATAACAGTTTGAGATTGCCTGTCATGTGCCAGGAACATCCGCTATCAGCAACCCAAAGGATGATCTGTATCATCTGCATTACACACAGACGACACCGATGGAATAGAAGTATATGTGGAACCCGAAGAGTTAGTAGGTTCCGAAACAGTTATAGTAGAAACACACATATCAATGATTTTAGGTATCCATTTAAATTTAAGTGTATTATGTAACCATTTATGCCATCTCCAACTAGTCTTCGCTTTGGTCTTAGTGAATGCACTAGGTGATAAGGTCTTCCTAGGAGGTGAAGGGGTTACTGTGGGTACATCAATGATCTTAGCCAGAATAGTAGAAGGAGGTTTACCTAGCACAGACTTAGAAGCATTAGTGGGCCTAGAGGTATTCCTTTTTCTATTATTCTTTTCTTATGCAAGATAGTCTTAGCAACACATCTATCATGACAACCAGAAAACATGCTTTTACGACAACCAACACAAGAGGCTTAAAACAAAACATTAAGAGTACTTAAAGATTTAGCATTCGATTCTAGACTTTGTTCATTACACTTGTCAGACGCAATATCTAAAGTGGGTGCAACTTGAGTTTTATTCAAAGTCCTAGGGTGTTCTTCTACTTCACATTTTTATTGTTCTTTTCTTACATCGCAACTTCCTATTCTTCCTTGTATTGCTCCTAGCCTGTGAAGTGCGGACGTTGGGAAAAGAGGCAACTATTCTGTTTTCAAAGAGAGGGAAGCACATTAGTTTCTTGTGGTTTGTCATTAGATGTACTCGAGTCATTTTGAATTTATGTAGGTGCAGTTACTACAGTGTTACTATCCCTATCTTGCTTAAGTTTCACCAACTCTGCTTTAAGATCATTAATTTTGTGTAACAAATCTAGATTTTCTGTACGAGTGAGACCATCTCGTCTTTTTGAGTGAATCAGATATGACACTATGTGCATTTTTAATTTTTGAAAGTTCTTGTTCATATTTTGAGATTTGACACTTCGAAGACACATTTTCATCAACCAGTTGCTCAATTTTTGGAGTAAGATCTTTTGTATGCAACTGGTGGAGTTTGTTTTGCCAAGCGAGTTCACGAGTATGACAATCTTTTTGACACCATTGAAGACGACGTTTTGCATTTGAAAGCTCGTTTGTCACTCGTTCATTTTCAACTTTTAAAGACTTGATTTGTGACACAAAATCAGTATTCTCAACATTTGCAAATGAATCAACAGAATCAACAGAGATATAATCAAATGCATATGCAAAGGAATGAAGTAACACAACATTATGGATATCGCCACAGAATAACATCTTCCAAGAATCGATCAACATCTTTTCTCAACATTTTCTTTTTGCGTTTAGTATTTGAAATCGATGTTTCTGTTTGTTCGAAAACTCTTTTCATAAGTCCAAGTTCCTTGTGAAAATCCTTTTCCCAATATAGTGCACAGTTTTTCAAATTGAGGACATGTGGTAAAAGTATTTTCTGAAAAATATCTCTTTGGACGCACGCTTGAGGCGATTGACAATGTTCAACTTTTATTTCAGAATTGATTTCAATTTCACGTTCCAAAAGTTTGATGTCCGATAAGAATGTTTCAAAATATTTTATAACTTTACATTGTTCGGCTAATGGCTTTATTTCACTAAGTGAAGGTAAAGGACCATTAATTTGTGCAGTATTGGAATGGGGACCTTCATTTGAAGACTCAAAATTAGGTGTGATAACCCAAGGTGTGTTAGAAAAATCCTGTTGAGTGACGAAAGTGACGGCTTTTGAATAGTTAAATAGTTTGTTATAAACAACATTTTCCAATTTTGACCGACTCTCGTCTTCTGCATCTAATTCCTCTTAACGATTGTATTCAACAACACTAATAATGGAATCATCAATTCTATGTTCTACACTGTAAACTTCCGGATTTGGTTTGAATGCTCTATTTGAAAACTTAGGTTTGTAATCAGCAAGATTCGGTCCATATCCATTTGGATTTGGTTTGAAAGTAAACTTTTGAATCGTTGTGATTGATTCACCATGTTTATAAACAACAGTTTTAAACTCTTTGATTTTGTTTTGTATGTCGACAATTTCCTCAAGATAGTCATCTATTCATTTCGTTGAATGCTTTTTGTACTCAGAGAACTGTTTTTGACAAGTTAACAACTCAGACTTGGCTTTTTGATTTTCCAAAGTAAGGGCGTTAAGTTGTTGTTTATGATCATATTTCAGTTGTTCTATTTGAGACAACAAGGCATTCTTGGATGCGACTAGATCATGTATCTATCGTTCTAATGATTTTTCGTTTTGGTAAGATTTAGAAAAAGCGACTTCAAAACCTTGTTCACGTTTTTCATGAGTTTTAAAAACGTTGAGTTGCCTTTTTAAGCATTCAATATCCCTGGTTAACTGTGCATTTTTATTTTTTAATTCCTGATTGATGTCATTTTATTTTTCCAGTCGAGATTCTTGGTCATTAATTAAGGTCATGAGCTCAAGATCTGGATCTGACATAGTATCAATTTGTTCAACGTGAGTCTCAACATGATCATTATTCAGATCCTCAAGTATAACCACGGAGTCAACTTGATTATCTATGGTAACCATAAGGTCATCTTGATCGTCAAATATAACTACGGGATCTATTTGATTATCATCGGAATGAGATGTGGACAACTCATGTTGAACACTCTGATCCTCATCGGATGCAGATGTTGGCTGAGATATCAGATCATTAATGAATATAGTTTGATCCGGTACCTGAGACAAGCCATCAGTGTCATACACTGGACCTGTGTCACTCATGTGGAGTTCATGCATGTTTGCCATCAACATCACTGCTGCATTAGCCTGCAAGTCCTCCATATCATCATCAGAATATGCATTTTCCATGAAGCTCTGTTCCTTGTTGGTAAGAGTTCCACCAGCTTCATCCTTAAGAGCCAAGAGTAAAGCCTCTTTGTGATAAGCACTGCCTCTTGTCCTCGGCTTTGGGCATGCATTATGTTGGATATAAGTTTTCACATACACATCAAACCATTAACACAAGTGGGCGTATAAGTGGAATTCTAGAGAGAGAAAGTTAGAGGTTTAGGGAACTTAGTGAGAGAAAGTGAAAGATATTATTATGAGCTCCAACTCTCTACCTTGGGAGGTAGAGAGTATTTATAGTCTTACATAAATCGCCACACAACGGGTTGTGGATCAGGCATACAGTGGGTAAAGACCCGTCCGTCCTCCACGGTGTTACTTAACTAAATACTACTAACCTAAATATAACTACGACTACGAGCATTCTAACTATTACATATACTTGAGGTGGCCGACTCTTTAATACCGAGAATTTCTAATTCCTAACAATCTCCCCCTAAGGGAGGTCACCTCAAACATATACTAAAATGACATTGAATACAATCAGATATTACATTAACAATTGATCTTGCATTCTTGATGTAGTGCTTTGCTTCGAAGCTCGTAGTCATTGATTCTTCACATTGCATGTTTGGTTACTTCAAGTGGAGGTCTTTTACAGATCCACGTGATAGTAAATTTGAGCCAGCTATAGAGATCATCAGCAATCAAAGATCTCTGTGACATCCATTGTGGTGTTGGTATTATGTGATGTTGTGACATTCGGACCGACATGCTCACATTCGGATCATGATATCGCATAGCGTATGAAAGCATGGAGTGAAATATCAGAGTCATTGATGCACTAATCATGATTTCTTTTGAGATGAATGTGTTAGGTGAGCATGCGGCTATGAATTGACCGCTTCATTCTCGATACCGCAAACGTCGGGTGTACCTACATAAGACAGATTAGCAATAAGCGCCGAAAGTGTCTTTGATCACTTTCGATGAATTGAGGTACACGGCCCACGGTTCCCGTTGATCGACAAGTCTGCACGTGATCGGTATAATTCAAGAATTTCCTTGACAGGGTTTCGCAGATGCTCTAGCTGTTCTCAAACCGGAACATCTCAAAGAAGACAACACGGAGTGAGTGAACCAAATAATTTGAGTCCACCGATTGATGAAAAGATATTTGAAAAACAATCGAGTATTGCTCAATAGAAATTGTTTTGCAATACAGCGAAGGTTTTAATGAAAATCAATTATCAATCATAAAACACCTTTTGATTTGAAATATTAGTACACGGTCGATGTGCTAAAGAAAAGAGTTTTTAAGCACAAAGACCGGTTTTTCAAAGGTATCCGTCAATCCACTAACCTGAACCGAGGATTGATTCAAGAAATTGAATCGCCCCATTGTTTCTGTTCGGTTGTCACATGGTTGATCCATATAATAGATCTCACATGCCACCTACCAGGGGCTTGTTTGATGTTGGCTCCAGAAGGCTTTCCATCTTCATTGTGAGTGTGTAGACACATCACTCGATGTTACGGCAATACCACAAGGATAAATGCGTAGGACTCAAGATATAATCTCTCTTTCCACATTGTGTGAAACGGAGAGTCTTCATTGAAAGTGTCCTAATGAGATTTATTGATGATCTCGTGGCTCTAGACTCAATTTGTGCATATTTGGATCCTATATCGGAGACTAGGGAGAGGGTCTCCTTCTTCAATATCAACAATCTCTAAGAGAAAGTCGATAGATAATGTCGGTTCCCCGTGAGAATGAAACAAGTCCTTTTAAGAGGAACTTGAGTGGTTTGGAAAGATGAAGTGCAGTGCGTCACTGGGTCCATGACGTCTTGTCTTCAATACCGATGTTACCATCAGTAGCATATGAATTGAACCGGTTTCGCCTAAGGTTGAATAATTGGAGGGCTATTTGTTTTCACCCTTTTCTCATTCAATTCTTTTTCATTCTTCAACCCCTTGAGTGCTTACCGAGATTTCATAACTAGAACCTTGTTGGGTTTATTCCAACTAGCTCATCTCGGTCCGCACTCTTCCCATTCTCATTTTCCTCCTTTTATTATCATACCTAAGAACTCTACACTAACTAGTGGATAGTTCCTCGGGTAGATCCCTCCTTCTGGCGGATCTTGGGAACAAAAACCTAACCTTATCATCCTTATATCACCGTACATAAAGTAAAGTTGGTCGGTCTATTTGGTATTGTTCATCTGCCATTGGAACCAATTGAAAACCATTTGAAAATCAATTCGGATACTTGTGATATATTATCAAAGCATTTTGTACCTGAATTGTTTTTGATATTTTTAGAACGAGAACTCCCCCTCAACATGTGCATCAAGTATTTGAAAATGTTTTGCACACGGAGGCAAGAGAAAGAATTAACTTCTTTGATTACCATTTTCTAAAAGATATCAACATCACTTCCCAAATCGAATCAAGTAGATAAAGCATTTTGGGGAAGGATGAGGTTTTCATGATTTTGCTCCCCCTCAATATGTGCCTCGAGATTTGAAAAGAGTTTTGCACATACTAGAGGGAACCTGCACATTGAGATAAGTGATCACGTTTCAAATCATTGTGGTTTAAGATAGATGCTCCCCCTCAACATGTGCATTGAAAAATTTGAAATCGTTTGTCACTTACGGGGAAGGAGAGCTTGTACATCCTTATAAAACCATTTACCGAATTATCAGTTTAAATCCAATTTAAATCACACATTCTCCCCGATCACAATTATCAAATCATTTGAGATTTGTGATCTCTTATAGATTTAAATTGATTTTGAAAGCTTTTAAGGAGAATTGTGACTTGATTATGAAAGCGTTTTAACTGATAATGATCGGAATTTAAGACTTTAAACTCCATTGATAAAACATGCATGTACATCTTTTGAAAACAATTTCATGCCAAATAACTTTTTAATTTAATTGAAATCATTCTCCCCCTCAATCAATGACATAGGTTGTTGATTGAGAGATAGAGATTTTGACAAATAAGTCCTGATGATTATCAAAAATAGAGACTGAGTTATTTTTCAAAGCATTTAGTTTTCAGCAGATAAATGTTTATAGAATCAGAGCATGGAATTTGAAAACATGGTAAAACATGGCTCTGTTCTTTCTTTTAAAACCGGGTTATTGCCTGAAAATGACAATAAACCATTGTTTCTCTTTCTCCCAAAAATATTTTTTGATTTTTTGATTTTTTTTTTAAATTCGAACAACATCTAAAGTCCCGTGTCATTCTTTGAATGACAGCACAAAGACCGTAGATATTGACGAACCGAGAAAAAGCATGACAAATTTACAATATTTTTGAAGAATTTTTCGAATTTTTTCAGATTTTTTATGGTTTTTGAAGGTTTTATAATTTTGTATTTTGTTTTTCGAATAGATATATACAAGAGATAGATGAAGATAGACCTTTACTCCTCGTCCTCCTCCTGAAGACGTTTGAGTGTTTCTGGTTGAAGACTTTTCAAGCCAAGACGTGGAAGAATAAACTCAAAACGTTCTCTTGGAAGAGCTTTGGTGAAGATGTCTCGCTAACCGATATTCAGACCTCACAAAATAGAGTTCCACCACACCTTTTTCCACTTGTTCCCCGATGAAATGATGTCGAATGTCGATATGCTTTGCTCTTGAGTGTTGAACGTTGTTGCATGAGAGAGCAATAGCACTTTTATTATCACAATACAGAGGGATTTTGTTGAATTCAAAGCCATAGTCAGATAATTGAGATCTCATCCATAAGACTTGAGCACAACAAGATGACATGGCTATGTATTCAGCCTCTGTAGAGGAAATAGAAGTACTCATTTGCTTCTTTGAAGACCACCTCACAAGCTTATCACCCAAAACGAAAGCACCTCCGGATGTACTTCGACGAGTATCTTGACACCCGCATGATCAAAGCATCTGCATAGGCTATTAGTGACATACCGGTGTCCTTCGGGTACCAAAGACCCATATTGATGGTTCCTTGGAGATACCGAAAGACCCGCTTAACCGCTTCAAGGTGCTTTTTAGTAGGCTTAGCCTGGTATCTAGCACACATGCAAACAGCGAACAAGATGTCCGGTCTACTAGCCGTGTGAGGTACATCGTGGATCCAATCATACTACGATATTTTGTTTGGTCAATCATGATCCCCGAGTGGTCCTCATCTAGTTTGGTTCGATCAATCATGGGAGTGTCAACAGGTCACTTGAATCAAATCCAAATTTCTTTAAGATCTCAGTTGCATATTTAGATTGATTTATGAAAATGCCTCCTGGACTTTGTGAAATTTGTAATCCCAAGAAAATGACATTTGTCCCATCATTGACATTTGAAATTTTGAACTCATTTCAATTAGAAAACGATCACATTCCATTGGGTCTGTCGAGGCAAAAATAATATCATCAACATAAATTTTAACATGAATTAAATGTTTGCCGACTTCGGTGAACAATGTTGGATCAACTGCTCCTTTGCTAAATCCGTTTGATAGAAGAAACTTTGACAGTGTATCATACCATGCCCTTGGAGCTTGCTTTAAACCGTAAAGGGCCTTCTTCAAACGATAAACGTGAGTAAGATGCTCTTGATTTACAAATCCTTCAGGTTGCTGACGTAGACGACTTCTTTAAGATCTCCGTTCAGGAATGCCGTCTTTACGTCCATTTGATAGACTACCATGTTCTTACTTGCAGCATTAGCCAAAAAGATTCTAATTGCCTCGATTCGAGCCACAGGAGCAAAAGATTCTTCAAAGTCAATACCCTCCTCTTGACGGTATCCTTTAGCAACTAATCGAGCCTTGTTCTTCAACACATCACCATGCTTATCAAGTTTCACTTTGAAGATCCATTTTAGAGCAATAATCATAGCATAGTCAGGAGCAGGTACTAATTCCCATACATCAAGTCGATCAAACTCATGAATTTCTTCTTGCATGGTATTGAACCGCTATCTTCATCCATGGCGGTTTTAACATCTTTTGGTACGATCTTAGAGAGTACGGAGTTGAAGAAGCACCATAAGGCATCTGTTGCAAGTTGTTTCCGTGTGGATACAGGATGAGAGGGATTTCCAATGATGTTGTCCAATGGATGATCGTGAGTCCATTTATTGAGGTGTTCATGTGGCAGTGGTTGAGGGACTAAAGTAGCAGAGTCGATGTCTCCTGAAGAAGATGGTTCGGATGAAGATTCAGGAGCAAATACATTTTCAAATGGAGCATCTTCGGGAGTAGCAAAGGGATTAACTTCATTATTGATACCAGACATAGTTCCATGATGTACACTTTGAAGTTTGATGATTTGTTGATGAGACAGAGTGATCAAAGGGCGCTTCTTGACTTAATGATATTGAGACTAAAGGATTGACTTCATTCACAGGAATATGAGCATCCTCCAAGTAGGAATTTTCAGTTCATTAGCACTTGGCTCACAATGTTCATCAAACATGGGATCAAACAATTTCTTTAAATCATCTTCAGATGGAGGTACATATGGAGTTTCTAAAGAAGAATTTGGTATAAGGGATGAACTAATGGGACTGTCTTGAAGTCGGGTCTGAACTAGAGTGTCCAGGAGCCATAGGACCACTGCGATAGAAACTCTCTCTGACTATCTTTATCAACCCATATGTAGACAATTTGAAGTGACCAATGATAAAGAAAACCTGATATACCAAACTTGAAACTGAAGAAGAATTCCATGCATTTGCATCTTAAGCTCGCCTTTGTGAATTTTAACTTCAATCTCAAATAAGTGATAATTGATTAACTCGAAGTAATCACTTGTGTCAAATGCCCAACACGTGAATAGACGTACAACCGGATGTACGTCGATCCACCAATGAACCGGAACAAATGATTCCTTAACATGAATGCATTTTTCCTAAAAGTATACATGTAGAGACCGATCCGGAAGATTCACCACAAATGTTTTCGAGCGAATGAGGTAGTCATTTTCCTTAATGTTCATGTGGTTGATTTATAGCGTGCACAATGAGAGGAACAATAATCCGTAAAGATTTGGCAAAGGAATACCAAAGAGCGGATTATTATTCATGAACAATAATCCGTGAAGATTTGGCAAAGGAATACCAAAGAGCGGATCATTATTCATGAGTGCAACCGCAATATTATGATAATCATTATCAACGCCTTGAGGAATAACTAGAGATAGGGCTTTTTGAGTAGTCTGAGTTGTACTTCTTTGATGATGAACCAGTTGAGTCAATAGAAACCGGAGCATGAGCTTGATGGATGATCAACATTCGTTGAAGGTTGAAGGTACTCATCAAACATATCTTTGAAAAACAATGAATCCCAAACATTGATTCCAAATTATCCTTAGTAAGTGAAGCATTAGGCGTTGGAGGAGAGTCATCAAAATTCAAAACAATGAATCCCATTTATCCTTAGTATATTCACTCATAATCAAAAAGAATATACACTCATCATCATCAAAAATAAAGTCGTATAACCATTATTCAAACATCCATCATCATGTAGTATATTCACTCTTCTCCCCTCAAAAATTGCATCCGAAGTTGCCATTTTTGATTTAACAAGTGAATAAGAGTATACACCAATGAACATAGATCCACTTGATGATTGAATGAGCGTGGAAAAACATGAAGCTTGTTGATGAAGAATGTAGATGAGTATGGCCATTCATGAGAGAATTTCTCTTAGCTCAAGATAAAGCGCATTGCAGGAGCGTACACTTTTTTTTTCTTTGAAGAACGGGGCCTGAAGTGTTATCTGCAGACACCATAATGATGAAGAACGAGGCCCGAACTGATGTGAACAGACGTCATTGTTTAGAGCCCAGTTATATGTTTAGAGCGCCCGAATCCAAATACCAAGGGACGACTTGTACGAACTGCTTTGGATAACAGACGAAGACATAGAATTGGAAACATTGGATCCCCACGTGCTCATGGGGTCCTTTTGGTTAGCACAAACAATCTTTGAATCACCAGAAACCCTAGGTGCAATGTCATTGTCACTAGGAGCTAAACTAGTAGAAGCATCAGACTTAGTCGAGGGACATTTTGTGCTTAATGGGATTATTCTACCAGTTGGCTTCCAAACCTTAACAGGCACTACTCTAGGCATAGTGGATCTAGTTAAGGGGCAAGGTTTGCCATTCGTGAATATTCGAATTGTTGGCTTCCACGAAATCCTACATTGGTAAAAACCTTCCCTGTAGGTTTCCAGGATTGCTTAATCTGCTTCGCTCTCCAAACTTTCCTTAACGGGTTATGAATCTTAGACCTCAAATAACACATCACATTTATCATGATTACCGAAATTAAACATTTTTGCATGTTTTGCAGACAGCATAAGGCCTCGACTTAATTTTAGTAAGCTTAGAGCTAATACTAGAACTAACACGATTCTTTTTGTTCAAATCAAACTTCTTGTCCCTATGGTGTTCTTTCACTTCCTTATCATGAACACTTTTAGTTTGTGTAATCCTATCCTTCTTTGCATAGCTTCTAGGTTTTGACCCGCTAACTTTAGTGTCAATCTTAACATCTGTAGAAGTAACGATGGGAACATTACATGGCTTCACTACTTTCTGCATTCCGGGTCTAGAAGTGCTGGGATCTGAAATTCTAGGAGGCACATCACAGGTTGCTTGCTTGAATTTAGATATGGAACAAGCCATATCAAGGGTCACATGCTTGACTTTAGGCATAGAACGGATTTCCTGCTTGGCACTAGGCATAGAACAAGGCTTCACAGCTTTGCCTTTTTCACCTAAGGGTTTTGGACATGTTGCAATTACACATTCAAGCAGCTCTTGAGATCGTTTGGCTTGGAGGCAAGCAAACCTCTTTCACTAATCAAGAGGTTTGTTAATGAAATCCTCTTCGACAATCTCACGAAGACATTCTAGACTATCCTTAAGGTGAGCACAGTAGTCATGAAAAGCATGTTCATTATTCCTAAGATGAGGAGGAATATATTTAACTGTCATAGTGTATTTGCAATCTAAGGGTGACTTTGAGACAACATTCTTATTGAAAACAAGTGGCGCTTTCCCATTTCTCGACTTCTCGATTCTCAATTTCTTTTTGTAAAGACGTTATTTTTTCGTTGTTTTGGTCACGGGTGACTTTCATTGAATCATATAACTCTTTAAAGTGTCGTTTAACTTTTTCATTTTCTTCAGAAAACTCTTGTTTTCTTTTTGTAATGCATTGACTAAGTTTTGAAGATGAAAAGTTTGAGAGTACTGAGAATCTAAAGGAGGAGGCATTTGGGATCCATTCACTTCCTTCTTTTCACCTTTAATTGTGAGATTTAGGTTTTCAATCTTTTGATCGTGTTACAATGAGCTCGAATCTGTTCATCACGTTTGCTAATTTCAAAAACTGCATCAAATTCGGGAGCATCCAAGGATGTCTTGATATTTGAGGTTTTAACATTTTCTTTTAGATGTTGATATTTTAATTGCAAAGCAAGATGCTCAACTTCAATTTAGAAAACTGTTTCACCAGGTTATCATGATCATCCTGTTCAATTTTCTCATGCAATTTAGAATTAGTTTTTTCAAGCTCAATGACACGATCATGGGAGACTTTCAGAGCAACAGATAATTCATGAAATTGAGAAGCATTAATGGAACAATTTGTAGCAGTGTAAAACACATCTTGAGTAATACATTCAGAAATAAGATTCTCATTCAAGGTATGCAAGTTCTTCCTCTCAATCTCATTATATTTTAATTCTCGCTCATAGTCACTAACCTCAACTATCATTGCATCAAATTCCTTTTCCATTTCTTTAATATCTGATTTTATCCCCATTTTAAGACTCTCAAAATGATCTTTTAGTTGTTTAAAGAAAGGCATGACCTCAGTTAAATAACATTCTTTCATTTGCTCAAAACCCCTTTCCCCTTCAGTTATCCTAGTGGGTGTGATCCTTTTCTTACAAGTTTTCTCAAAATCGGCAAATAGTTGAAGAATAACATATTGACTGATTAAGGTCTTGCTCTTAGTGGCAATAGTTCTAGGAACTAAATGCATTGGTGTATTTGGAGGATACACAGCCGCTTTAGGGAATTTCCTACAAGGGGATTCTTTTCAACAAGATTTTCAGCTTTTTGCAAGTCCATATCCTTTTTCCAGAACACTTGTTCAGGGGTCAATAGAGTCTGAGGCTTAAACATGTTTAAGGATATCCAATTTTCCTTAGTGTAATCATGGGGTTTTATCGTTATCTTGTTCTTTTACACTCAGGATCTTCTAGCTTCTTATTCATTTTCTACCTAGTGACTTCATCTGATTTCTTATCTTCCTTAGTGCACTCAGTGCAACTAGGTTTCTGTCTAGGCTTAAGGATCTCATTACCATCATACAATACCTTATGAGCATTTCTAGCCTTTTTAATTACCTCTGGATTAGGTTCCTCAACAAGGGAAATGCTATGCTTATCGCTTAAGACTCTATGCTTAGTGATCATGTGAGCAGTCTGAATGGTATTCCTTGTACGTACAACTTATTTTCAAGCTTGTTTTTCAAAGTTTTTAGATTGGAAAAATCATTCAAAAGTTTTGATTCCTTAGCCTTGAATTCTTGCTTAAGCATTTTAACATTTTCTTGAAGTTCGTGTTTTTGCTTAGCGTTTTTAGAAAGCTTTTCTTGTAAGGAGTTTAACTCTTGTTTTAATACTTCTTCTCTAAACCTACTTTTTCTAATAGTTGTACGTATTTGGACATCCATTTCCTGCTCACGGGTGGTCAACTCAAACTTAGTACGCTGTTCATAAATAGCAACTTGATCCTTATATATGTTAAGCTCAGTGGTAAGGGAATCATCAGGCACAAATGCAGCGTACTCATGCAGTTCATAATCATCATTTTGAGTAGAAGATGCACAACTAGGTACAGCAGAAACATCCATGCAACTTACCTCAGCATTGACATGCACAGCCGTGGCGGTGCATCTCTATCTGGGGTACATCCGAAGCTTCCATGGAGCGTTCCTTTGCATTAACTTGCACAGGTTGTGTCCGGTGCACCTCTCTCTCTTGTGAATTTGAGCACGAAGATTCCATTTTTCCATTATCCGACTCGTCATTTTTGTTGTCACGACATTCTCGCATTCAGCAACACTCGATTCTTCAACAGATACATTACCTAACTTATCACAACAATCTTTCAACTGCACCTGACACTCATTCACGTCTTCATTCTTTTGAGCAGATTCTTCAATGTACTTTTCACATTATCCATGAGTTGGATAAATGTCTCAATGAATTCCTGAATTTCCATTCCAGTATGTTTTTGAAGGAAATTCCAGTCAAGTGTTGATCGTAATCTGCTGAATATTCCCCACCGATGAATGGCTGAAATTGTTTGTAGATTACTTGAAGAGCTGCACCGGAACCATCCTTTTGAACCTCTTTATTGGTAAGTTGCAGCTTTAAGTGTTCTAAGTTCAACAGCAAGCTTCTTGTCAATGTAGGTAAGTCCTGGCGGAAAAGAGCACTACATGTTCGATCCCCAGCTATGGATAACAGCTTTATGAGGTGCAGATGAAGTAGCTGATATGGCTCAATGCTGCATTCCATATGCGTGGCATTCTCATTGTACTCAGAACATGAAGATCTCACATCCTCATTGTTCAATTCAAACATCTTTAACCGTTCAGGGTAGCATACTTTATCATTGTTGTCCACAACATCATACAATTTAAGCACTTCTGAAATCACTGGGTCAGTAGAGTAAGACATGATGTGGTAGAATGCACGGGATTTTACAAGTCTATGATTTAAACCGAGAAATAGAATCTTTCGCGGGATTTTACTAAAATCAAGACCAAACCGTTAAGCAATGACCAATGGAATGTGTTAAGATGACTGATGGATCGACACAATGATAGACAATTGTGTGTTAGGACTTATGATTGTTTGTGGGATAAGCAGAGATGTTGTTTGGTTGAGATTTGGATTGGTTTATGCACGATTTTCCCGAGAAATTTAGGTCTAAAAACATAAAAACGTCAATAACTTATGTTCAGAGCGGATTTACCCCTCGAAGGTTTACCCGAATGAACTTTAGTTGATTCGGCGTGACATTCTCCTCGTTCTCACGGTCGTTTTGATGGGTAGAACGCTAAAAACGGAGTTACGGATCAAAAGTTATAGCCGTTTGAAGTTTTGTCGGGAAAAGTCAACAAGTCGCTAAGAATTCTTGAACCAAGTCGCTAAGACCAAGTCGCTAATCCTCTAGTCGCTAACACCTAATTCGCTATACCACCAAGTCGCTAAACAATTGCAAGTCGCTAAGTAGTAACTCGCTAAGCATTAAGTCGCTAGCAAAATTTTGGCAGCAATTCGCTACTCAAGTCGCTAAAGATACAAGTCGCTAAAGAGCAACTCGCCACAAACCAAGTCGCTACCTCCAAGTCGCTACCTGTGGTGGAAAGTCCACTACTTGTACTTTAAGTCGCTAGTTCTAAGTCGCTAGGTCTAAAGCTGTAACTCGCTACAAATTTGTAAAGCAAGTCGCTACGAAGAAAAACAATCCGTGGCTCAAGTCGCTAGCAAGAAAATCTCAAAAACACCACTTTTCAATCCAAAAACAACCCAACCACGATGATTCAAGCTTACCAAATCAAAACCTAAACCCTTGTGATGATTCTAAACACAAAAGTACTATCAAAATCCAAACTTTAACACTAGAAATCAACCAAATGATGCACAAACCACTAAACTTTTTCTAACTCAAAAACCACCTAAAAACCACTAGAAATCCAAAGATGTGCAAGATATGATCTAACCATGGCTCTTGATACCAATTGTTGGATATAAGTTTTCACATACACATCAAACCATTAACACAAGTGGTAGTATAAGTGGAATTCTAGAGAGAGAAGTTAGAGGTTTAGGGAACTTAGTGAGAGAAAGTGAAAGATATTATTATGAGCTCCAACTCTCTACCTTGGGAGGTAGAGAGTATTTATAGTCTTACATAAATCACCACACAACGGGCTGTGGATCAGGCATACAGTGGGTAAAGACCCGTCCGTCCTCCACGGTGTTACTTAACTAAATACTACTAACCTAAATATAACTACGACTACGAGCATTCTAACTATTACATATACTTGAGGTGACCGACTCTTTAATACCGAGAATTTCTAATTCCTAACACATTAGCCAGATGACCCTTCTCATTACAATTATAACAACGAAGACCATTAACCCCATTCTGAGCATTACCCTGTTCAACCACTTGAGCCCTTTGTTGTTGTGGATCACCTATGTTATTCCTTCCTATTGGATTAAACCCTTGACCACCGCCCATCTGACGAACATTACCACGATTCTGAACATCAACACGTCCATTGTTAACAACAGCCTGATTCCTTGTGTTAGATAAGGTACGAATGCGATTGTTGGATTTGTTAGAGTATCGGCCGAAGGCTCTAGCAATCATGACAAACCCTTGTTGCAATGCATCGAAAGGTTCTGCATCTTCATTGGATTCACTGTAAAGTGCTTGATCATTGTTATTGTTGTATGGAACCAATTGAGTTTCTTGAGATTGTTGCTTTGATGGATCATGTGGTGTGATTGTTGCAGTTGGTTGAGCAGTGGGTTGTGGAGGATTTGTGAATACAGTTTGTAAGGTCGGGAATTGAGGATAACAAGCTTGAGCCCACAAAGCTAATTGTTGATTATCCGGAAGTGAAGGTGAAACAGTTTGTCCACGGATAACCCTTTCTTTGTCAACTTCTTTTTGATGAGGCTTCAAATAGTCGTACAACAATCCGTATGTAGCATGATGAAGATTCTTTGCTTGACGGATGAAGATGACATACTTTTCCCAATCAGGACCAAGACTACTCAGGAACTTACTGTTGACTGCAATTCTTGGCATAATTATGTTATGTTTGTCCAAGTCATTGATGATATCTGAAAATCGATGATGATATGACTCTAATGCCTCTCCGAGTTCAATCATGAAGTGTTCATAGACCAAGTAGATTTTGGATTCCATATCTTCTTTGTTGAGTTCAGTGCCTTCCATGAGAAGATGAATATGTTCCCACATTGCCTTTGCAGTCTTTTGAGCATCAACAATTCGAAGGATCGGATTGGGTAATCCCAAAAGGATGTACTGCATTGCTAGTTCATCGGCTTCAAAATGTAGAAGTTCATCACCAGTGAGGTTAGTGAGACGTGCAATGTTGGTGACATCACCTCTTGGTGGATAGGCATTTGGATCTCCGGGTGTAACGACAGTAGGCATCTGAAATGGACCTTCCAGGATGACCTTCTTTAAGAACTTTCCATGTGGCTTCTTTAGATCACAAAACCTAAAGAACCTAATCACCCATTGATCGTAGTTTCCGGGAGTGAGCATTGGAGGTCTATCAAGTGATCCAGCCTCATGAATGGATTGTTGGCTATTTAAAGCTTCACACATCTTTGCAAACCAAGACGGTTCCTTCATAGTATTCCTGGATGGATGTTGATTGTTAAAGTTTGTGTAGGGTTGTACTTGAAGACTAGATGGTGGTTGAATCATTTGTGGTTGAATTGCTCCTTGTTGTGGAAAATGTTGTTGTTGAAATTGTTGTTGATAAACTTGTTGTTGTAGATTGAATTGTTGTTGTTGAGGACTAAGTTGTTGTTGTTGTTGTTGTTGAGGATACACATGAGGAAAGTAGTTAGAGTATGGTGGTTGAGACATCTTGAAAACTTGTGTTGTAAAATGGATCTTTGTAGTCGAGTGAAACGTTGTTGATGAAGAATCCTTAAGCGTAGAAATCAAGCTTAGGCAAAGAAAACCTTAGGCGTAAAAAACACCAACTTACGCGTAAGAAAGAATCTTACGCGTATGATTAGCTTACGCGTAGGGTTAAGGAACCTTAGTTTATGCGTAAAACAAAATCTTAGTAGTAGAATGCTTAGGCGTAAGATTTGCTTATGCGTAAGACAAGGCTTAGGCGTAAGTAAATGCTTATGAGTAAAGGATTCTACGCGTAAGATATTGCTTAGGCATAAAAGCTAGGGTTTTGCCCAAAAATCCTTTACACTTATTCCAGTGTAAAAGATATCCATCTGAAAGACCGTGATGTTCATATGAGCCGCGAACGCCAGAAATATCCGAACAGCCTCAAGACGAGCAACCGGAGCGAATGATTCTTCAAAGTCAATACCCTCTTCCTGTCTATAACCCTTAGCCACCAGACGTGACTTGTTTCTGAATACGGTTCCTTCAGCATCCAATTTGGTTTTCCAAATCCATATTAGACCAATGACGAAGACCCTTGTTGGTCTTTCAGCCAATTCCAATACTTCAAGACGTTTAAACTAATTGAGTTCTTCTTGCATGGATTCAATCTAGTTGTCTTTGGTCATTGCATCTTTAATGTTTTTAGGTTCAGATTGGCAGACAGTGAGTGCATAAATGCAATGTTCACCGTCTGTGTGAAGACGTTTTCTAGTTACGACTAGTTGATTCGGGTTACCAACAATGTTCTCAAGAGGATGGTCTTTCGTCCAACGATGTGTGGAAGGTTGATGTTGATATAGATTCTGCAGATTGGGAGGATTCAAATGGCTTGTTGATGATTCTGCAACATCATATGTGGCAGTTTCATTAGCAAACGGGTTGAAGAACGCATTTGGATCATAATCTGCAGGTGGGGGTACTTCATTGTTCAGAACATCATCATCTGGTTCAGCGTCGTTGGATGCGGTTTGTTCAACTGTTGTTGTAGAATCAACTGGTGGTGCTTCCTCAACAGTAGTTGTTGTAGCAGGTGTATCAGGTATTGGAATATGATCAGGTTGAGCAGAGGAAATATTGGTTACACCTGGAGCACGTGCATCAATATCATCACTAAACAGAGGAGCAAACAACTTTTCCATTTGTTGACGAGTAAGCTGGGGGCTTGGTTCAGCTGATGATGGGGTTTGAGGGAAGTTTAAACGGTTGTGACCGGGTTTCAAGCTGTTATGCTCAGAAGCCATTGCGAATATAAACAGAGATTGACGAAGTTTCTGAATCAGTTTCCCCCCAAACTGACAACTGTCTTTAGCAGATTTGAAACTTTGATGTAGTAAACATTTCTTCTAACTTTTGAAATTTTCAGTATGCAGCGGAATTTGTAGAAGAGCAGTAAACCACACAAGGTGAATCTGACTAATTGCGGAAAATCCGTTCGAGGGTAACATGCCAGAAATCAACAAAATCTTCTCACGTATGTAGACGCATCACACCAAACAAACCACGAAAGACAATGAAACGACTTTCCCCTGAATGTTGTGGTCTTTTGGAATACTAATCACCTGTGAATATGCAATAACTCGATACCAAGACCGTGTGTGAGGCATCACAACATCATATTTAGGTAACTTCACACTAGATAACCCATGAAAGTGAGACGATAACACCAACTTGAGAAATTTTAACCACAGATCGTCTCATTTCTTCCCTCTAATTGAAGAAATTCATGAAGGCATTGGGTTTTCGAAAAGAAGCATGTGGTCAAACAAGGAAGCAATGATCACCTACACTCTCTCCCCCTTGATGTTTTCAATGAATCAGAATCATACACCACGTATGTTGATGAGGAATTGAAGACAGCGAAACCATGTATAAGGAGAAAGCGAAACCATGTATGTCCAATTGATCGAACTAGTGTGAAGTACCAAAAATATTTCGAGTGAGTCAACTGCTGATAAAACTTCTCTGTTCATAATGTTGATCATCAGCTGTGTCATTGTTGTTGGAAACAGTTTGATCGTCTGTCATCAAAGATTCGATAGGAGGTGCATCTACAACAATAGTTGTAGTTTCAGAGTGTATCCGAAATTAGAATATGATCAGGTTTTGCAGCGGAAACATTCGATACATCTGAAGCACGACTTTTGAAAGACTCTTTAACCAGTGGAGGAAACAAAGTTTCCAATTCATGACGATTAAGTACAATGGTGGTGCAGCTGATGGATCATGATATTTTTGACGGTGAGAAACGGGTCCTACGCTGTTTTGCAGTAGAAGCCATAGCTGTTGTACCTGTATAGAAAATAGAAGGGGGCAAGAAAGAAAAAACATGGATCCCCAAGTGTAACTGGGTTCCAGATGTTAGAAGCATAAAGATGTAGTGTCAATTATCTTCTTGACACCTGAACATGCTATTTTGATGATTTCCTTTCCTACCTCAGGGATGGATGTAGAGGGTTTCACACTTGTTATGGTGCAACTACTTAGTATCTTGCCTGTAGGAATCCACCTAAGACCAACAGTTTTGAAAACTCTACCCGTTGGAATCCATCTAAGGTTAGATCTAGGGGATGTTGAAACTTCTTTCGGGAAGAGTCTGCGTCCTATATTGATCCACCTATTAGGTTTCTGAAATTTTATTTTTAGATCACCAGGTTTATTTCTAACTGTTTGTTGAGTAAACTTAGGTTTTGGTTTGCTACTACAAGCAGTGTTCAGTAATACACTCGAAGGTGATACACCAGGTCGTGAACCTAAGATTCCATCCTATTGGAGTAGTGCCCTTTTCCTAGCCTTTTCTAGATCATAGTTCTTGTGCAAGTCATTTGAATCATATGAATTTTTAATTTTAATGCTCGGTTTAGACACAGTGTTTGAACTAATCCTAGACGGGCCAGGTGCAACTACTTGTTGATGTTTAACAGAAACAGATTTAATAGAAGCAGGTTTAACAGAAACAGAAGCATTATTCTTAGGCCAGGAATGTGGAGTGACTGGTGTTAGGAATCATCCTAACATGAAAATGTGACAACATATTCGGTATTACAATAGTTTTATTGTAAGGCACAAACACATGGACTGAAACTGTCATTTATGTAAAGTCATGTGTTTGTTGCCCTATATAAGCCCTCCTAGACTTCACTAGGAGGGTGATGCTTAGTGTGTAACCTTTCATTTTCTTTATCATTAATAATACACAAAGTTATCCCTTCTCTCTCTACTTTCTCTCTCTAACCATGGATGTCATTTACTATCATCATCCCCGACCTCCCGAATCACATAATCAACTAATTTAAATACGATCCAACAATTGGCATCGGAGCTAGGTTACTTTATAGGTTGATTTGTGGTCTAATCTTGTCAAAAACGTCCAATATTAAATCTGTTATAATAAGCTTTTTATTATATTATTTCTTTGGTTTTAACAGCTTTAAAATGGTCAAACTTTATGTTAATTATGGTAAAAAACAGTCTGATATGTTATAGTTTGATCTGGGGTTTTTATGGGTTTTTTCTGGAAAACTTTGAAGATTTGCGAGTTTTTATGGGGTTTTTCTATAATGTTGAAAGAATTCTTGCGAGTTTGTAGTATACAAATTAAATCGTTGCGAGTTTGGCACAACTTATGTTTTTCTGCGAGTTTGCAGTTCATGAAGTCTTGCGAGTTTGTCAAACTTTCTTTTTGAAGATTAGCGAGTTTCTAATGCACTTGAAGATTAGCGAGTTTCTAATTTTCTGCACTTGAATATTTGCGAGTTTGACTCATCATAACCTCAGATCAGACTTAATCTTCTTTGGTACTTAGTCGACACAAAAACAAAAAGAAAAAAGAAGAGGAAGATGACACGAGAAGACCAGATTCATAACCCGACACATATAATACAACCTCAGATCTGATTGATCATCCTTGGTTCTTTATCAAAGTCGGAAAAAAAAAATGATGATGAATGAGCATGAAGAAAAAACAAACAGATTTATAACCGAACCAGATCCAACAATAACATCTTCCAATCTAAACCTAAATCCCTTCACAATCACGTCATATATCCAACATCAACAATCTCACTATCACTCCCCATCTTTCAAAGAGCTTAAAAAAAACAAGAGAGGATCTCAGTTTATCTCGTTGTGTAATCTTAGATTCGTTCAAACAATAAAATCACAAGAGATTCATCATCACCGATCCATGTTAGAAGCAAAACTTCTTTAAATATTCGAACCAATTTAAAGAAAGAACAAAACTCGATCGTTTCATCTTTCTTTTGGCTCGGTTTAATCAAAAAGCACCACATACAAACTTACCTGTGACCTTGTTTGAAATATCTTAATAGCATCTTTCTGGTCCTTGTGTGTTCGTAGGGTGTGAAAGAAATCAAGTGGTGTATTTGTGATTCTTATTTTTCAGAAAAGAAATAAATGGTTTTGAGAACACAAGATATGGATATTAAAAGTTTGGTTTGTATGATGGTTGACTGCGTTTCCTTTATGGAGTGATAAGGGGGCGTTTCATTTTGATTAAATTAGGGTGAATATGAGGTTAAATGTCTTATTTATATCCCTAATATTTAAGGTTGTTAGTGTTTGTTGGGTTATGTATTTCATGGGCCGAGATTTGGACTATTGGACTGGATACGATTTTATTAGGCTAGCGCTTGAATTTTGTTATGCGTTTTTGACAAGATCGGGATTCATCTATTATCAAGATTCATTAAAACTGTCAAAAGGCTAGTTTTGGGTTTTTAAATCGCAAGATGTGACTACGGGGTTTATTCATTATTATTTATTTGAGGTTGAAGGGGATTTCACGGATGCGTGTACTTAGTATCTGAAGATATCGGGGTTGGTTGGTTGCATGATTCTTCAAGATCCTTGTTCGAGCTTTTAACTGTTACAAATGAAAAAGACTTGAGTTGTCTAGTTATACCTGATGTAAGGAGTTACGTTGTTGTGCTCACAGCGTATAACTATCACTTTAAAGGAGTTACGTTGTAGTGCTCAAGTGTCACAAAAAGCTGTGGATAATTCGAGAGAAGTTCATATACAATTAAGGATGGATGGATGGGTATATGATTCTACCTTTATTGAAATTCTCAGTATTGGTTCTTCGTCAGACATTAGTGCAAGCTTAAGTCACAAGTTCGGGTTATTTTACTTCAGTCTCAAGTTCGTCATATTGGGTTTTCTCCATCAGTAGTCACTACAAAGAGTCGTCAGAATGATAATTGGTTCGGTAAAGAGTTAGTTGAGAGGAGTATAAAAGAGTAGAGAAGTTTTATCAGCAATTGATTCTCACGGGATATTTCATGCTTCACAGAGATTTATGGTACTTCACACTTATTCGATTACTTGGACATACGGGGTTACGCTGCCTCCGTTTCCATCGTAAACATAGTATGTATGCTTCCGATTCCGCGAAGACATCGTGGGGGAAGAGAGTGGATGTGCTTTGTACTTTTTTCGACTTCTTTGCGAAAACACTCTTTTTCTATAAGCATCTGCAATCAGGGGGAAGAAATGTGCACATCGAGGACGCACAACAGGTTCTCGTGATCGAGCTTTAAATTTTATGACTACCGGAGATATGTTCATAGAGATGATCAATGGTATTGTTTTGTGACTTTGGTGTTATCGTTTCAACTTTCTCGGGTTGTTTTGTGTGAAGTAGCCTACTTGTGTGAGAAAATCTTGCTGATTTCTTGCATGTTACCCCCCAAACGGAGTTTCCGTATTGAGCACAATTGTGATTAAGTGACTAGTCAGATTTGCTTGGTGTGGTTTATGGTGTTATCTACAAATTCCGCTGCGTACTTAAAACTTCAAAAGTTAGAAGACATGTTAACTACATCAAAGTTTTGAATCTGTTGAAGACGGTTGTCAGTTTGGGGGGAAGTTGATTCAGAAACTTCATAAAAAAGAAGTGTATGGAGAAGCTGCTAAAGACATGCAGTATGAATTGGGGGGAAGTTAATCCAATTCATACATATTACATCATTTGCCTACAAGTGAAGAAAAAGTTCTCAAGCCGAGGTTCAAGATGAAGACAAAGAGCGTCAACTGCAGACATCCTCAGCATTTGAAGAGCATATGAAGACCTTTCTTTATTTGTATTTGTACTTGTAGGAAATGTTGTAAGTAATCCCATATGTTGACACATTGGGGGAAGATTGTTAGGAATCATCCTAACATGAAAATGTGACAACATATTCGGTATTACAATAGTTTTATTGTAAGGCACAAACACATGGACCAAAACTGTCATTTATGTAAAGTCATGTGTTTGTTGCCCTATATAAGCCCTCCTAGACTTCACTAGGAGGGTGATGCTTAGTGTGTAACCTTTCATTTTCCTTATCATTAATAATACACAAAGTTATCCCTTCTCTCTCTACTTTCTCTCTCTAACCATGGATGTCATTTACTATCATCCTCAGTCATTGTGTTACGGGAAAAGCTACCGGCCATGAACACCCTCGCTTGGAACTACTTTAAATCTTTTGGGGTATCATTAACACACAACACCTTGATTATGCACAGCTAATCTGGAATGATATGATCTATCAAGCACGGCAGTTTACCAATAAGAAAGGGTATAAAATTCCATTTGCTCGTTACACCAAGCTTCTTATTGAATACTTCATGCAAGTAGATCCAAGCATCGACAAACGAATAGCAAGTGGTGATCAGTATCATACTACTCACATGGATCATGTGCTTAAAACTGTTAAAGTTCAAAGCACTAGCACAACAAACAAAGGCTTAAGAATTCCTGACCGTCTCTTTAATGATGGCATCAAGTTGACTAAAGCTACGGGGACTATGATCAAGCAGAAAAAGCAGGTTGGAATTATTTATGACAAACCTAAAGGTAGAGGAAGGAGATCCACTACAAAACACAAGCAAACCTTGCTGATTGATGAAGTTGTTGCTGCAGAAGAACAAGTTAGTCCTCACGACAAAGTTGATAACCCAGCAGACACTCAAAGACTTATCCAGGTGAAACAAGATACAGCTGCCAGACAGAGTAGTAAAACTATCAGTCGTCAAACTCAATTACTTCAATCTCCTCGCACTCATAAAGAAGAACGAGCAATCCTGAAGAAAACATTGGCTATCACCAAACGTCATCACCAAGCTGATCTTGAAAGGTTGCGAAGCGGTGAAGGATCAGGTTCTAAGGTGATTTCTAAACAACTTCAACAACCTATGAATGAATCGGAATCTTCCGAATCGGATAACTCAATTTCTGCAGCACACTCTTCATCCAAAGATGAATTTGATCAATTCATTCGTTCTGATAATGAAGAATCTGTCAACAATGATGAATCTGAGAATGATGATTTTGATGATGTTTTCGCTGATAAACCACATTTGGAAGGTGACGCTCATAACCAACAACCACTAACAAAACCACCTCCAGCATCCTCAGATCAACAGTCAAAGACGAATGTTCCTTCCAAAACCACCTTTAAGATCAGGCTCCCTTCTCGACAAACATCTGAAGCAACTGAGAAAGATAAATTTCAAGACATTCAAGCACAGCTCACTTCTCTTCAAACCCAAGTTCAGACACAACAAAAGCAACTTCAAGAACAACATCAACAGATTCAGAAGTTTCCATTACCCGAGCAGATTGAGGAAATTCTTAAACAGGTTCTTCCTACAGAGGTCAAGAGTTGCATTAATGAAGTTCTACCATCGGCATTACGCACATATGTTAAAAACAAGCTTCAAGGTGTTGTCGCCACTCATCTTCAAACACACCCAATAACCCTTGAAACAAAACCTTCAAAGTTGCCTGTCGTTGATCTCAAAAGTCAACTTCTGGAGAAGATAATTGATGATGATGAAGTAGTGGAACTTCGAGACGCTCTACTCAAATCCATTAAGAGGGCTAATAAGAAAAGTGCATCTGCATCGTGCAAAGATATCCCGCCTCGTAAACGCAGACCCGATGATAAAGATGGTGAGTCACGTCCACGCGACAAACGTTCCAAATTCACTGCACCGTCATCTTCATTTTTTCAAACCACTTCTCATGATATTTCCCCTGAAGAGGAAATTCAACCACAATCTTCCAATCAACCTCCACAACAGACTGTCTCTCACGTCATATCCCAGCCACCATTCAACATGCAACAAGATGATGCCCCAGAATGGATTGACTCTTCCACGACTCAGTTTGACTGGTTTGAAGATATGGTTGATGCTCATCCAGAAGATGATCTTCCTAATGAAGCTTCCATTGTGGGTTTCACAAAGAATTTGAAAAAGATCATGAAGGTGCAGAAACTTCAATTGTCTCACATTGCCACTATTCGCCGAGCAGGGTTTACACAATTTAAGACTTCCACCACTTCAAGGCTTCAATTTGAATACAATCTTGAGGAAGTTGCACGAGCAATGTCGGAGAACATTACTTGGGATGTTTCGCTGCCCTCCAGTGCTCCCAAAACGTTCAAGTTTCATGACTATTCTCAACCTTTACCACTCATGGGTCATACTCACAATCTCAAGGTACCCACACCTTATTTCTTTAATCATGATTTAGAATATCTGATGTATGGCAACACAGATCCAGAGAAACGGTATGCAACATCATTGTCTAAGTTTCATGTTGCGGTTTACACTCAAGAGGGAATGGAGGAAGAAGTTGCTGACTTGTTTAGTTCTTCGGTTGTTACTTATAATGATGAGGCAGAACTTGGCATCTTCCACTGGCCTAATATGCGTAAATGGTTTTACAAATGGCGGCTCACATTCACCTCTAAACACAAAGTGTGTTATAACCACCGGATCTTGTCCATTAAAAGTACAGAGATTATGGATAAATACGGGTACAATTTTTTAACTAACATCAAGGTTCGCAGAGCTGACGACAACGAGTACACTTTCAACGAAGCTGACTACAGGTTTTTGAATCTCAACGATATCGAAGATATGTATCCTCTCAAAGTTCAAGGAAAACTTAAGCATCTTCCTGGAAGCTTACAATATGATATCTTCAACTCAATCCTCATTTTTATCCGCAGTCTTGTCATTAAGTCAAGAGTTGAAGATCTTCATCTTGGTGTTGAAAGTTATCAGAAACGTCTGAATCTTACCAAACCTGATCTCCAACCATCCGGCATTTATGACCAGAAACCGTATTCATTCACCACAACACCATTTGGATTAAACTTCATCAGGAACAACATTGTCAAATTCATGGGATACGAATAAATTCACAAGTTCAGTGATGATACGTTGACACTAGTAAAGGTTGAGCTTGTCAACATTCTTGAAGATCTGAAAGCGGGCAGAAAACAACGCTGGTTGCGGAACATGACATGGAAGAGAAGCGATGTTAAGCAAGCTGAAAAGTTTGTCAAGAAAAATGATTCACGACTCAAGTTCCGAGTTCAAATGCGACGACTTGAAGGCTATGTTGGAGGAAGAGCAAGGGTTCCGAATATCTTGACGTTTCGTCGACCTGAATGAAGTACTGCAGTTAGATAGTTTTTTGGAACATTACTGAAACATTTAAACATCTGTCTGTAATAACTCTAACTCTTTACTTTCATTCGTATGTTTCTCTTAATTGATTATGTTTTTCAGTTAAACCTTGAGCTCGAATTTTTTTTTCACAAGTACAACAAATCTGATAATGTGTTTTTTTACAACCTGTAATAAATTGTTTCAAATTCGACTCAAGAAGGCTATCTCTCGAATATGCTTCCATATTTGAGGGGGAGTACTTTTGTTCAACGAAAACAAAATCTGATTCCACGAAAGGACCCTGTGGTACGTTTCAGTGCCTCAATCCTAATTAAAGGAGCGAAAGCTTCTTAACTGTTTGCAACGCAAAATCTTTGTTCAAATTCAAATGTTCTTGAAATCCGTTTCTTCCCAAAGGAATTTCAAACACCTCAAAAAGCATATTTTAATCACCATGTTTTCAAAATAAACATTCATATGCTATTTTTGAGGGGGAGAAATGTGATTAAAATTGTTGATCAGGAAGTTATGGAATCTCATATCGTGCTCGACTCAGATATCACCAATGAATTGACATCTTTGAATGTCGAGAATCGAAAAGATTTGTCTTTCAAGACTTATCTTAGTAGAATGTACCAATCCGAGACACTCTTAATTGACATGAACTTTGACGGATCTAACCTCCTTTTCAAGGAGAGTTTACATCTTCAAGGTAGTTATTAGAGCTAGTTGTCACCTAAAAGCTGATAATGGAACTCTCTAACTATACAACGTAACCGTGACTCGCGGGGAATTGTCTATCAAGAGTCGATCAATTCAAAAGTGCGAGCTCTACCCTCACTGTGCAGATTTCAGTCAAAACTCATAAGCACATGTGGAGGGGGAGTATTTCTGAAAAACCAAAAACTCTCAAGGTGTTACCAAAACATGTTTTTCATCATAAACATCTTGAGAGATTTTCAAGAAAAGGTTTTTGTGGTAACATAGGATAGTCATGGAGTTAAAAGGTAACTTAGTTTAGGAATAAACGTCCTATGATCCGCCAGAGCCGGAGGGATCTACCCAATGACACCACAAATAGTTAGTATTTAGAAGTCCTTAGGTATGATTGAAAAAGGAGAAAATGAGAATCGGAGGAAGAAGGAGTTGAAGAATTAAAAAGAAAAGTTAAAGAAAAGGGTGAAAAGAAATAGCCCTCCAAATTATTCAACTTAGGGCGGACACCGGGTTCAATTCATATGCTACTGGTTGTCACAAGATGACATCGGTATTGAAGACAAAGTCGTCATGGACCCAGTGACGCAATGCACTAAACCTTCTAAGCCACTCAAGTTCTCTCAAAAGAACTTGTTTCATTCTCACAGGGAACCCTACGTAATCTATCAACTCTCTCTTAGAGATTGTTGGTATTGAAGAAGGAGACCCTCTCCCTAGTCTCCGGTTAGGAAAATCAATGAGCACTAATCGAGTCTAGAGCCATGAGATTCATTAAAAGATCTCTTAGGAACAATTAAATATTTCATCACTTCTTGTTCAAACAATAAGAACACAAGTGACACTTTTCCAGAGTCCTACGCAGATCTTAGCAATCTGCCAGAACATTTATGAGGGGATTCACAATTGTGATCCTCGGTGATTGAATGGAAATTCCTGCCAGGGTCAACATCAAACAGCCTTGAAAGCAGGTCACTTCGGTAACTCCTTGTGGGTTACGCTTAGTGCGTCTCAAACGGTCTACAGTCGTGGGGTGATGCTTCGGTGTACTTCAGCGACTCATCTGAACTGTAGGTGTATTTCGGTACATCGCGTTATCTCACTTGTGGGACTCCAGTTCAGGAACAGCCTTTGTGAGAATTAGAGATGTGTTTTCACACTATGCTGTTAACACTCTCGAAGTTCAAACTTGTAAGTGCTGGATTATTTCTAACCCATGTTTTATGTTTTTTTCTTATGGATGCTCATGAGTGGAAAAGATCGTGCAGACTCTTCACATGCTCATACCAACATCAACACTAATTGAAGTTCTCTCAAAAAAGCAAAGAAAATTTCAGAAAGATTCTACATCAAAGTCAAAGAATCTGCAAAGTTATGAGATAAAGATCAAAGTTAAAGAATGAGAGCTTCAAATATATGAATCACAAACTTCATCAGAAGTACGAGCATGCTGGAAATGACTTTCATCACTAACAACAAAGATGTTGATAAAAGGCAGATTTCATAACTGATCACAACAACAAGAACAAAGAACAAAGATGCAAAGAATCAAAGACGTCACAAGCCATGAACGCCAAAGAAGTTCAAGACGTCAAACGACCTAAGCAAGACAACAAATGATGACCAACCCTTAGGGGGATATTGTTAGGAACATGTTTTATTATTAAGTGTAAGTCATTTCATTTGTAATAGGTCGTTAATAATTATGGTTTATAAATGTTTGTAATTAGTTTCTCAGCTCATGTAGTAAGCCCATGAGTTGTGATAGAAGGTTCTTCTAGAACCAAGGGGAAACACCCCTACTTATGTAAACACTATAAATACCCCCTCCCTAGAAGGGAGAGGGTTGTTGGTTCTAATTGCAATTATCATTTTCATTAATCATTCATTAGTTCCTTCCACTTTCTCTCACTAAAACTTTCTCTCTCTAGAAATACATATTGTTGTGATAATATGGTGACCTAACAACTGGTTTTGACAAAAGATTATTCTCAACAACATGGGAGGCAAACCGTGGTTTTGAAGATTTAGAACATTCAGATTTAAATGCAGTTGGTTGTCTAACTACTGATTGTTTTTCGAAAGGTTGTAGAGATGATTTCCCCAAGATTGTTGGTTTTGCAAAATTAGTATCCACACTCTTGTCAGTTAATCTTCTCAGTTTGTCTTGTAAAGCAACATGTGCAAGCCCCTTTGCTTGAATTTGAGCCTTTAAATGCTCATTTTCTTTTACTAATGTATCCACACGATTACTTTGTTCATTCAAAGATTTATTATTTGGCTCTGAGTTTAAAAATGTGTTTTGCATTTTAAGTTCAAGAGAGATGCAATGAGCCTCAAGTTTTGAAAAATCTTTCTGAAACTGAGCAATGGTCTTTTTGAGAAGAATATTTTCAGATGCAAGAGTTTGATTTGACATTTCAGTTGAATAGTTAACAAGTAAGGGCTCAGACATGAGATAGTTGTCTGGACATTGTGCAACACACTGGTCAACCTCTCCTTCATTTCTGAATTCAGGTTGATCAGTATGTTGTGTCGCATTTGCAGTCAGAATATGATCAACAGTAGATAGTACCTCAACCATTTGTTCTTTGACAAAGTTTGGATCTTTGTCATAGATGGGTAAGATATCTTCCTCAACCATTTGTTCTTCGTCAAAGTTGGGCTCGGTGTCATAGTTAAGTATGATATCTTCTCCAGATCTGCTGCTGTCATCCTGCTTTTCCAATGCTACAACCTCATTGTCCGCATTACCGACAGATGCAGTAATCACAACATTCCCAACATCCCTTTGAGCATTCCTTCCATTTACATCAACTCTTTCACCTAGCACGACTGCGGGATTTCGGGAATTTGATGATGTCTGACGCTTGGAATTGTTAATTATTGAGTTCAACTTCTCTTTCAGAACAATCCATCCTTCGTACAATTCCATAAATGCCTTTTCATCTTCAGAATCATCAGTAGCAAGGTTTGGTGATGAAGGTTTTAAGCAGTAGATGGAAGGTGAGGAGATTTGGGAAGTCATCATACTTGAAAGGCCGATATAGTGAATTTCAAAATTTCCCTCCAAAAAAAAATTGTGAAAAATTTTCTCTCCCAAAATTTGAAATTCACTATAAAATGCAATATTAAGGTTGTAAGAAAAAATTGAGTTATGACAATTTTGACGCCAAATTTGACCCGAAAAATTCGAATTTGGGCCCAAAAATTTGAATTTTTGACCAAAATTTTCACAGTTAAACCAAAATTTGAATCTCGTGTAAAAATTGAACGTTTAGTCTCCCCTAGAAATTTTTTTTTTTTTTTTTTTTTTTTTTTTTTTGTGATGTTGATGGATCTTTGTAGTCGAATGAAACTAGATGTTTGTTGAAGAAGTACACTTAGGCGTAGAAACCAGCTTACGCGTAGAAAGATGCTTAGGTGTAGACAAGAAGCTTACGCGTAGAAACCTGCTTACGCGTAGAAACCAGCTTAGGCGTAAACCAAAGGCTTAATAGTAAGAACCTTATGCATAAGATTTCCTTAGGCGTAAGACAAGCTTATGCGTAGAAAATGCTTATGCGTAAGATGTTTACTCGTAAGCTTTTATGCTTAGGCGTAAAACTACCCAAAAATCCTTTACACTTATACCAGTGTAAAAGATACAAAAGTCGAAGTGTTTTCATGCTTATCCAAGCAAGAAAACACTGAGTAAACCAATAGCACTGAAGATCAAACCTTGAGAAGCTTATGCGTAATTTTAGGGTTTTGCTTACGAGTAGAAAGTACCAAAAATCACCAAAAACTGATTTTATGCCCCAAAGTGTTTAGAAACTTGATTTTTATGATGAAATAGCCTCAATATCACCAAAATAACAAGAAAGTTTAAAACTTGATGATCCAAAACTCTTTTTCACCTTACGCGTAGAAAGAAGTACACGAATGAAATCAAGCTCAAAAACAATGTTACACACGTAAAGTTTAAAACTTTTTGCCAAAAACTTAAACTTTATCACCAAATAACCTTTAAAGTACAAGAATCTTGAATTTTAAAGTGAAAAAATGAAAGATTTTTGCGTATGAAAGTTGAAAAACGTGAAACCTTACGTTTAGACAAACCGTTTCACCCAACTAGATGGCGATTGATACCACTGTTAGGTTCCCATATTAGTAACACAAGCATCAATATAAGAAAGGAGATAAGAAAGTGATCGGTTGAACAAGATAACACAAACACACGAAAGAGTAAAGAGAGTTATGCGTAGGTTTTGTGATAAAATGAACAACCAACTCCCAAATGGGAATTTACATGATTATTTATAGGAGGGAACTAGGGCAACACACCAAGTTCCCATCCTTTCCTTATTGGGCTTTGGATAGGCTCATGGGCTTTCTACATGAGCCTAGCCTTGATTACTAACATAAAAGCCATAATTAAGCTAACTATTACATATTAATTACTAACACTTGAATTCTAGTTTAGGAGTGATTCCAACAATATAACAAGTAGAGATAAGAGATAGATCGGTTGAACAAGACAAGACAATATGCGTATGAACGTAAGACAAGTTATGCGTAAATATTGAAATGAGATGAACAACCAACCCTCAAGTGAGGGTTTACAAGATTATTTATAGGAGGGAACTAGGGAAACACACCAAGTTCCCATCCTTTCCTTATTGGGCTTGGCATAGGCTCATGGGCTTTCTACATGAGCCTAGCCTTGATTACTAACATAAAAGCCATAATTAAGCTAACTATTACATATTAATTACTAACACTTGAAATATGGTTTAGGAGTGATTCGAACAATTTTTCTTTCCTTCATGAAACCAATTGAAAAATCATTTGGAAAATCAATCAAGGTACTTGTGATATAAAATCAAAACATTTTGTACCTTAATTGTTTTTGATCATTTAGAAATGCTCCCCCTCAACATATGCTTATGATTTTGAAATTGTTTAGCACATGGAGGCAAGAGTTCTTTGAAATGTATTCATGATCATAATTTCCGTAGAAAAAGCCATTTGAATTTATTTGGTAAATTCTCCCCCTCAATATGTGCGTAGGATATATGAAATCATTTTATCACATAGAGGAAAGAGTTCTTTAGAAGTACATCCACGATCACAAAAGCTATTAAGAAACTATTAGAAAATCAATCAAGGTACTTTATGTTGAAACATAGAAATCTTTGTACCTTGAAAGTTTATTTTCTTTTTGAAATGCTCCCTCTCAATATGTGCTTCGAGATTCGAAAGTGTTTAGCACATATTGGAGAGCAGCATGCACATTTGAATCAAAACGATCACCTTTTATCAAATTTCATTATTAAATCACAAATTCTCCCCCGATCAAAAATATCAAACCCTTTGAGATTTTGGATCCCAAGTGATTTAATAAGGTTTAGAAAACATGGGAGAAAATGTGACTGATTTAAAAGCTCTTCTGGTTTTTGGTTAAATGCTCCTCCTCAATCATGTGCATTATGTATTTGAAATCGTTTGGCACATGAAGGAAGGAGTGCTTTTGAAAGAGTCACCCTTTAAAACCGTTTTGAGATTTAAATCACGATCTCTCCCCCGATCAAAAATATCAAATCCTTTGAGATTTTGGATCTCAATTGATTTAAATCATTTAAAAGATTTTGGGGAAATACGTGGCATGATTTAATTTTGAAATAGACTGATAAGGATCAAATTTAGACAATAAAGATTGTTAGTGTCAGGTATGATAGTTTTAAGAGATCTTTTAGTAAAATAAAACAATTTCACAATCAAACAAGAACAGAAAAAATTTCATTTTGAAAGATCTTTGAGTTTTAAAGAAAATCATACCATGACATAACATTAAATCTTTAGATCACTACTTTATTTCGTACAATTGGACTTTGATTCGTTTGATGATATATTATTTGAAAATATTTAACTTGAAATCACTCTCCCCCTCAATCGATGACCATAGTCTTTGATTGAGTGACTTATGTTTTATCAAAATGAAGTCCGGTTGTTTCCAAAATTAAGTTCAATTTATTTTCAAAATCAATATTTTTCCATTTTTCAAAACAATATTATTCAAAAATTGTTTAAAAATGTTATCATCCACTACTTGTCCTGCACAAAGATACGTTAGGTGGTTGAGCTGCTTTTGTTGTTGTTGCTGGAGGTTTGGAAGAAAACCATCTTCTGATGCAGTGAGACCTCTTACGATGCATGTTTTCATGCCAACTCTCCATAGAGGTCAAATTAAGCTCCGTTTCTTCATTTGATGATGAAGAAAAACATCTGCTAATGCAGTGAGACCTCTTACGTTGCATTTTTTCATGCCAACTCTCCATAGAGGTCAAATTAAGCTCCGTTTCTTCATTTGTCAACCCAAGATATAGTTACCCTTTCCTTTCGGCATCCAATCATCCTCAATTGTGGGATCTAGATCGGGAACATTCTTATATACCAATATACCTGCATACGTTAGTGAACACACATACAGATATATGGTGGTCGACATCACCCAAACAGCAATCAACTAATAAAAGTCAATTCAACATATCAATCAGTTCATATAAAGCATGGGAATAATGTGTTTATCAAACTATAATCATCTAATCCTAACAATCATATCCTAGGCACCTAGTCCTTCAACGTAGGTTAACATGTTTTACATTTAAGTATATAGGATAATTAGATAAGCTCGTTAGATGATATAGATTTGAAAATATTCTCCCCCTCAATCAATGACTTATTTTCTGAAAAGTTTAAAAGCGCTGAAGTCATTGATTGAGTTTTCAATTTTTTATGAAAATACCAAATCTGATTGATTTTAAAGCAACTTATTTTTCACCATTTTGTTAAAACAAATATTTTTCTGAAGAATTTTTAGAAGGAAAAATATTTGAGTAGGAACAGCAGTCCTTCGACATACTTTCCTCATTATGTTTTAGGATAAGTGCATGAAATATTTGAAAATTGGTTTAGCGCAGCACCTTCCTTTCTAGAAGAATGGGTTGCTATCTGAAATAATAGCAAAACATTGCTTAAGCACGGGTTACAGTCAGAAGTAACTGCAACCCATATTTTGAGACATGTTTTGGAAAAAATATTTACACCTTCTGCTCGAACTTCATCTATGATCCCGTGCCATTATTGAATTACATTTCTAAGACCGTAGATGTTACCGATATCAGAAGACATGTCTTTAGAAAACATTTTTTTGGTATTTTTTAAGTTTTTCTGATTTTTATGGGTTTTTGAAATTTTATATTTTTCTATTTTCTTTTTGTTGGTTTTATATTTTTGTATTTTGTTTTTCTGATAAATATACATAAAGATAGAGTTGATGATATAGTTTAAGAAGGATGATGATACGAGTACCGAGATAAGGATATCGTTCAGTATCGTTGTAGAAGATAGAGACCATCATTTCTTAAACTTTCACCACCAAAGCTTCCGAGGCTCCAGAATAGACAGAACCTGAGCCTTTAAGAAAGAGAATCTTTGGTAGCTTCCCCCCAAACCGAAAATCCATTAAATGAGCAGATTCAAAGCTCTATTTCAAGCTTGCCTTAGCCAGGTGCACAGAGGAGCACACCATTATCATAAATTCCGCTGCTCCTTTTAAGAACGATATTCGAGATTCTCCGTTCGAGGATATATCATCAAGTAGAACAGAAAAGAATCATCCCACATATAAATAACTCTTCTCGAATTTCATTCTACTGAATTCTGAAGCAATCCATTCCAAAAGGTGTCAAGAGACCACTTCCCCCGAGTCGTTGAATTGATGCATCCCGTCTCTTAGAATAGAGCTCACGAACCCGAATACACGTATACCCAAAGACAGAGAAACTTATAACATCGAAGTAGCAGATTAAGTCTGATAGCCAAAGAATAACCCCGATGTGAACTTTTGTCTCCCCTAAAGAAAGTGTATGAAGCTCAAGAACCCGAAGTACCCGAATGCCCAAAGAGAGAATAACCGATAACATTGAAGAAGCAGGCCGAATCACTGATTATCTCTGCGGATGACTATCTCTGCGGATGTCAACTCCAGAATAAGTGATTATATCTCTGAATCACTGATTAAGCACTCAAGTGAAACGGTGGCGTCCCCATGTACACAATATCTCTCCCCTAATGATTGCGATAGCATCGAAATCATCACACACTTGTGTACCTGTTTTATCACCAGAAACTAACTCTTCCATCTCTTCCCCCACATAGTTGGAATAAGAACACTAAACGCCATGAGACAAACCTTGAGTTTCTCTGCGGTAATGACATTAGTCTTCCCGGGATATCTTCAATCACTTAGAAGTATTAAGTTCATCAATGTTTACTCGCGTTTAGATGCGTGTCTCCTTCCCCTTGATGATTTTGATGCTTCAGAATTAGCAACACATAATAAGTCTGTATACTAGAAATCTGTTGAGAAGAATACTTGAACTCTTGTGAGAATCAACTTGCTGAAGAGTGTGAGCAAGTCTAATTGGGGATTAAATCTGACATTTCACTCTCCCCCAATTAGTGCTCTCCCTTAAACTAACAATCTTTATGATGAATGCTTGGATTAAAAAAAAGTCTTTAGATCATTAAATGCAACTCGTCTTTAGTCTTCTAACATGTAGTAGAAAATGTAGAACCGACTGTAGACTCGACCTTCTTCAAGATTTTCCATTTGGGGAATAGAAAGTTAACATCTTCTTCTCACCAAATGCATTCCCGTTAACTTGTATATAGCAAATCCCCTTAACTCAAATCCCTCCCAATCAACCAAGAACGGAAAGATGTTCATCAAGAAAATCAGCCCCGCAACTGGAAGCACTTTGTCATTAATCATATCAGCCCGTGTGAAGATGTCAACCAAGGGCTCTTAGAAGAAAACTCCATTTGAAGATGACCAGATAAGAAGAAGCTCGGTTCTTACATGAGTTTAGAGCCGTTTGACCATTTATTCTCAGATATCAATCAACCATGCAGTAAATTTACACTTCTTCTCCCCCTTAAGAATTGCATACGGAGTTGCCATTCTTGATTGAATAAGTGAAAATCATCCAAATGTATTCTATTCACACTTCTCCCCCTTAAGGTAGCATATGATGTCGCCATCGTCATTATAATTGAGCAAGTGGATTGAGACAACAATCAACGGTAGTCCGGTTCACTTGATAATTGAAAGCGCATGGAAAAAGCATGAAGCATGTTGACGAGAATGGTCATAAATAAGAAGAGTTCTCTTCTTCGGAAGATAAAGCGCACTGAAACGTACACTTTTCTTTTCTTTAGATAACGAGGCTTGAACTGTTGTGTTTAAATTTCATAATCTCTCTCTTTTCATCATCTCTTGGCAAAACTTGTTATCAATCCCATTATCATTCAGTAGGCTCTTTGTCGTGACAGTTGATGGAGAAAATCCAATATGATGAATTTGACCCTGAAGTAAACTAACCCGAACTCGTGACTTAAACTTGCACATATGTAACAAAGAGCGGTGCCGAGAGTTCATCCTCCATTGAATCTCTAAGTACTCTATACTCTTCATCCAACCAACCATCAAGTATAAGACGTACATCAACTCTTGAAAATCCACAATTGAATGTGACACTGAGCACTACAACGTAACTCCTTAAAGTGATAGTTATTTTGTGGTGGTAAGAGCCCAATTCCCCCAAGTGGTAAAAGAAAAGGAAAAAGTCACCCAACAATAACTAGATTTCCAAGTCTTCGTTTTTTATAATAAGCTCGAACAAGGATCTTGAAGAATCTTTATCCAACCATCCCCGATACCTTCAGATACTAAGTACACTCGCCCGTGATATTTCACTTCAACCTCAAATAAATAATAGTGAATTAACCCCGTTGTCACATCTTCTGGTTAAAAGCTCAAATCTAGCCTTCTTTGACGTTTTAAGTGAACTATGATAATGGTTTTCATCCCGACCATGGTTTAATGAGCATATCCCCGTAAAACTTTGAAGTACCCAAACTGTCATGATGTATATCCAAACACACATCCAAATCATGAAGTATACCCTTTATCCCTTCTTCAAAGAGGAAACCGTAGCATCAGCATCAGATAAGATCCCAAGATACCCTTTATCCCTTCTTCAAAGAGGAAACTGTAGCATCATTACGGGATTTTACAATTCTATGGTTTAAACCGAGAAATAGTTTCTTTCGCGGGATTTTACAAAACCAAGAATAAACCGTAAGATAGTTCCGGAAATGCACTTTGCTATTACCAGGATGTTTCCATTGTCACGGGATTTTACAAGTCTATGATTTAAACCAAGAAATATTTTCTTTCGCGGGATTTTACAAAATCAAGACTAAACCGTAAACAATGTTAGTTTGAACGTGTTATGACAACTTTGGTTTCGGTGAATATCTATTTTAGGGGAACATGCAGTTGTTTATTAACGGTTCATTGCATCATAACGTGTACGACCATTTGCACGAGAAGTTCTTGTCATAAGCAAACATCTTGAAAAATTATGACTGATGTTGAAGATTCTTGAAAGATTTTGCTTAGACTGTGAAGTATCATTGACATTTAGAGGCATTGAATATTCTATGGGAATTGCTGATCACATCTCAACAATTAAATACTTTGGAAAGCACATCATCCACAATTTATGTCGGCAATTGTTGTGACCACATGGGGAAGTAAACCCAATATACCAGACTTGAACATGAAGTAGAATTCCCCAGATTTGCTACTTAAGCTTGTACTAATCCTTGTGAAAAAGAAAAAAGGTGTACCCAATGTACGAAAACCTCTTGACGTATCCTCAACTGCGTGAGACACCGAAGTGATAGCTACTTTGTGTGTTGAGCGAGAAAGAATCACAGAAGTAACTAAATAGTCAAGTCTTTATCACACTCTATAAATGCCCAAACAAGTCATCTTCGCGGAAATGTAGAAAGAAAGAAGACAAAATAAGCAATACCGTACAAACAACCCCGTAGTCATCTTTGTTCAATAACCAATTAAAGCTGTGATGAAAATATTCTCCGTGAAGATGTATATACCAAAGTACCAACCCTCTTACCTCAACAAATCTCATTATCATATCAAATCACTTTACACAAATCACATCATTAATACTCATGATCAAATCTCATAAAATCCAAATCTCATAAGCTCACATCATATCTCATACAAATGACCTAGTTTTGAAAAGCTCATCAGTCCATTATCCAAATCATTTCAACCCAATTCTCACTCCCAAGTCCTGTCCAATTAATTTTAAGCCCAAGTTGAATGTAAACACAAGAGGCCCATTTCACAAAATATTACACCCAATCTATACCTCAACATCCATCCTCCAAAAATAAACACAATAAACCATGTCTCAAAATCCGGTCGAGGTATATTTGCTCAAATCTCACTCAAGCCTGACACAAGTCCACGAGACTTACGTCCAATTAGTCATACTAATGGTCCATCAGACAGCCCAAGAAGTCAAGCTAACCGATCCAAATCTAAATCCCGCATCCCATGATGATAATCTATTAGCTCAACATCATAACACCATACAATTAGTCATACGGTTCGAACAATGTAACCCATAAATCCGTTTGGACCTCATATATTCCGGTATACTAAAATTCGATAACCCACCAAATATTGTAATATTGAGAATGTGACACATTATTTAGGAATTTGATATGGTCAGTTTATTAGTAGCCCAACTTAAGAAAAACGTACAAGTCTCATTTAACAAAACACCGTTTACACATCCAATGCCCTTGTCAGCCCACGATATACACACGACCCATCAAAGAAGAAAAAAAAACCCCACCTGATCCAAATTTACCTCACAACCTAATTGCTCGGGTATTAAACGATCCAAATCCCACAACTACCCTAAAATTTCTCACCTCAACCCTAATACTTCTCTCTCACTAACAAACGCAGTCACAAAACAATTTTAACAACCAAATCAGATCATGCTCTCAGCTAACAAAACATCCAAATCAGGTTCATCTCACCATCATTTTAACATCAACTCTCATCTCCTCATAGTTTCCATGCTCGCCACAGGGATGGCTTGAGTCTTTGAGACGGCTACGAGACCAAACTGAAGTTCAAGGTAGGTATATAATCTTTGATATGCGTTTTGTTTGAGGTCGTAAATGAACCAATGGAATAAAGTAACAGATTTGTTATATTTATTTCATTATATTCAAAAAGAAAGAGATGAAGCTAGGCTTCACATGATCTTGATCTATGATGAGGTGGTGTTTATATTCTTTGAACAATTTGAAGCTAATATTTTTGAACACCAATCCGAGATTTTTAGATGTTTTTATTTTGTTCTTAGAGTCTTGAATTTGATTGAGAGATGAGTTATAAGGGAAGAATTGATCTTTAGATGTTTTTATTTGTGATGATGATTTGGGATTAATTGATTCGGACCTGATGAGGTGTTTTAGGGTCTTTTCGTTGTTGGTTTTGGATCAGTTGATAACCGTGGACTAATGAAGGTTACGACCTGAGGTTGCTTGAGTCTTGTGGTAGTTTAGGTTTTGGTCAAAGTCAACAACTCGCATAGCAAAAGAGACAACTCGCATCATTTTAAAACTTTGACAACTTGCATCTTTTTAAAACTTGCACCTTTTTAAAAGGATTAAGCCCTTAGAGTCTTGACAACTCGCATCTTGTTTTTGGTTAACAACTCGCTCACTACTAGCGTCAAAACGAAGGGAGTATAGTTGACACAAGTCGCATACTACTTTAGAGCGAGTTGGTCAAAATGCAACTCGTGACACAAACCACTTTAGAGCGAGTTGACAAACCGCAGTTTGTACAACCCTAAAAATCTGGATCTGGTTTTCTTGTGAATCAAGTCGCATCCAGGAGATTCTGACCAACATCATCAAACCCATAAAAGAAAAACAGCATAGTACCCATTTTGACCACAAAATATGAAAAGATTGACCAATACAAATCACGGATGGTTAAAAAATAGTCACAAAGACTTTTGTTTGGACAATTAGAGGAGACAAGATAATCAAGCTTTAAAGGCACATGACTTAATAACCATAAAGTACAAGTTTAAAACTGTTATTAAAGAATGAATGAGAAAAATTTTAGATTCACCAATAATGCAAAAAAACAGTTTAGAAACATGAATCGAACCATAAAACTTGACCAATAACCGAACCCGTAACAAACCGCAAAAAAACAGCTTAAACTGCATACACAAACTGAACAAACCGCTTACAAAACCATTCGAATCATAAAAAACAACAAAACCTAGGCTCTGGTACCATTTGTAGGATCGTATATTTTATGTTGTTTAGATGATTCGGGTGGTCTAGGTAGATGACTAACCAAGAATGCCATCTTAGAGAGAGAAAGAGTAGAGAGGGTGATCTTTTAGAGAGAGAGAGATAATTAAAAATGAAATGTTAGATTAAAGAAGCACCACCCTTCCCTTAGAGGGAAGGGTATTTATAGTTACAAACTAAACGACCTCCTGACGGCCTGTGGATTAGGTATACAGTGGGTAAATACCCGTCCTTCCTCCATGGTGTTACTCTAAACTATTCTACGCTACTGACAAACTAATTAACTACTAAATAACGTAAACAACGACAAGTCTACAAGCTAACATATGCTAGACCATTATTGGGGTGACCGACACTTTCACATGGAATTTCCAATTCCTAACATTAGGTGGAGCCAAAACTCAAACTCGTCCCAAAAAAACTCATCTAGTCCACCCAATAGGTCCCAACCAAACCAAACCTCCTACAATAACCCCCCAAACATCGGGAATTCCACTAGTCTCGAGGCAAAGGTGTTCAAATTCATGTCATCTCAAGAAGCTCGATTGACTAAGCTTGAAGCCGATTTCAAGCAACGACAAAGCGAGATGACAACCAAGCTCGACGCCCTCTTAAAAGCCTTCAATGACCAGGAGATTGGAGCACTCCCAAGTGACACTATAAAGAACCCAAAAGTGAATTTGATTTCATCGACTTCATGTTCTTGCTCACCAAGGGAGAGTGCATATCCATGCCATTCTCACCCAAAAATCCACTCGGTCAACGCCATCAACACTGGTTCCAAACGATCCCTCATGAGATACCAAGGACCCGAACCAACGATACATCCAACTCTTGAGAAACCCATCAACCAAGAACTCAAACCTACTCTAGAAGAGGAGTATAAGGAGCTCCACCAAGAAAAACCGTTTCTTGAAGTATTGACTCATGTGCCTTATTATAATGCTTTAAAAGAAAAATATGAGCAAGAACTAAAATTAGGAGAATGTGGGTCCGCATTTGTGCAAAATAAGTTACCTAAGAAGTTAGATGATCCCAGGCTATTCATTCTTCCGTGTAGAATTGGAAATTCCAAATCTTTCAACACATTAGCCGATTTATGATCAAGCATCAATCTTCTTCCGTTGTCCCTCCATAGAAGCCTTAAGCTAGGTAAGATAGAATCAAAGGAAACCATCTTAGGTTTAGCGGACGGTAGTATTGCGTATCCAGTAGGGATAGTTAAGGACATGGTAGTGCACGTAGGTAGATTAACTCTTTTGGCGGATTTCCATGTCCAAGACATGAATAAGGACCCAACATGCCCATTGTTAATAGCAAGAGGATTCTTAGCTACCGCTAGTGCCATAATTGATTGTAAGATGTCTAAGATAGTGGTAGGAGAAGGGAGTGCTAGGTCAATTTACGATGTCAAGAAGCATATCTACTACAAAGAGGATGAACAAATACCCTATGAAATCATGTTGGATAGAAAATCGTCTAGATATGGATCTTGGATTAATGGAGATTTTGTAGGTCCTCAACGACCTTTCTATCTAGAAGAGACCTTCGTAAGTAACTCAAATCTCCATGAACAACAATTGGCTAGGGACATTGAAGTGAACCCGTTTGAGGATACCTTAGTGTTTAGGAAGATGACTGAGTTCCTAGGAACTTTACCCATTAATCTTAACATGAATAAGTGGAAAGTTGAGAGTGAGAAGCCTAAGCATAATTGGAGTTGGGATAGAACACCTAGTGATGGGAATGGAGAATGGCACATTAGGATGACAATCTATGACCCCGATGGAGAGAAGTTTGAAAAGGCATACCAGACTAAGCGTACCAATAGGAAGTTAAAAATAAGTTTGATCCCTATGACATTCTTGCGGATAAACTTACTTACATAGGTACGTAGGAGCACAACTTCGAGTCTAGCTACAAGACTCATAAATAAAGAAAAGCGCTTCGTGGGAGGCAACCCATGCTTAATTGTTTGCTTATTTTGTGTGTCTTATATCTTTTTCATTATTGTTTATTCTCATGTTATACTTTGTGAAAATGCTTTATTTTGTCTTTAACCTCGTCTTAATTATATATAAAGGTATTTTACAAAAAGATAAGTGTAGGGAAGATCACATACGTTTTTAAAGAACATGAACATGAGAATTACAATTAGTGAAATTGATATATATATGTGTGTTTGTTAGAGTCAAATGCTTGTTTGGAGTCATAATGGATGTTTTGCAGGAATTTTTCCAGGTTTTAAAGATGTAATTTTTCTAGAATTTTTCTAGAAAAACGCAGCAGACCACTTTTTGTCATGACAACCTGACGGCGTCAGAATTAAAACCTAACGACGTCAGGCTATGCATATACAGTTTATCATTTTTTTGCCTTCTGTGCTACTTATAAACTTTTGGAAATTCCCAGGTCATAATTTCCAGAAAAACTGCAAACATCTATTCCACAAGCATTATATCTTACTTGCTTTCTAGTGTAGTTGTGTCATATATAGTTTTACTGCCGATTTTACGCGAAGGTTTCGTTTGTTTTCTTATAAGTGTACAGGTTATATTTAGCAAGAAGAAGAAATACAAAATTGGATGGAGCTTATCACTTATGTGTAACAATTAGCATTTTTAGGATTTCTATCCATTTTCGAATTTTTACCATTCACTCTTTACTATTCACTTTTACTAATCATTTTTACTATTCATCACCAAAAATTTTATTTCATATTTTTGTAAGTTAAGCTATTTTAGTAATAATCCGAGAATTTGACATCGGGTCATTTATGCAAATTTCACGAAACCGTGTCTGAGATTTACGTTTGGGTTTAAATGACCTTTAGGCATCCCGATATGTCTGAAAACATTAAAAACAAGAGAAATATAAGTTTTTCACCTTCCGTGACATTTTCATAAGTTTTGGAATTTTACGTTTTCCAGTTCTGCGTTTTATGCGATTTGCGCGTTTTAGACCCGCGTTTCCAGTTTTAGCAATGTTTAAGCAACCCGATAGAACTTATCACTCATTTAATATGCTTATATTGAGTATATTGATAAGTTTTAACATATTTATAAGATTCATATTTTTAGGATACCCGGTTTTAAGTTTTGTGACTTTACGACTTACAGTTAGCGATTAACGAGACCAAAACTCACTCCGTAAAAGCAAGATAACATCAAAAACTCACCAATATTATCTCCTAAGCCTCTTAGGCGTTTCCTAGTCACTAGATAAGATAGATGAAGTTTACATGAGAATCTAAAGCATGTGCTAAGTTTACTTAACATAAAAGACTTCTGAAATCTTACAACTCTTAACCTCCTCATCACACCTTCCTAGCACCTTCCTTACACCTCCTCAACACACTATAAATACAACACTTCATCTCTTTCATTTCTTCATCACCATAAACACCCAACTTCAATTTCATAAACCCTTGATCCTTTGATTTCCATGTTCCAAGTTACATACCAAAGTTGAAGGCATGTTATTCCCTACGTGAATCTCTAGTTTGTTTGGTGACTCCATGGATGAATTAAGAGCTACAGAAGGGTCTAGGGGCTGAGTACATAAGGTTTCTACAAGGTTTTTATCAAGGCTAGCAAGGGTTAGCAAGGGTTGTGTTGATTGGTTGAAAGCTTAGGTTTAGTGGTCCTAGTTCTTTTCTTGATTTCCTTTTTTAAGTGAAAGCCAAAAGTTGTAAGACAAGCCTAGCTCACTCATTATTTTTACTATGTTTTCATACTTGTTATATGCTATATATGGTCTTTATATTGTGTTCATGATGTACAAAAATCATTAAAACAAGTTAAAGGAAACTATATGTTAACTAAAGGGATGTAGACAAGAGAACTAGTGACTTATACTACGAAAAATGACCAAAATAGTATAACCATAATATTAGACACTTACCTACTGTTAAAGAGGGTGTTACAAGGAAAATGTACCAATTTGAATCACCTAAATGAGTATACGAGTCAATAGATACGGCCAAAAGAAGTTAGCGAAACCAAAACACCGAAATTGCCTAAAACAAGCTGTTAAGCAGCTGTCCGTTTTGAACGAGGCCCTTCTGGTCCGTTTCATCAAAACGTTAAAACACGAAATTTGTCCGGAACGATGTTTTCCTTCCATTTTGAAGAAGCTCGAGTCCTGAAAATGCATAACGAATGATATTTTTCTTCAAAATCTTAACAAACCCTTATGTATCTAAACGACCATGTATTTTGTCACGGCTAATGAAAATCAAATGGCCTAAAGGCCTAGAGCTGAGATCACAAACGCGGCTAAGGCCAAGGTTGAGATCTCAAATTCATGGTAGCCAAGACCAAATCCACGGCAAGGCCACGGCTAAGACCTCAAGACTTTCTAAACCAAAATTATTATAACTATTATACATGTTTTACAAATTGAGTACTACAACACTAGGGAACTTCATGTGAGGGGTTTCATTTGGGTAAATGGATCAACGAGTTGTGGATTGACGAATTAAAGTGTCCTGGCTCCTTGAACGCCAACTGCATGACCTTTGGATTATGATGGCCCGAACGGTAGTACGATATATATAAACTAAACACGTTTTCACAACTAGACCATTTCTATTAACGACATACACAACTACCATGTACTACATCATGATCAATATATAGACGTATATAGGCTTGCTATACTTTTGCATCATTATTCCATACACTAAGACATACCATATTCTAGGTTGCTCGTAGAAGTGCTCACTGCATATCCATCGTTTTTGCTATATATTTGATATCATAACTCACGGTGAGTTCGTAGCCCCACTTTTACTCGTTTAATTACTTTATAAACTCTTTGGGGGAGATACATGCTCAACTACTTGCTTTTACTTTTACAAATATTCAAAACATTTATACTTGATTGCATTTGATTGCAATATACTTGATTGCATTTATACATGATTACATTATACTTGATTGCGTTATACATGATTTTGTTATACATGCTTGGAGATACTTTACTCGATTAATTTAAATACATTATTTGTATTTACATACGTACACAATACTCTATACTGTCGGAGAGATATTGATAGTACTATAAGTCGGGTATATGCCCCCGCCCATGTGTACCAGATTCTTGACCTTGGGAGTAATATAGTACTATTTGGGAAGATGCCCCCGCCCTTGTGTACCAGATTCATGACCTTGGGTGAATATAATTCGGTGTATTATGCAAACTATATTTTTGTAGTGGGTTGTGAACACACAGGTTGCAAGTTTGTATAGGCGAAACTTGGAACTGAGTGGATTTACAATGCCTTTACTGTGTAAACATTCTTTAAAGGCTTTTACAAGTTAAACAAACTCTATGAACTCACCAACCATTGTGTTGACACTTTTTGGCATGTTTATCTCAGGTCAATAAGGCGATAGCTGTTGCATGGAACGTAGAGTCGCACGGCATGTTTTGAAGACATTATACATTCTTATTTACCATTCGAAACATTTTGTAAACATTTATGTATTATACTGTGGAACCTCATTGTCTGTAACTCTGATTTCATTAATCGAATGGTAACTTTTCAAAACGTCTCATTTAGAGGTCGTTTTCTATAACTTGTACTTTGTATTATGAAGTAGCACCCCAATGACACAATCTTCTGCTACGACCATTTTTGGGGGTGCTACATTATGCATTCTTCTTGGAAAAGAATATAACCGCAACTTCACACGGATCCTACCGAGCTAATCAGGGGAGTACTAGTTTTGTTTCCTTACTTACCTTCCTTTATCATAACATTGATACTTTCAGGAAACATTGGGGAAAATGTTCAGTTTAAGTGTAGGGAGGGAGAATAAAATAGGAACTTAGAAACTATTCACTCACTTGATTATTTGTCTTGTCCTTGGTAATTTGTGTAATAAACTATGAGAAATATTCGTTAGGGCAATTTTAGCACCAAATTTAAAATTTTTTATGACATGTACGAGCTAAAATTTAGTCTTAATAAAGCGTCTCATGGATAGGAATTATATGACTAGCACAAAAACCGTTTACCACTCAAATTACACCCCAAAATGTGAGGTTCGCCCCTAGATCTTTAGGAATAAAAGCATTCACCTTTAATGCTTAGAGAGTGTACTGATAGTATAATAGATTCTAGAACTTGTTTTGTGATGCATTCCAAGATCGCTAGTGAGACTACACTTGTGTAGTTAGGAATAACTAAATGAAAAGAGGCATTAGGATAACCCTTGTTTGAAACCTGTACTATAATTACATCTTCTACATCGGTTGAGTAATTAGCCCACACCCTTGCGATGTACTCATCTTTAGTACACGATACCCCTAGTTAACCCCTCAGAGCCTATCCTTTTCGTGGTTCTCGTGATGTTTCGGTATTCCGGAATATCAATGAAGAGCATTGTTTACAATCCACCCCCAAATGTACACCCAAGTCGCCTTAGCCTACCTTGTATGCACTCACCTTTAGTGCATTATTGTTATCATTACTAAACCCTTAGTTCAAATATCTAGTTACTTGCATGGTTGCTAAGTCGAGTCATATTTTTTGTACACAGTTTTGGGATGATTGAGACTCATGGGTAAAGTAATATTTTATGGAGTAACGGGAAAGAACGATAAATTCATATTCCCTTTGTCTACGTAATTAAATACTCCAAGTGTTTTGATCTTTTCAAACCGGGTCAATTAGTGTTAGAGAAATAAAAACTCAAGTGTAAGGATGCTCCTATAAATCCCTTATATTTTGATGTTATCGTAGAGGATGGTAGAGTAAAAATGTATGAAAAAAAAATAAGAAAAAACATACGGGCTACCATCCTACATCTATCTTTATGTTAATGTCTTTAAATTTATGTTTGTTTTGTTTCAAGTTATCTAGAGTTAGTGAGTCGAGTCTTGGCTTAGCAACGCCATGCTTTCCATGCTTGTAACATAATATTTTTGACTTGCCACCACTAAATATCCTCTATCCAACAAAAACTTTTGTTTCCCTACCGTAAGCCTAACGTTACAACCCTTGTAAAGACCTCTTAGATAGTTGTTCCTAGGTGCTTACGCCAAAGCAGTGGAGGTTTGATCTAGTCTCAAGCTTATGGTAATCTATGTATTATGCCAGGTAATGAGTATTTATCATCCATTTCTATTTATTATATTTCATATAAACCCGAGAGATGAGAGAATCCAAACACCCTTGTGAGGTGCTAGTGTATAATTTTCGTGCTTGTTATGACTATTGTGGTGCTTTTACTTGTTGTGAATTATTTTAAACCTATGCTTCATGCCCCCTAACTTATAAATTGATTGGCCAAAAGCACATTTGCTTGAGGACAAGCAAATACCAAGTGTAGGGATTTTTTATTAGGATTCAAAATGTACGCTTTTAGGGGGTCATTTAAGCCCTAAATCGATCAATTTTATATCCGTTACTGCTTAATTTCGTTCCTTTTCACTTTTTAGGTATTTTGGAAGCAAAATCTTTGGAATGAAGCATATTTGGACGAAAAGGAGCAATTACATGAAGAAAATGGCAAAGTCAAGATCGAAGCCACTCAAAGCTGATCAACATTACCTGACGGCGTCCCAATCAAAGGGAGATGCTGTCCTTCTACGAAGACTTGATCAAAACATGCATGCGACGGCTCAGTGAAAATTCTGGTCTTATAACCTACCGGCGTCACGTCTTAAAAAATGAGGGCGTCACTCACAGTTTTCAACTCAGACGGCCCAAATCTAGAATCAAGACGACGTCCCAACTGAAGACCGACGGCGTCACAACTCTAAGGTGACGTCGTCCCATCGATAACTTGGCCCAGACGAAACCCTAATGACGGCGAGCTGACGGCGTCCCATGTAAAAGGTGACGCCGTCACATTTGTAAATCTATATATAGAATTCGATTTTTTTGCATTTAGGGAGGTAGACTTTTGGAGAAAAAACCCTAAATCATTTGTAGTCCGAATTGGACAATATCTTAAGGTCCCATACCCTATTTTACACACCGAGATAAGTATTTTAATCCAAAGTAACATTATGTCTATCCCGAATTCGATTGATTGTGTTTATGCTTGCTTGTTTACCATGTCTAGCTAAATTTCTTGTGTGTTTGCTTAGATCTATGAAACCTAGTTATTGATTATTGTTAGATTGTTTCTTATCTTAATTGTAAATTGGCTTAGGAGTGCAACTAGGCATCATTCGTTGTATTTAATGCTTGAGTATGCTTTATGATGTTGTGGCTTATGGATGAAATAGCTTAGGCTTGCTGACTTTGTATGTCATAAACGAGAGATAACCTCAAAGAACTAGGGAGCACGCATACCCTATGACCTCAGGAATATAAGGCGTTAAGATAAGGTGTGACAATTCAACCTGTTAATACAAATAAGCCGTAAAAACGTTTATTTGTATTTTACGATCTTTTAATGTTTTGTCGATAACAAACATAAAATCATTTTAAACGAAACAAATAAAATACGTAAATGGTTTGAGCCAATAGTTTACTAACACACTTACGTCTTCATATAAATCACTAAACGAGTAATAGTATTTTCATGTTATAGTAATGCATATGTATAACAACTAGTGTTTACATAATGGGTAGATATATACATACTTAGTATGTACTATAATGGGTAGAAATCTAAGTATTTGACCCATTGACTAAATACATTGAATGTAGTTGGGTAAAACCCAAAAGTCCATGACCCATACCCATGGAGCATGATCCATAACCCATGACCCATTGCATGACATCATGTATAAGTCATGATGGGTATTACCCATGACCCATGGAGCTAACCCATGACCCATTCACTAGATGCATTGCATCTTCTAGATACATTGTATCTATTTGGATACCCATGGATCAAAGCCTACAATCCATGATCCATGACCCACAACCCATTTAGGGGGAGCGTCTTATGGATCTCTAGTAATACACTAGACGGATCCCTCAAGCAAGGGATCCATGGAACAGTAGCATGTTTCTGTCTATAAATAGTGAGCCATTTCTTCATTGTAAGTTGCCACTTCCACACATACTTTCTCCTAGTATTGTAAACTCTCTAACCTCATATCCAAAGTATCTTTCTATGTAGTTTGTGTTTGTTTTTGTGTGATTCTCTAGGTTCCTCTTAAAGGCGAGATCACCACCTCTTGAAGTCGAGCAAGCTCAAGTCCATGAGTTGCCATGATTCGTCATCATCAAGACTACTGAAGTTCTCTTGTTGATAGTTCTTTCTTGCTCTCCAGAAGAGTTGTGTCTAAGGCATTAGTGAACGATGCCAAAAAGGTCAAGACGAAGGCATTAGTTAAAGGTGCCGAATTTCCGTGTCAAAGACATTAGTGAAGGATGCCAAAAGGGTCAAGTCTAAGGCATTAGTGAAAGGTGCCAAAAGATCTTGTCAAAGGCATTAGTGAAAGATGCCAAGGGTGTACAATCGATATGGTGCATCGATGTACAAATATAGATAGGTTGTGTCCAAGGATATTGATATCCTTGATGATGTTGTAATAAGGAGTGGGTCTCCTTTGGGATAGGTGTTGTGTAGTGTTGGGTAGTAGTTCCTCCTTTGTAATGGAACTCGGTATCTAGCCTTATACCGGATAAAGTGTAGGCGACGTTGTGATAGGTTTGGTTCTACCTCGTGGAAGAACACGGTGTCTAGCCTTGTACCGGAAAAAGAGTAGGCGATGCTGTGAAGGCTTCTCCGCCAAAAGGATTTTGTGTCGTGTAGTGCTTACGAACTCTCGAGTAGGTGAATCGGGGAGTGGAGTAGGGCAAGGAAGGTGTCCTTGTAGCCGAACCACTATAAACACTCGTGTCGTGATTTTGTGTTTCTTACTCTTTACCTTTGCATTACATATTTACATATTTATCTATCAACATCCAACATACACATTTAAATAGATTGACATAAGTCGATCTAAATATTTTAAAACGAAGTTTTAATCGGTAAAACTATTCAACCCCCTTCTAGTTTTCCACAATTGGTACCCGAGCTTCATTACCAAGTTTCTTAAGAGTATATTGTACTTTTAAAACTTGATACGATCCGTGTATGATTGAAAACTACAAGGAAGGAAATTTCTTAAAAACAAAAGGGCATGTTTTAAATATTTTATAATGTTGGATAATGATAGATCTTTCTAATATTTTCCTTGTTGAGAATTCTTCATACTAGGATTTGGGCATCCTAAGAAGATCATGAAGAATTCCTCTCTAAATACTTCTTTTCTCAAAAAAAATATATATAGCAAAGGTATGATATTTAATAAATTTCTTACAAATAAATTATTCTCATATATTTTCTATATGAATTAATATTGTCACTTTGTATAAACATGATTAAGTTTAGTAGTCTCATTACACTCTCTTAAAAATCACTTAAGTGGTTGTCTATATTGAACTCATCATCAAGAATAGTATTCTTCGTTGATCTCAATAGACAAAACTAAAAACTAGTGATAATGATATCTCGACTATTCAAGAGCCTTGATCATCACCCCTTACATAAGGTTATTGAAATTTCATCTATGTCAATAAGTATCCATGTGAGACTCCTCATATTATGATAAAATAGGATTTTATCATATTCCTTAAAACTTCCCAAAGAATTATGATTTATTCATAAAAAGGGAACCTCGTCAAATAAGACTAGTAAAACACGTCAAAACCCCAAACCATAAGTTATAGAGCATAAACATCAACCCTAGCCAAGAATTAGAACTCCCAAACCATAATTATCAAAGATCACTTAGGCTGTTAATTTGCTGATATGCCGAATCCATGTGCTTGAACTAGCCGGATCCCTCATACAAGGGATCCGTGGGATCCACGCAACAGAAGACAGAATAAGAAAGAAATGATCACTATGGAAGTTCCACTCTTCACTTTACTCTCTCAAAACTCACGAACATAAAACCCAATTTATTGTTCACAGGATTTAATTCATCATCTTCTCCAAGGAAACAGTCTCTTGTGTAAGTATAATCTTCACTACATTGTTATTTCCATTCTTCGATTCCTAGGAGTACAATTTTCATTTTTAGAAATTGAGCTCAAATGGGTTTGTCACAATTTGTTACCACATTGTCTTCTAAGATAAACTAAATCAAAGAATCAACATTGTTAATACAAATTAAACTCATTTTTCGAATTCAATTAAGATGTATTGAGCAAAATTGTGATGAATCCCATTAGGTTACTATTCACACAATTAACACCACATTGTGGTTTTGATGTTTAGGACCAATCATGCCTAGCAATAGACAATAAGATTACCAAGACACTGCTCACTACATTCCCATGTATCATCGTAAGGATGGCTTGAGCCCGGATGATCAAAAGCCTACAAGATGTTCGAAAAGAGATTATTCCACTGAACCCTCATTCACCAACAACACCGACATTCCCCAAGTATTTGGGGCAATCAACTTCCATTGCCTCTTGAACATTAATGAGAAAATATGTCCGGTTTTTGTGCTAGAGTTTTACAAGACCATGAGAATCATTCGAAATGAAGATGAAACCATTTAGATAGCCTTCATCATCAATGAGAGAGAGTTCACCTTCACTCTTGTAGAGTTTGCTAGAATACTCCGTATCCCATGTCAAGGAGTATGTATGTACTCAAATGAATGGTCGTTGGCGGAGCTTCATGACATGGTGAATTATCACGAAGTATACTTCATTGCCATCCCAGAAGCAACCACGGTATGGGATACCGTCTTCATGGAAAGAGCCTCTCCATCAAGAGTCACGAGAAACTCCAAGGTGATCTATAGAGATCCGTTTCAAATGGAGCTTTCGAAAATGTTCCCATTATACAAGAAATGGGAACTCGTGCTAAGGGAGAACGTACTTTGCTTGGGAGGAAATACGGATCATCCCAATGCTTGCCTAAGCTTCATGATCCATTGCCTTGTAACCGACACTCACTTCAACCTCGCCTATTACATGGTAAAAATAATGGCCAATGTGAAAAGTATGGACAAGATGGTACTTCCTTATTCCATGCTCTTGACTCGCCTAGCAAACTCCGTCTTTGCTCTAGAGGATTCTCCTTACTCCTATGACCACACCTTTTGCAACAAGGTTATGGTACCCTTATTCGATGGAAAGACCACAAGGATTATGGTTGATGGCAAGAGACCTCACCCACCAACGGATTCATCGGATGAAAGAGAAAGAGAAAGAGAAGGAAGTAACCCTCTTGGCAACGTCCATCTCGACCCCTTAGCATACATTAACCAACTGCCGGATGTCCCATGCCCTTCACAAGAGTTCCAACAAACAAGGGGATATTCAAGTGTTTTGCTAACTTCCTCATGAAGAAGAAGAAGTAGGGATAGAGGGGTTAAGAGTGAAGGCGATAGAGATGGAGATGAAGATGGAGGTGAAGTAGGAGGATGAATGGAAGGAAGGTAAGGTCTTAGACCTTAATTTGTGAACAATTTATGAAACAATGGTCTGTAAACAATCTAAACAATATTTATGTAGTTTAGGACGTAGCTCGTAGAAGATGGCATAACTTAGACTAAAACATTCTAACTTAGGAACCAGGAAAATGATAATTTTACGACAACTTGATCTCATTCAAGTAGTCGGTCCCACTCATTTTGCTTACATTATAGTCGTCATTACTTACTATACATTATATTTTTTGCTCGTGTATGTTTATTTAATGTAGAAATGATTAGGATGAGTATTTGCTTAGAAGTGCAAAAACTGCACATTTGCTGAGAGACTACTGGTCAGCAGTAGCCAGATCCCTGAGCTATAACTAGTCGGATCCCTTAGATGAGGGAACCGTAGGATCTTGGCAAACTGAAATGCAATTGCAGACCTCTATACATCAAACCATTCCCCTAGACCACATCATACTAGCTAAACATGATTCTTTATGTTCATTTAAGTCCTCCTCAAGCTCTGTAGGTCTCACACTCACTCATAGCTAACTTAGGATCACATTCAAGGTACTTTTGATTTATCAAATCATCTAAACTCACCATATTTCCGCTCCAATGCTCACACATTGTTCCTCACATCTCACAACACGTAGTTTGATATTTTTCTCAATTTTAGCAAATCGATTTTAGTCATCCTTACCTCAAAATAGGCTTAAAACTAGTTTTTCATTTCTTTTTATTTTATAGGAATTTTTCAAATTTCTCTTAAGCCACCACCTGACCTCTAGGATCAATTTTCCTCATTTTTCATTTTCAAATCAATAAGTATCATCCTTAAACACTTAGTTGCACTCTCAAAAAGTCCATTTTCCTACCAAAAACCATCATTAAGTATCCTCACTCCTTATGGTTGGACATTTAAGTCTCATACCATTTAAGACATTTAAGGAAAGTCAAACCCTCAAGATTTATAGGTACTAGACCTTAAAAGAGCATAATCACTTCACCACTTTGCTGTATGTCAGACGGATCCCTGGTTTATAACTAGACGGATCCCTAGTGAGAGGGAACCGTGGGATCCATGTCTACAGAACACCTTGTGATAAGCCTTTCTTCCAAATTCAAACTCTCTTTGGTAATCTAAACACTTTTGCTTACCATTTAATTACTCCCTAGAGTAGAACAACACCATAGTTGACCTTTGTGCATGCCAAATTTCTTAGTGGTCAAGAATTTAATTCATTAAAATCAACTTCATCCTTTATAAACCAAGCACTCTTAGGAGCTTAAGCCACTATTCATACCACAATCCAAAAATCAGTAGTTAAGACTTCTACTACACCCTCTCCTTCACTATGACCAAAGCTTCTAGCAAGAACTCTTCAACCAAAGGTTCATCCAAAAAGGATGCTCACATGGTCCATGAGATATCATCCACCGAGTCATTACCCGTAAGAAGTCCAAATGCTAGAACTCCCCCTCAACTAACTCAATCAACAATAGCTAAAAGAACCGCTAGAATTAGCATTCGACCTTTTGAGTTGGAAAAAGCTTCATCAAGCACTAAACCAAACACACCTAGCTTTAGTAAAACACCCAAGCCTTCGTTTCTAGAACCTAGATTACATTCCTTTACCGAACCTCTTTCTCATCCAAATCTCTACTCATTAGAAGTCTCACCACCAAGGAATTCCCATTCACCAACCTTCTCGCTAAATAGGGAACCACCTTCATCACCAAATGATCCATCTTTGGAGACAAGGAATCACCAAATATCTAACCATAAAGAGGACTTTCCATCACCACCACCAACTCATGCATCATCACCCTCATTGTTAGTGGAATCACATCCTACGTTGCTCAACACACCTCCACCATCTTTTATTGAACCTCTTCAAAACATCCCACCTCCTCCGGTCTCTAGTCATGACAATAATTTCTCTAATTGTCAAATCACCCAAGGACCTGTTCAAGAAGTATGAAATGAGTTGCATTTCATGTTTAATCATCTCCTTGAACGATTGGACCAAATCAACAAGTCTACTCATCCTTAGATTCAAGAACATTGATGCTTTTTAGGTTTCCGTCACTTATTAGAATTAGTAGAAAATGTGTTACATGTTTGAGTCATTCTCTTAGTTTTAGAGATATGAAGATCATTTCTCGCATTTTTTATTGAATGAAATTACATGTTATATACCATATTGCTTTGAGAATATGTTTGGTTCCTTAATATATATCTCATTTTGATGTTAGCATCACATTTTACATCATCATTGTTGTCTTAAGCTTACAGACAGACGGATCCCTTGGTTTAGCCTAGACAGATCCCTCCAAACGAGGAATCGTGGGATCCGTGGAACAGAAGACTTATTTATTACTAACTGGAGTTTTATTTGTAGGAAATTATGCATTATATACTTGTTTTCTAACCTTTGTTTTGTAGATTTTCAATATACACGTGAAGACTTTGACACCCTAAGCTAGGGGGAGTTTCTTGTGAAAGCAAACTATTGCAAAATCATTTGCAATACTTTCAAATTAGTTTACATTACTTGACGTCCTCCTCACAAAGGAGCCCTCGTCAAGGGGGAGCATGTTCGTAAAAAAGGATGAAACCATTTGCAAACATAATTGCAATGCTCTTGTTTAGTATTCCTACTTACTTGACGTCCTCACAAAGGGATGTACTCGTCAAGGGGGAGCTAAGACAAGAATACTTCTATTCCCTTGCTCTCTATTTTTCATATTTTCTTTTCACATGTTTCTCTTAAAACAATGTGTTAGTTTCTTTTCAATGCTCTTTTTGTTTTGACAAAAAGGGGGAGAAGAGAGTAAAAACTCCAATTCAAACTTTTACGAATTTTAGTTTTTCCTTAAAATAATCTTACGTTTTGTCATCAACAAAAAGGGGGAGATTGTTAATACAAATAAGCCGTAAAAACATTAATTTATATTCTACGATCTTTTAATGTTTTGTCGATAACAAACATAAAATCATTTTAAACTAAACAAATAAAATACGTAAATGGTTTAAGCCAATAGTACACTACACACTTACGTCTTCATATAAATCACTAAAGAAGTAATAGTGTTTTCATGTTACAGTAATGCATATGTATAACAACTAGTGTTTACATAATGGGTAGATATATACATACTTAGTATGTACTATAATGGATAGAAATCTAAGTATTTGACCCATTGACTAAATATATTGAATGTAGTTGGGTAAAATCCAAAAGTCCATGACCCATACCCATGGAGCATGATCCATAACCCATGACCCATTGCATGACATCATGCATAAGTCATGATGGGTATTATCCATGACCCATGGAGCTAACCCATGACCCATTGACTAGATGCATTGCATCTTCTAGATACATTGTATCTATTTGGATACCCATGGATCAAAGCCAACAACCCATGATCCATGATCCATGACCCACAACCCATTTTGGGGGAGCGTCCTACGGATCCCTAGTAATACACTAGACAGATTCCTCAAGCAAGGGATCCATGGAACAGTAGCATGTTTTTGTCTATAAATAGTGAGCCATTTCTTCATTATAAGTTGCCACTTCCACACCTACTTTATCCTAGTATTGTAAACTCTCTAATCTCAAATCCAAAGGATCTTTCTATGTAGTTTGTGTTTGTTTTTGTGTGATTCTCTAGGTTCCTCTTAAAGGCGAGATCACCACCTCTTGAAGTCGAGCAAGCTCAAGTCCATGAGTTGTAATGCTTCGTCATCATCAAGACTATTGAAGTTCTCTTGTTGATAGTTCTTTCTTCCTGTTGGAATCACTCCTAAACCTTAATTCAAATGTTAGTAATTAATGTGTAATAGTTAGCTTAATATGGCCTTTATGTTAGTAATTAGCCTTAGGCTTATGTAGAAGGCCCATAAGCCTAGGCCTAGTCCAATAAGGAAAAGGATGGGAACTAGGAGTGTTGCCCTAGCTTCCCTCCTATAAATACCTCATGTAACCCCTCACTTGAGGGTTGGTTGTTCAATTTATTTCTTTCACTCACTCTACGCATAACCGTTTCATTATTTCATGTGTGTGTGTTTGGTTTATTGTTCAACTGCCTCTCTATTTCTTGTCTTGATGCTTGTGTTGTAAAACTAGTGACCTAACAGTGGTATTAAAGCCTACTAGTTGGGTGAACGTATTGTTTCTTGAAGTGGGTTTTGGTCCTACGCGTAGAACATACGTCTCGTCTTTGATACTTTGGTTAGCTTAAAAACTGATTTTTTACACTTTTTAATCCAAGATTCTTGTACTTTCAATGTTTTAAGGTGTTAAAATATCTGTTTTTGGCAAAAAGTTTCAAACTTTACGCGTGGATCTACGTTTTTAAGCTAGTTTTTGTTCGAGGGTTTCGTCCTACGCGTAACCTGTTTAGACGTTTTGGTTCATCAAGTTTCATACTTTTGTGTTATTTTGGTGATATTGAAGCTATCTCATCACAAAAATCTTGTTTAGAAACATCTTTGGGCAAAATCATTTTTTACGAGTAAAGCTACGCGTAACAAAACCCTAGCTTTACGCGTAACTTTATCCTTGGTTTGATCTTCAGTTTCGTGGTTTACTCCGTGGTTTCTTGCTTGGATAAGCCTGAAAACACGTCAACTTTGGATATCTTTTGCACTGTGATAGTGTAAAAGATCATTTGGGATAAAACCCTAAAATTACGCATAAGCATAAAGCTTACACGTAGAAAATCCTACGCATAAGATTTATCCTACGCCTAAGCTTAGTCTTACGCATAAGGTAATCCTACGCCTAAGTTTTCTACGCCTAACTTCTTGTTTTACGCATGACTTTAGTGTTTGTTTTCCTCTCTTACGCGTAAGCTAAACCTACGCATAACTCTTGCTGTTACGCGTAACTTTGGTGTTTTTACGCATAAGTGCTACTTGGCTATTGTGATTTCTACGCCTAAGAATACTTCATCAACAAAGGTTCATTCGACTACAAAGATCCATTTAACAACACAAGTTTTCAACATGTCATAACCACCATACTCTAACTATTTTCCTTACACTTATAATCAACAACAATTTAATCAACAACATACTCCACTACTTGCAGCAATTCCATAACCTCAAATGATTCAACCACCACCTAGTCTTCAAGTACAACCTTACATAAACTTCTACAATCAACATCCATCCAGGAATACTATAAAGAAACCAGCATGGTTTGGCAAGATGTGTGAAGCCTTGAGTAGCCAACAATCAATTCATGAAGCTGGCTCACTTGATAGACCTCCAATGCTCACTCCCGGTAATTATGATCAATGGGTAATTCGGTTCTTTAGGTTTTGTGATCTAAAGAAGCCACATGGAAAGTTTTTAAAGAAGGTCATTATGGAAGGTCCATTTCAGACGCCTACTATCGTTACACCCGGAGATCCTACTGTTGTTCCACCAAGAGATGATGTCACCAACATTGCAACTATTTTAGAACTCACGGGTGATCAACTTCTACACTTTGAAGCCGACGAACTTGCAATGCACTATATCCTTTTAGGATTACCCAATCCAATCCTTCGAAGTGTTGATGCTCAAAAGACTGCCAAAGCAATGTGGGAACAGATTCATCTTCTTATACAAGGCACAACACTCAATCAGGAAGACATGGAATCCAAAATCTACTTGGCTTATGAACACTTCATGATTGAACCAGGAGAGTCATTAGAATCTTATCATCATCTCTTTTCAGACATCATTAATGATTTGGACAAACACAATATCATCATGCCACGAATTGTTGTCAACACAAAGTTCCTAAGTAGTCTTGGTCAGGAATGGGAGAAGTATGTCATTTTTCTCCGTCAAGCTAAAGATATGCATCATGCTACCTACGGATTGTTGTACGACTATCTGAAGCCTCACCAAAAAGAAGTTGATAAGGAAAGGATTCTCCGTGGTCAAACTGTTCCACCATCACTTCCGGACAATCAACAACTTGCTTTGTGGGCTCAAACAAACATTCCTCCTCAACAAGCTCCTCAACCCGCTCCTCAAACAACTGCACCCATCAAACCTTCTGATCCGTCACAGCTACAAACTCAACAAAATCAATTGGTTCTATACAACAACAACACTACTCAAGCTCTTTACAGTGAAGCTGATGAGGACTCCAATGCCTTCGATGAATTGCAACAAGGATTTGTTATGATTGCTAAAGCATTTGGCCGTTATACAAACAAATCCAACAATCGCATTCGTTCCTCATCAAATACAAGAAATCAGGCTGTTGTGAACAATGGACGAGTTGAAGTTCAAAATCGTGGTTATGGTCGTCAGATGGGAGGTGGTCAAGGGTTCAATGCTATGGGAAGGAATAACATTGGTGCTCCGCAGCAGCAAAGGGCTCAAGTGGTTGAACAAGGAAATGCTCAGAATGGGGTTAATGGTCTTCGATGCTATAACTGTAATGAGAAGGGTCATCTGGCTAATGCATGTCCTAAACCAAGAACAAGAGGCAGTGCTTATTTCAAAGAGGCTTTGCTCTTGGCTCTTAAGGATGAAGCTGGTGGAACTCTCACCAACAAGGAACAGAGCTTTATGGCAGATGCAGATTCAGATGATGATATGGAGGACTTGCAGGCTAATGCAGCAGTCATGTTGATGGCACAAATGCAAGCACTACACATGAGTGACACAGGCCCAGTGTATGACACTGATGGCTTGTCTCAGTACATGAACAAACAATTATCATCAATGAGCTGATATCTCTGCCACTTTCTCTATCTGACAAGGATCAGAGTGTTCAACATGAGTCCTCCACATCTCATTCCGATGATTATCAAATAGATCCCGTAGTTATATTTGATGATCAAGATGACCGTATGGTTAATATTGATAATCAAGTTTACTCCGTCATTATATTTGAGGATCTAAAGAATGATCATGTTGAGAATCTCGTTGAACAAGATGAGCTTTTGTCTGACAGAGAAATTGAGCTCTTGACCTTAATTAAAGACCAACATTCTCGTTTGGAAATTTGCATGAAATTAAAAGAGAAAAATGCACTGTTAACCAGGGATAATGAATGTTTAATTCGACAACTAAATTTTTTCAAAACTCAAGAAAATCGTGAAAAAGGTTTTGAAGCCGCTTTTGCCAAATCACACCAAAATGAAAAATATTTGGAACGATATATTTGTGATCTAGCCGCTTCGAAGAATACTTTGTTGTCTCAAATAGAACAAATGAAACATGAACATAAACAACAACTTAACGCTCTTACTTTGGAAACTCACAAAGCCAAGGCTGAGTTGTTAACTTGTCAAAAACAGTCCTCTGAGTACAAAAAGCATTCAACGAAACGAATAGATGACTATCTTGAGGAAATTGTCGACTTACAAAGCAAAATCAAAGAGTTTAAAAATGTTGTTTATAAACATGGTGAATCAATCACAACGATTCAAAAGTTTTCCTTCAAACCAAATCCAAATGGATATGGACTGAATCTTGCTGATTACAAACCTAAGTTTTCACACAAAACATTCAAACCAAATCCTGAAGTTTACAGTGCAGAACATAGAATTGATGATTCCATTATGACTGTTGTTGAATATAATCGGATGGAGGAATTAGATGCTGATGACGAGAGTCGGTCAAAAATGGAAAATTTCGTTTACAAAAAACCATTTAACTATTCGAAAGCCGTAACTTTTGTCACACAAAAAGATACTTCTAACAACCCTTGGTTATCACACCAGTTTCTGAAGTCAGTCCTCAACCAAAAGGTGCACAAATTAATGGTCCTTTACCTTCACTTAGTGAAGTAAAAACTAATGCTGAAAGTTGTCGCGTTATCAAATACTTTGACACTTTCTTATCTGACCTCAAAATTTTGGAACGTGAGATTGAATTTCATTCTAAAATAAAAGTTCAACATTTTACCTCGCCCATGGCGCGAGAACATAGAGATATTCTTCAGAAAAGAATTTTACCCCATGTCAAAAATTTGAAAAATTGTGCACTATATTGGGAAAAGGATTTTCACAAGGAACTTGGTCTCATGAAAATAGTTTTCGAGAAAACAGAAACATCGATTTCAAATACTAAACGTAAAAAGAAACTGTTGAGAAAAGATGTTGATCGACTCTTGGAAGATGTTATCTGTGCTGATATCCAAAATGTTGTGTTATTGCTTTTTTTACCATATGCATCTGATGATATCTCTGCTGATTATGATTCTGTTGATAATGTTGTGAATACTGATATGATGCATCAGATCGAGTCTTTAACAGTTGAAAATATACGATTGTCAAATGAGCTTTCAAATGCAATACGTCGTCTTAATTAGTGTCAAAAAGATATTCACGATCAACAACTTGCTTTTCAACACAAAATCGGCCCGTTGCGTGCAAAATCGTCTGATCCTAAAATTGAGCAACTGGATGATCAAAACGTGTCTTTTAAGTGTCAAATCTCAAAATATGAACAAGAACTTGCAAAAGTTAAAAAGAAATATGGTGTCATATTTGATTTACTCAAACAGACTCGTGATGAAGCATCAAACGAACTTGATCATTATCTTGCACACACTAAAGAAGTCATGAATTTTGCTGGAGATCTTCGTTCTGAAAATCAAGATTTGGTGCACACTATCACTAAGTTACGAGAAATGTTAGGAAAGTATGAACAACTCCCGCCTACTGTGATTAAGAGAATAGCACCAGTAACACTTAGTAATCGTGAACCTAGAATCCCTACTGCCAAATCACAAGTTGCTAACGTGCTTCCTTCTACTGAAACAGGAATAGTTGCCTCTTTTCCAAACGTCCGCACTTCACAGCCTAGGAGCAATACAAGGAAGAATAGGAAATTGCGACCTAAGAAAAGAACAATAAAGAATGCTGAAGTAGAAGAACACCCTAGGACTATGAATAAGACTCATGTTGCTTCCACTATAAATATTGCGTCTGCAAATGTAATAGGAATAGTGATGTAACAATGCTAACCTTTAAGTACTTTAGATATTCAGTCTGATGCACCTTGTGTTATTTGTCGTAAAAGTATGAATTCTGATTGTCATGACAAATGTGTTGCTAAAGCTATTATCTCTCGTTTACGGAATCCTAAGAATCGGAATACCTCTAGGCCCACTAATCTTTCTAAGTCTGTGCTTGGTAAACCGCCCTCTTTAGATTCTAGAAAACGGATTGTTGTCCCTGTAGCTCCAGCTTCACCTCCAAGGATTGTTGTACCACCTAGTGCATTCACTAAGACTAAAGCTAAGACTAGTTGGAGATGGCAGAAATGGATACATAATACACTAGGATTTAAATGGATACCTAAAGTTATTGATGTGTGTATAACTGCTTTGGAACCCTCTAACACTTCGGGTTCTACATCTACTTCTATTCCATCTGTGTCGTCTGTGTCTAATGCAGGTGATACAGATCATCCTCTGGATTGTTGACAGCGGATGTTCCCGACACATGAAAGGCAATCTTAAACTGTTATCAAACTTTGTTTCAAAGTTCATTGGCACTGTCAGATTCGGGAATGATCACTTCGCAGCTATCATGGGCTACGGAGACTACATCAATGGCAACATCGAAATTAGCAGGTTTTATTATGTGGAAGGCCTCGGTCACAATCTATTCTCAGTTGGTCAATTTTGTGATGGAGACTTGGAAGTAGCTTTCAGGGAGAAAACTTGTTTCATTCGTGATCTTCAAGGAAATGATCTTATGTCTGGCCAACGCTCATCCAGTCTTTACACTATCTCAATGCAAGACATGATCGCTTCATCTCCCATTTGTTTACTCTCAAAGGCTACATCTACAAAATCTTGGCTATGGCACCGTCGTCTTTCACATCTAAACTTTCAAACCATAACCAACCTTGCTCGACACAAACTTATTGAAGGTCTCCCGCGATTCCGGTATTCTAAAGATCACCTATGCTCAGCTTGTGAACAAGGGAAAAGCACTCGTGCTCATTTTCCTTCAAAGGTGGAACACAGCTCTCAGCATGTGCTTCATCTTCTTCACATGGATTTGTGTGGCCCGATGCGCGTGCAGACGATAAATGGCAAACGCTACATCTTGGTAATCGTTGATGACTACTCAAGATGGACTTGGGTTTATTTTCTTCGAAGTAAAGATCAAGCTCCACAGATGATCATCACCTTTCTCATGAAAATTCAAATTCAGCTCCGGAACACCGTTAGACAAATTAGAACAGACAAAGGCACTGAATTTGTAAATCACACCCTTAGGGAATATTATGAGAAACTGGGAATTGAGCATCAAACATCTATTGCCCGCACACCAGAACAAAACGGCGTTGTTGAAAGACGAAACCGTACGTTAGTGGAAGCTGCCAGAATGATGTTAATCAATGCTAAACTTCCAGATTACTTGTGGGCTGAAGCTGTCTCAACTGCATGCTACACTCAGAACCACTCAATGATTACTAAACGCCACAACAAAACACCATTTGAGCTTCTCCACAACCATAAACCGAATCTCAAACACTTTCATGTCTTTGGATCTCTTTGCTATCCGAACAATGATCGTGATGACTTTGGAAAGCTCAAAGCCAAAGCTGACATTGGAGTCTTTATTGGATATTGTGAGAATTCTAAAGGTTACCAGATCTGGAATCGTCGGACAAAGCAGGTTATGGAAACGATTCATGCTAATTTTGATGAACTTACTGATATGGCTTCTGAGTATAACAGCTTGGAACCCGGTCACAACCGCTTAAACTTCCCCCAAACCCCATCATCAGCTGATACAAGCCCTCAGCTTACTCGTCAACAAATGGAAAAACTATTTGCTCCTCTGTTCAGTGACGATATTAATGAACGTGCTCCAGGTGTATCCGTTGTTTCCGCTGCTCAACCTGATAATACTTTTATACCTGATACACCTGCTACAACAACTAATGTTGAAGATGCACCACCAGTTGACTCCAACACAATAGTTGAACAAACCGCTTCCAACAATGATGAACCGGCTGATGACGTTCTGAATGAAGTACCCCCACCTGCAGATTTTGATCCAAATGCGTTCTTCAACCTCTTTGCTAATGAAACTGCTACACCTGATGTCGCGGAATCATCTACAAGCCATCAACCCTCTACACATAGATGGACAAAAGACCATCCTCTGGAAAATATTATTGGCAACCCGAATCAACCAGTCGTTACAAGACAACGCCTTCACACAGACGGTGAACATTGCATTTATGCACTCACTGTCTGCCAAACTGAACCCAAAACATTAAGGATGCAATGACAAAAGATAACTGGATTGAATCCATGCAAGAAGAACTCAACCAATTCAAACGTCTTGAAGTATGGAACTGGTTGAAAGACCAACAGGGTCTACGTCATTGGTCTAAAATGGATTTGGAAGAACAAATTGGATGCTGAAGGAATGTCATCAAAAACAAGTCACGTCTGGTGGCTAAGGGTTATAGACAGGAAGAGGGTATTGACTTTGAAGAATCATTTGCTCCGGCTGCTCGTCTTGAGGCTGTTCGGATATTTCTGGCGTTCGCAGCTCATATGAACATAATGGTCTTTTAGATGGACGTCAAAACTGCTTTTCTGAATGGTCAACTGAAAGAAACAGTTTATGTCAGCCTTCCAGAAGGATTCGTTGATCCCGCGCTTCCGAACCATGTCTACAAACTGAACAAAGCTCTGTTTGGTCTCAAACAAGCTCCTCGGGCATGGTATGATAAGCTATCATCTTTCCTCATTGCAAATAATTTCACCAAAGGTTCGGTCGACCCAACTCTTTTCATACAATATCACGGGGAACATATTTTAATTGTTCAAATTTATGTGGATGACATCATTTTTGGGTCAACTCATAAAAAGTACTCAATCGCTTTGGCAAAACTAATGAAGAAACATTTTGAAATGTCCATGATGGGTGAACTTACGTTCTTTCTAGGACTACAAGTTCATCAATCACCCCGTGGTATTTTCTTGAGTCAGTCCAAATATGCCCTTGAAATTCTGAACAAATTCGAATGAATACTTGTTACTTATATGCACACCAATGGCACATTCCAAGAAGCTGGACGCTGATTTGCATGGGAAATTGGTTGACCCTACCAAATACCGTAGTATTATTGGGTCTCTCATGTATCAACATGCACAGACCTGATATTTGTCTTTGCCGTTATCTTTGCTCCCGTTATCAGTCGCGACCAACTGAACCCCACCTCTCAGAGGCTAAAAGAATCCTCCGATACATAAAGGGAACCATTAATTTGGGGATCTGGTATCCGAAGGATTCTGGTTTTGAACTAATTGCTTTTTCAGACGCTGACCACGCAGGATGCTTAGACTCTCGGAAAGTACTTCAGGAGCACACAATTTTTGGTGACAAATTGGTATCTTGGCAATCGAAGAAGCAGGATTGTACATCAATGTCCTCAACCGAAGTAGATATATAGCCATGTCGCGTGTGTGCTCAAGTCATTTGGATGAGAACACAACCCAAAGACTATGGTTACGTATTTGACAGAATACCGATGTACTGTGACAATCGGAGTGCTATTGCGATCTCATGCAACTCAGTTCAGCATTCGAAATCAAAGCACATTGATCTTCGATATCACTTCATCAAGGACCACGTGGAACAGGGTACTGTTGAATTATACTTCATGGGTACAGAATACCAATTGGCAGATCTTCTCTCCAAAGCCTTAGCTCCTGCTAGGTTTAATGAGTTGGTCCACCGAATTGGTATGAGGTGTTTGACTCAAGAGGAACTGGATGAACTCTTAAAACATTCTTAAAAACCAGTCAAACACCAAAACTTCTTTTGCAAATATTTTTCAAAAACAAAATACAAAAATATAAAATCAAATAAAACAACAAAAATATTCTTCTATCTATATTTCTTTTAACATTGCAAGTACATCCCTTCCGTCAACACTCAAATCTTTCAAAATTCAGTATTTTTCCTATCAAGTGTTGAGGGGGAGAAAATGAATATTTAACTGTTTCAAAATAACTGTGTACTTGCATGTTATCCTATCCCGGTTGTTTCTTTGAATAATGGTGGTCACATTTATGGTTCACTGACACTCCTCGGACTAAAATTTACAACCTTTCTTTATTTATTAATTCGAGGGGGAGTGTCGTCAAGTTTCTTTCTTAAAATCTTTTGTTTGGTAACCAAAATGGAAGTTAAATGACCTTGGATGAAAAAGGAAAAGGTGGAGGGACTAAAATTGCCAAAAGCACAAAGTCTTTTTTAATAAAACACCTCCACCTAACTTTAATCTTTCACATTTATTACTCTCATCTAACTCATCCTACGCCTAATAATCAAGCTTCAAATCTGTGTTTTTGATCGTCATATTGTTAGTGTTTTCGTAATCTAAACGTTATTACAAGCAAGGGTTTTGATTTTTATGCAAATCCAACGGCTAAAACATAGATATGCGTGATTATGTATTCTACGCATAAGCGTATGAACACACAATCATTGGTGTGTGTTTGTGGTTAAAACAAGTGTGCCAAAACGTTTAAATAACATTAATGATACTTTGTTTATCCTCAAAATCCACCCAGAAACACGAATTGATTGTTTTTCAAAATTAGGGTTCATGAGTCGTTTTGGGTGTTTTCAAATGAGAACGTTTTTGGTGATAAAGACAGTTGTATAAGGTTGTTTTCAAGTTGAATTAATCATATCTAAGCCCAGAAACTACCCAGAAACACTAATGAGTCATAAATTGAAAATTAGGGTTCTAGTTCATACGAATTGGGTTTTCTTGATTGGCCTTGAATTTGATGTTAAAACTTGGATAAAACAACTTAGTATGCCTCTAAGACTTTCCAGAAAAACTTTGGTGTAATTCCTATGGCTAAAATTCTTAAGCGTAATCTATGAACTATTAGGGTTTTGGTTTACGCGTAAGGTTTTCTACGCGTAAACTGTTTGATATGCTTTCATGCCATGATCTGTTATAGAATGAGTGTTAATGTTAATATTGATGTTATGATGATGTTATTTCAGGTTTGCCACTCGTAAAAATCACAATCAAGGTTATTGAAACTCTACGCATAAGGATCACCTTACGCGTAGAAGTTATGCGTAAGAGAAATCTTACGCGTAACTGTTACGCGTAAGGTTCTACAAAGGGACTACGCGTATCCTGTGAAGGATATGCGTAAACAGTGACCTCTACGCATAAGGTCTACTCCTACGAGTAAGCCTTACGCGTAAGGTTTTATATACGCCTACGCGTAAGCTTTACGCATAAGGTACCCTTTTCCTACGCGTAACATTTCTTACGCGTAAGTAAGGATCCTACGCATAAGCTTGCATCTACGCGTATACTTCTTCTGTTTACGCATAAGCTACCATTTCTACGCATAAGCCTTGATCAAACCTTCATTATGAATTGTTACGCGTGCAAACTTGTAAATAAATAAATCATAACGTCACGAAACCAATAATGTCACTAATAAGCTTAAACGTTCAATATGTTGTGTTAAATAAGTGATAACATAAACTTTAAAACATAAAGTTAACTAACTCACGAAACTTATCGCGACGTCATTGGACTATTGAACAAACAAGTGACTTTGGACTCGTAACTATCATTGACATTGCACATTCAATGATTAGACAATAAAACCTTCTGTTGACTAACATTATGTCTTTCGATATGTTGGTTCTTTTGGCTAATGTTATTTCAGATCACGACATGGCTACTCAAATGAATGTGGATGCACCTGAGATTCTCACAGTTGCCGATATCTTCCCTAATGGCTATCCGAGGAAGATTGGAAAGCTTTGTTGGTGGTCGACCCAGGATTAACATCACCAGCTTTCAACGCCCGGTTCACACTCCTGGCAACATCACTGGACTACCTGGTACCCCTTGAACTGCTTCTTTCATTATAACTTTGGATGTGTGATTTATATGTCGTATGGCTTGTGCACACATTACAGTGTACAACCCGCTCTTGTAAATAAAGGACCCTGTGGTACGCTTCAGTGCCACAATTCTTATAAACGAAGCGAAAGCTTCTTACTTTTGAGTAAAACCTATCAAACCTTTCACTTTTCAAGGTTTTGCTCAAAAGAACTTCCCCTTATGATTTTCAAAACCTCAACCGTTTATATCACTTGTTGAGGGGGAGTATTTGATTTAAAACTTTGTTCACTAATTGTTCACAGTGGTCATCTTCCCACAAAACTCAAAATGGTCATATTTATTCTCAACATTTCTTCAAAAATAACACTTATATGCCATTTTTGAGGGGGAGAAAAATTTATGTGATAAGAAATATGTTGTGTAAACTGCAAATGAATCTTTGTGCTATAGACTTAACCAACGAATTGACGAGATCTTAACTGTTAGTAACTCGAAAAGACTTGTCCTGGACGGGTAATAATCTCAAGCTAGTTCGCTAGTGATGTAAACGTGTCTCGCAAAGGACTTGTCCGAGTAGAATGTACCATTCGAGAAACTCCTGGTAGACATGATCTTTGACGGGTTTGACAACCTTTCGAGGTTTGTCCACACCTTCAAGATAGTTATTAGAGCTAGTTGTCACCTAAAAACTGACAATGTAACTCTTTAACTATTCAACGTAACCGTGTCTCGCGGGAATTGTCTATCTTGAGTCGATCAATTCAAAAGTGCGCGCTCTTCTCTCACCGTGCAGATTTATGTCTTAACTATTAAGCACGTGTGGAGGGGGAGTATTTATACTAAAAGATAAAACTCTCACAGTGATACAAAATGTTTTCATTCACAAACACTACGAGAGATTTTCTTGAAAATGGTTTTATGGCAATGGAGTTATAAGGAGATTAAGGTTAGGAATAACCGTCCTATGATCCGCCAGAGCCGGAGGGATCTAACCAAGGACACTACCAATAGTTAGTACTAGAAGTCCTTAGGTATGATTGTAAAAAGGAGAAAATGAGAATCGGAGAAAGAAGGAGTTGAAGAATTAAAAAGAAATGCAAAGAAAAGGGTGAAAAGAAATAGCCCTCCAAATTATTCACACTTAGGGCAGACCCCGGGTTCAATTCATATGCTACTGGTTGTCACTTGATGACGCCGGTATTGAAGATTAAAAGTCGTCATGGACCCCGTGACGCATGCACTAAACCTTCTTAGCCACTCAAGTTTCTCTCAACAGAAGCTTGTTCTTCTCACACAGGAACCCTACGTAAAATATCAGCTTTCTCTTAGAGATTGCTGGTATTGAAGAAGGAGACCCTCTCCCTAATCTCCGCTCAGGAAAACCAAAATGCACTATTGAGTCTAGAGCCACGAGATTCATCAAAAGATCTCTTAGGTACACTTGACATTTCATCACTTGGTGTTCAACAATAAGAACATCAGTGGTACTTTATCGAGTCCTTCACAGATCTTAGCAATCTGTCGAGAACATTTATGAGAGGTTCAATTCTGTGATCCTCAGTGATTGAATGGAAACTCCTGCCAGCAGGTCAAATCAAAACGCCCTGACAGCAAGTCACTTCGGTAACTCCCCGGGATTACGCTTAGTGTGTCTCACGTCTACATTCGGCGAGGTGATGCTTCGGTATTCCTCAGCGACTCATCTGAACCGTAGATGTACTTCGGTACATCGCGTTATCTCACTTGTGGGCTCCGTTTCAGAACGGCCTTTGGAGAATAAGAGTTGTGTTTTCATTATGCTGTTAAACACTCCGAAGTTCGAACTTGTAAGTGCCAGAATCCGCTTATTACTAACCTGTCTTATGTTTACTTCTTATGGAAGCTCTGGAGCGGACTGATCATGCAGAATCTTCACATGCTCATGCCAATATCATCACTAATGGAAGCTCTAACTAAAAGCAACACAAAAGTCAGATTGATTTTTCGTCAAATCAAAGAATCTACAAAGTTAAAGACTTAAAGAACTTCATCAGTACTGAAATCCAACATCAAAGAGCGTGTGAGCATGTTGAAGAATGACGTGGAGACACTGGAGCAGCGAAGCAGACCTGAGGCAGACTTGATGCAGACAACAACAACATACTATCACTACCATCACAAAGAACAATGATCAAAGAACAAAGATTAAGATGACGTCAAAGCAGAACTGTTTAAAGAAAACAATTTCTCTACACTGGGGAGATTGTTCGAATCAAGGCAATTCTTCTCACAAGAAAGAAGAATTTCAGAAGACGTCAAAGCTACTATTACATCAGAACTTTCACCGTCTGTATTCATCACCAACACTTGAGGGGGAGATTGTTGGAATCACTCCTAAACCTTAATTCAAGTGTTAGTAATTAATGTGTAATAGTTAGCTTAATATGGCCTTTATGTTGTAATTAGCCTTAGGATTTTGTAGAAGGCCCATAAGCCTAGGCCTAGTCCAATAAGGAAAAGGATGGGAACTAGGAGTGTTCCCCTAGCTTCCCTCCTATAAATACCTCATGTAACCCCTCACTTGAGGGTTGGTTGTTCAATTTATTTCTTTCACTCACTCTACGCATAACCGTTTCATTATTTCATGTGTGTGTGTTTGGTTTATTGTTCAACCGCCTCTCTATTTCTTGTCTTGATGCTTGTGTTGTAAAACTAGTGACCTAACACTTCCTCTCTAGAAGAGTTGTGTCTAAGGCATTAGTGAAGGATGCCAAAAAGATCAAGACGAAGGCATTAGTGAAAGGTGCCGAACATCCGTGTCAAAGGCATTAGTGAAGGATGCCAAAAGGGTCAAGTCGAAGGTATTAGTGAAAGGTGCCAAAAGATCATGTCAAAGGCATTAGTGAAAGATGCCAAGGGTGTATAATCAATATGGTGTATCGATGTACAAATATAGATAGGTTGTGTCTAAGGATATTGATATCCTTGATGATTTTGTAATAAGGAGTGGGTCTCCTTTGGGATAGGTGTTGTGTAGTGTTGGGTAGTAGTTCTCCTTTGTAATGGAACTCGGTATCTAGCCTTGTACCGGATAAAGTGTAGGCGATGTTGTGATAGGTTTGGTTCTACCTCTCGTGGAAGACCCGGTGTCTAGCCTTGTATCGGAAAAAGAGTAGACGACGTTGTGAAGGCTTCTCCGCCATAAGGAGTTTGTGTCGTGTAGTGCTTATGAACTCTCGAGTAGGTGACTCGGGGAGTGGAGTAGGGCAATGAAGGTGTCCTTGTAGCCGAACCACTATAAACACTCGTGTCGTGATTTTGTGTTTCTTACTCTTTACCTTTGCATTACAGATTTACATATTTATCTATCAACATCCAACATACACATTTAAATAGATTGACATAAGTGGATCTAAATATTTTAAAACGAAGTTTTTTAATCGGTAAAACTATTCAACCCCCCCCCCCTTTCTAGTTTTCCACACAACCAACCAATAAAAGATAACTAGGGAGTAATAGTATCTAGGTAAACACAATTTTAATTATCATACGAGCACACATCAAATAGACATAGCTACCCGTAGTAACTAGATAATTAGATAATTAGATAAGTAGAGTAATCGGTAGAAGTACCACCCCCAACCAATTGCCCCGAGATATTTACCTTAGCTTTCTAAAAAACCATAAAAAGATTACAAAAAAAAAAAAAAAAAAAAAAAATCATCCTCAACCCCCATCTTCTCGTCATACATTTCTTACTAGCATTCCTATTCCCCTAGAGACCGATATTAATCCCCGAGGCTTACCCAATACTACACTACAACGACTAGGTTCACTGCCTAGGAGGTTGAAAAACTTGCTCGACGAAAAGGAAGTTTCCTTCACCCCGAACGTGCTTCCCACACGCATCAAATAGCGACAAGAGGAGGGTATTGACTTTGGGAATCATTTGCTCTGGTTGCACGAATAGAGGCTATCAAAATCTTCCTTGCTAATGCTGATAGCAAGAATATGGTAGTCTACCAAATGGATGTAAAGACTGTTTTTCTTAATGGCGATCTCAAAGAGGTGGTCTATGTCAATCAAAAGGAAGGCTTTGTGGATCCCGAACATCCTAGCTATGTCTACGGGTCTGAAAAAGGCCCTCTACGGTTTGAAGCAGGCTCCAAGGGCATGGTACGACACTTTGACAAAATTTCTCTTGGCAAACGGATTCTACAAAGGTGTTGTTGATCCTACAATGTTCACTCGGAAGTCAGGCAAACATTTAATTCATGTTCAAATATATGTTGATGATATTATCTTTTCCTCGACCGACCCAAATGAATGTGACCATTTTTCTAAAGAGATGGGTTCTAAATTTCAAATGTCAATGATGGGACAAATGTCATTTTTCTTAGGTTAACAAATTTCTTAAAGTCCTGAAGGCATTTTCATAAATCAATCTAAATATGCTAATGAAATATTAAAGAAATTTGGATTTGATTCTAGTGACCCTGTTGACACTCCCATGGTGGATAGAACTAAACTGGATGAGGACCTCTCTAGGATCCCTGTTGATCTAACTAAATATCGTAGTATGATTGGATCCTTGATGTATCTCACTGCCAGTAAACCTGATATTCTGTTCACTATATGCATGTGTGCTCGCTACCAGTCAAAGCCTACTAAGAAGCACCTTGAAGCGGTTAAACGTGTCTTTCGGTATCTCCAAGGAACCATTAACATGGGTCTTTGGTATTCGAAGGACACCGCCATGTCACTAACAACCTATGCAGGTGTTGACCATGCAGGGTGTCAAGATACTCATCGAAGTACGTCAGGAGGTGCTCAATTTTTTGGTCATAAACTAGTGAGTTAGTCGTCAAAGAAGCAAATTAGTACTTCTATATCTTCTACAGATGCTGAATACATTGCCATGTCATCATGTTGTGCTCAAATCTTATGGATGAGATCCCAACCATCTGACTATGGCTTTGTTTTCAACAAAATTCCTCTGTATTGTGACAACAAAAATGCCATCACCCTCTGCTGCAACAATGTCCAACACTCAAGATCAAAGCACATTGACATTCGACATCACTTCATCAGGGAAAAAGTAGAGCAAGGTGTGGTTGAACTCTACTTTGTAAGGAATGAGTATTAGTTGGCAGACATCTTCACCAAAGCTCTTCCAAGAGATCGATTTCAGTTTATCCTCCCGCGACTCGGCATGAATAGTCTGCAGCCGGAAACACTCAAACGTCTTCAGGAAGAGAATGGGGAGTAAAGGAGTTTCTTCACCAATTCTTTGTACATATCTTTCAAAATGCAAAATACAAAAATATAAAACCAACAAAAACCCATAAAAATTTGAAAATCATAAAATTCCTAAAATATTGTTTTTCTCAAGGCCTGTCTTCTGATATCAATAACATCTACAATCCTAGAAATGTCATTCAATAATGGCACAGAGTTTTAGATGAATTTCGAGCAGAAGTTCAACTGTTTTTCAAAACATGCCTTAAATAATGGTTATAGTTATTCCAGACTGTAACCCACGCTTAAACAATGGCTTGCAGTTATTTCAAACTGCATCCCCCTTTTCAAGAAAGGAAAGTGTTGTACAAATCAATTATTATAAAGAGAAAAGTACAAAAATAAGCCAAAATCTTTTTTGAAGTCCCCTTTGTGGTCAAGTTTTAACCCAATGTCCAAAATGGTCATGAGCAACCACTCGACTCCGCAGCTCCACCCAAAAGTCGCCACGTGTCCAAATGAAAGTACACTTTTTGTACTTTTTTTTATTATTTGTACTTTTTGTACTTTCATTTGGACACGTGGCGAATTTTGGGAGGAGCTGCGGAGTCGAGTGGTTGCGCAGTGGCGAATTTTGGGTGGAGCTGCGGAGTCGAGTGGTTGCGCATGACCATTTTGGACATTGAGTTAAAAAGTGACCACAAAGGGGACTTCAAAAAAGATTTTGGCTTATTTTTGTATTTTTCTCTATTATAAATATCAAGCACTTATCCTAAAACAAAATGAGGAAAGCACGTCGCTAAAAAGATGGCTGTTCCAATACAAATGTTTTTCATTCTAATGATTCTTCTGGAAAATATTTGTATTTCACATGGTGGTAACATTTTTTGAAAATAAATCAGACAAAAATTTTTGAAAATCAATTGGACTCCATTTTTCATAAAGTTTTATCACTCAATCTATGACTGAGTGATTTCAAATTTAATATTTTCAAATAATATTTCATCAAATGAGTCCATTTTGTACGTTATAAAGTGGTGAATAAATGTTTTTGTTGTTAGGTGTCAGTGTATGATCTTTCATTATATTTAAAGATCTTTCAAAATGAAAATTTTCTTTTACTTAAAGATCTCTCAAAACTATCTTACCTGACACAAACACTCTCCCTCATAATTAAGGGAGAGCGACAAAATGTTCCTGATCAGTAAAAGTTTAAAAGAAAACCACATCTTTCCCCAAATTTTTCTAAATTATTTAAATTAATTGGGATCACAAATCTCAAAAGGTTTGAAATTTTTGATCGGGGGAGAGATTGTGATTTAAATCTCAAATCTGATAAAATGGTGATTGTTTTAGAAAATAAAAGGCACTCCTTCCTCCATGTGCCAAACGATTTCAAATACACGATGCACATGTTGAGGGGTAGCATTTATCTAAAACCAGAAGTAAATGATGACACCAAAGTAACAGGTTGAAGCAATTTTCTAAAATTCTGAATTTTAATGCTCGGTTTAGACACTGTTTTCGATTTTTGAATTTTAAAATTCTGATAAAAAGGTGATCATTTAAGAGACTCAAGCAAGCACCCCTTCCTCCATGTGCTAATTGATTTCAAAAACCAATGCACATGGTGAGGGAGAGCATTTATAAATGATCAAAAACAATTGAGGTACAAAATGTTTTGATTTTATATCACAAGTACCTTGATTGATTTTCCAAATTTGTTTTCAGTTGGTTTCAAGGCGGAAAGAACTGTACCACAAGACCGGCCATTTTACTTAATGCATTAGAGTTATAAGGATGGTAAGGTTAGGTATTAGTTTCCACGATCCCGCCCGAGCCGGAGGGATCTACCCAGGGACAATCCGCTAGATAGTGTAGATGTCCTTAGGTATGATGAAAAAAAGGCAAAAAGTGAGAATAAAGGAAGAGTGCCGACTGAGATAGAGCTAGGATTGGAACAAACCCAACAAGGTTCTAGTGATGAAGTCTCGGTAAGCACTGAAGGGGTTGAAGAATGAAAAAGAAATGAAAAGTGAAAGGGTGAAAAGAAATAGCCCTCCAATAATTCAACCTTATGGCAGAAACCGGGTTCAATACATATGCTACTGGTGGTTACCAAGGTAACGCCGGTATTGAAGACAAGACGTCATGGACCCATTGACGCACTGCACTAAACTTCCCAGCTACTCAAGTTCTCTTAAAAGAACTTGTTTCATTCTCACGGGGAACCGACATAATCTATCGACTTTCTTTTAAAGATTGTTGATATTGAAAAAGGAGACCCTCTCCCTAGTCTCCGCTTAGGAAATCAAAATGCACTATTGAGTCTAGAGCCAAGAGATCATCAATAAATCTCATTAGGACACAATTTCATGAAGACTTGTTGTTTCACACAATGTGAAAAGTAAGAATATATATATTGAGAGTCCTACGCATTATCCTTGTGGTATTTCCAAAAAATCCGAGTGATATGTAAAGTATTCACAATGAAGAAGGAAATCCTTCTAGAGCCAACATCAAACAAGCTCTTGGTGGGTGACATGTGAGATCCATCTTGGATCAAGCTTGTGACAACTTGAAAGAAACGATGGGGCTGTTAACTCTTGAATCAACCTTGTTTCACGAAATGGATTAACGAATGCTTTTGAAAAACCTTTCGATTTGCTCTACAATTCTTTTCTCTAGCACATCGACTGTGATTATAATTTTTCAAACAAAAAGTGTTTATGATTGAAACTTGATTTTTCTCATAAAACATTCGTCGTATTGCAAAAACTCTCTCTTCAGCTATATGCGATTGTTTTTCAAATCAATTTTCATCAATAAGTGAATCTCAATTCGTAGGTTCACTCACTCCGTGTTGTCTACTTTGGGACGCTCCGGTTTGAGAACGGCTAGATCAAGCTGCGAAACCCTGTCAAGGAGATTCTTAGGAATTCTACCTAATCACAGGCAGTATTTATACTGATTAATGGGGAACCATGGTCTTGCAACCCTATTCAACGAAAGTGAACAAAGACACTTTCGTGTGTTTTATTGCTAACTGTTATTTGCAGGAACATCTAACGGTTGCAGCTGATCGAAGTTGAGAAGTCAAACCATAACCACATGCTCACACCTCATAATCACGTTTAAAGAAATCATGATAATCTAAATACCTTAAGTAATGCTTCCGCAACTCTGATGAAAATATCATGATTCAACAAAGTGTGAGCATGTCTGTCCAGAAGTCACAAATATCACATGGAGGCTGTGGAAACGTAGAAGGGGGGTTGAATACGTTACCGTTTAAAAACTTTAGATCTTTAGTATCAAATCGCTTATGAAGCTTGTTATAATATAAAAGTTCCAATTATTGTTTGTGACCAATGTAAAGCATAGTAAACCATGTTGTCACACAAGCATTAACATCAAACCACATCACAAGCAATAGTATAGTGCAACTATAAAAGTAAAGAGATAAAGAAAGGAAAGTGCAAACCGAACACGATGATTTATAGTGGTTCGGTCACGGATCTCCTTTCCGCCCTACTCCACTCCCCGAGTACCCAACTCGAGAGTTACTTCACTAAATCAACAAGCTCCCTTCTCCGCGGAGAAAACCTTACAATCGTTGCTTACACTTTTTCCGGTACAAAGCTAAATACCGGTTCTAGTTCGAGGTAGAACCAACCTAACGTCGCCTATACAATATTTCCGACACTAAGCTAGATGTCAAGTTCTTTTACACGGGTACAACCACTCCCAATATGTTTTATGGCCCAACATAACAACCCTTGTGTTTTATGGCACAAACACATAAACCATCTAATCTAGTTTATTGAAAGTGTTGTGAAGATGCAATGATGTTCTACACTAATGATCCATGACACAAATGTCTAATGGATATGAATAACTACTTCTAAATGAACTTCCATTGATAGAAAGCCTTCATGATGAAGATCACAAGTTCCCTAAACTTGTTGTGATAGATCTTCAGCTTGTGGTGAGTGGGGATGGCTAGATCTCCAATCTTTCCTTGGTTGATCAAAGAATATGCTTACAACAAAGATGAATGTTAGAAGCATTATGATCATGATCATTAGGGTGTTTAATGTAATGTTACTACATGGTTAATGATTGATCTAAATGTATGCAAGAAGGTGGAGAAGATGTGTTTTCAAGTGATGAACAAATGAGAAAACAATGGGCTTCTATTTATAGCAAAAGGGACAGGAGCGTCCACGGACCACGTACCATTAAAGGGTTCCGCTCTTTATGCATTTTGGTGTCGTGGGTGCCTGACAAGAAATCTAAAAAATCTTTCTTCAAATCTTTCAATATTTTCCATATCTTACCAAGCTCACATTTGATATATTGAGTGTCAATCTAACCAATATATTCAAGAGATCTTCCAAGGATTTCAAAGATGATGCATGCCATGATGTAACATGTATTTCCATTTTTAGATTAAAATGTTTATCAAAGTAAACTTGTAAAATGTATTATGTAACTAGTTAATAAAATGTCTAGTTACCTTTTGAAATACTTGTGAATGCAAAATGTAAAATGAGGTTCTAAATAGAATGGTTAACCTATTAAAATACTTAGTGACTCTAAACGTATTTTAAACATTCTATATGATTTGGTAATGGGTTTGATCATAATGCCACATAACAAACATGTACGAACCTGTGTTGTAACATACGAGGACTTGAGACATCGAGAGGTGTTGAATGTATGTTGAGACAAATGTAATTACAAGTAACTTGTACATTTTACGTTATGTATTACAAGTTACATGTTTGTCATCAATCAAAACAAACGAGACTGTATAGATTAAATATCGTAATATTTGCACTAACAGAGGCGATACAACAAAGGATGATCCAGAGATTTACTGTGGCTGATGATCTCAAAGAAAGCTCAAGGATCACCAATTCATGGATCAGTTAAAGACCTCCACTGAAAGTACAAAGTATGCGGACTTTGAAGAATCAAAGACTACGAGCTACAAAACAAAGAACGTGTAATAGAATGCTAGAATTCAAAATGTATTATCTATATGTAAATGAGGTGACCTCCCTTAGGGGGACATTGTTAGGATTTAGTAAATCCGTAAGTTAAAGACTCGGTCACCTCAAGTATTTGTAAGCATTAGAAAGCTCACAGTCTTAGTCATTTTGTCATTAGAAATAGTTAGTTAAGTAACACCGTGGAGGACGGACGGGTCTGTTAATACAAATAATCCGTAAAAACGTTTATTTATATTTTACGATCTTCTAATGTTTTGTCGGATAACAAACGTAAAATCATTTTAACGAAACAAATAAAATACATAAATAGTTTGAGCCAATAGTTTTCTAACACACTTACATTTTCACATAAAACACCAAAACAAGTATAAGTGATTTTATGATTTAGCAATTCATATGTACAACAACTATTGTTTACATATTTGGGTAAATATATACTTAAACTAGTATATACTAAAATGGGTAAAAACTAACAAATGGTATTGACCCATAACCCATGGTTTTATCCAAACCATTTGACTAGGTACATTGAACTCTTGAGATACATTGTATCTAATAAGAAACCCATGGATCAACCCATAACCCATGACCCATGACCCATAACCAAAATACCCATGGGTAAAGAGGAGCGTCCCACGGATCCCTAGCTTTACGCTATCCGGATCCCTTATGGGAGGGATCCGTGGGATCCGGGGAACAGTGAACTTTCTCCTCTATAAATAGTGAGCCATTTCTTCCTTTTGGCTTACCACTTTCACACATACATTCTTCAAGTATTGTACCTCTCTAACCACTGATCCTAAGGGATCTTTCTATGTAGTTTGTCTTTTGTTTTTGTGTGATTCTCTAGGTTCCTCTTAAAGGCGAGATCACCACTTTTGAAGTCGAGCAAGCTCAAGTCCATGAGTTGCCATGCTTCGTCATCATCAAGACAACTGAGGTTCTCTTGTTGATAGTTCTTTCTTCTTCCGTAGATGTTGTGTTGAAGGCATTAGTGAAGGATGCCGAAAGAGTCAAGACGAAAGCATTAGTGAAAGGTGCTTCACGTCCGAGTCAAAAGCATTAGTGAAGAATGCTAAAGGTGTCAAGACGAAGGCATTAGTGAAAGGTGCCAAGCGTTGTGTAAAAGGCATTAGTGAAGGATGCCTAAGAATCAAATCAAGTGGCATTAGGGAAGAATGCCTAGGTCGTATAATCGATGAGGTGCATCGTTATACATATAAGTCTTTGTTTATTTCCAAGGATGGTGATATCCTTGATGGTGTTGTAACAAGGAGTGGATCTCCTTGATATTAGGTGTTGTGTTGTGATGGGTAGTAGTTCCTCCATAGTAATGGAACTAGGTGCTTAGCCTAGTTCCTAATAAAGGGTAGGCGACGTTGTGATAGGTGTGGTTCACCTTGGAGTGAAAGAACCCGATGGTTAGCCTAGTACCGGAAAAAGGGTAGGCGACGTTGTGAAGGCTTCTCCGCCATAAGGAGATTGGTGTCGTGTAGTGTTTACGAACTCTCGAGTAGGTGACTCGGGGAGTGAAGTAGGGCAAGGAAGGTGTCCTTGTAGCCGAACCACTATAAATACTCGTGTCGTGGTTATGTGCTTCTTACTATTTATCTTTCATTACACGTTTATATATCTATCTATCAACGTCCAACATAAATAACCAAATAGATTGACATAAGTCGATCTAATTATTTAAAAGGAAGTTTTAAATTGGTAAAACTATTCAACCCCCCCCTTCTAGTTTTTCACAGGGTCTTTACCCACTGTATACCTGATCCACAACCCGTAGGAGGCTTATTTGTAAAAACTATAAATACCCTCTACCTCCCAATGTAAGTTAAATACTCGGTCACCTCAAGTATTTATAAGCATTAGAAAGCTCGTAGTCTTAGTCATTTTGTCATTAAAATTAGTTAGTTAAGTAACACCGTGGAGGACGGACGGGTCTTTACCCACTGTATACCTGATCCACAACCCGTAGGAGGCGTATTTGTAAAAACTATAAATACCCTCTACCTCCCAATGTAGAGGGTGGAGCTTTCATATGATTTGACATTACTTTCTCTCTCTTAAGTTCTCATTCTCTCTACTTTCTCTCTCTAGACCTCATCCATATTTGATCAATACACATAGTTAGTGTATATTTATGATAACCAATATCTAACAGTTCATCAGTACTGTTCATCGCGGAAATTACTGTTTCATAGTTTTCATCGTTCTCATGGATGAAAACATGGTTCGGTTATTGCTCCAAGAGTAGGCCGATGCGGCTAAACTACTCGCAGAACAGCAGGCTGCGGCTTTTCAGAAGCAAGTTGAAGTATTACGGGCTAAATTGCAAGATACTTGGGGACTAATCCAGGCTTGTATTGGGGAAGGCGGTGATCACGGATCACTGTTATCTTGGTCTATGTGTTTGGATGTTCCTAAATTTACGGGGGTCAATCCAGATCGTTGGATCTTTGCCATCACTAAATACTTTTCACAGCTTAATACTCCTGCCGATCAACGATTGCGGATTGTGGGTTTTAATTTAGAAGGTGCGGCGGCGGAGTGGTTCTGGTGGATGACACGAAACAGTTTGATTACCGATTAGGATAGATATGTGGAGAGTGTTAAAAACCATTTTGGGTCGTCAAAATATGAAGATCCGCAAGGGGCTTTATCTAAATTGTTACAAACCGGTTCGGTCACGAAGTATCAAAGTGAGTTTGAAAAACTCATGAATAGGGTTAAGGTTATCTCGGATACTTTGCTCATCTCTTTCTATATATCTGGTCTTAAAATACCTCTACAACGAGAGTTGTTGGTGGCAAAACCAACATCTCTTGGGAATGCGTTTTCGTTGGCTCGTGTCATAGAGGCAAGGTTGGAAGATCAAAGTACGACTTCTGTTGTTTCAAGGGCTGCTTGTATCAATGACGGTAAGCAATACCAACGTTCTACATCAGTTGTAAGCACACCTTTACAACCAACACCTCCTAAACCTACTATTAACACCACGTCACTTGCTATTAGATGGATTTCTTATGGCTGTTTTAAGAGCCAAATAGCAGCACCTAAAGGTAAGATGAAGATGGATAGGGGGATGTTATGTCTGGAAGTAAGGGAAAATCAAAAGTTGCATGGAAACCATTGGTAAAAATGCGGGTGCATGGGAGATTGAAAGCTTCTGGTAAGGGAACTATACTTTGTATACATGTAGCCGATCAGAGTGGTAGTTGGTCATATGTTTCAATAAGGAAAAAAGATATAAATTTTGATGGTTTTCTGAGAAAAATTAAGATGGTGAAGATGCAGACGAAAATCATTTTCATTGTGGTTTTTGTGTTTGGGACTGTTTTGTCTATTGTTAGGACTGAATCGACTGAAGAAAAGGAAATCTTACTTGATTTTACCAAGAAGATACCACATTCTTGTATGATTGACTGGAGCATGGATTTATGGGCTTGTATTAACTGGACTGGGGTAGCATGTGATCATAACCAGTTATCAGTTATTACTATGTGTTTGCCCGATGCTGGTTTTGCTGGTGCTCTACCTTTAGATACGCTTGGTCACTTGTCGAATCTTCAGATTGGGAGTTTGAGATTGAACAACTTATCGGGTACATTTCTTTCTGATTTTTATAATCTGAGGAACTTGACATGTATGCATCTTGAATGCAATAACTTCGCTGGTCCATTATCGGTGAACTTGTCTGTTTGGAATAATCTTTCGGTTCTTAATCTGTTGAATAATAGTTTTAGTGGATGTAATTCCCCTTCTATATCGAGTTTGATTCACCTCACTGCTTTGGGTCTTGCAAACAACATGCTTTCCGGTGAAATACAAGTTTTTAAGTGTGGGATCCTGGAATTACATCAGTCAAGATTTGGAAGCAACACCTTGAGGACAAGGTGATTCCGAAGGAGTGGGGAATGATACGCCTACTGTAGTTGGATAACTATATTGTTACTAAGTCGTATTCGAGTCATGTTAGGATATATGTCTTTGTCACGTATTAGGAAAATGTCAATTGTTTTGGGAGTTTATCTTGTATTCGATTTGTGATACAAGTTAGGGTTATTTGGTATTTATACCGCGTCATTCATTAATGAAACGGAGGATTTGTCAAATAACTTTCTAGTCTTCTCTACTCTAATATTCTTAAGGAGCTCCCGCTCGCTTGAAGTGGTGCATACTATCGATACAACCGTAACAAATGATATCACTACACCATTGTGTTTCTTATAGATTCCAGAATGCTTCGAAAGTCAGAATAGGTGAGGCGGGTAGCGGGTGTGATCGGAACACATTTTGTTCAAGAAACATTAACTTTTTTGTAAATAGTTGGTGCAATATTTTCTCATTAAAGACTGTTTCGGGCCATATTTAGTTTGACCCATTTCTTATTTAGAGTACTTTTCTTATTTAAACGTTAACCCAATTCGACACATTAATTCTTAAGTGCATTAAAATTGTCATCTATAATATGAATTAGGGATGCAATCGAGTCAATCCGAGCTCGAGTAGTAGGCTTGAGCTTGGCTTGATAGCTTGTCAAGCTTTAATCATCTACGCTTGAGCTTGGCTTGAGTAGCTTTCGAACAAAGCTTGAGCTTGGCTTGAAAAGATTTAATGTATTAAAAAATATTGTCTTTAATAGCCAAACTCATCAAAAAATATATTTATAAAGTAAAACAAACTAAAACCATATATTTGAAAACCAAATTAGATTGATTTAACAGTAATAAAGCCAAAAATAACATTCTCGTACCCAAGTCGAACATTGTAATGAACTATAAGCTAAAGTGCTAAATAAGGTTCTAATGTCTAAATATTTCTATATATAAGGTTCTCGTACTCACCTCGTTACAGTGGCACATCTTTTAAATCTATATTTTATATATATGGTTTATTTTTCTTCATATAGACGATATTCAATACCTAGTATAAATATCGATTAGACTATAAATATGTTTAGTTTTTGTTGATGTTAACGCTTAACATTATCAAATAAAAGTTGCTGATAAGTAAACTTACAAAATTTTCTGGAAAAATAAAAATAGAAGCTTACTTGGTTGTTGAATGATCGGAGAAAAGACAAAAGAGGCTAGAATACAAAGGTCCGTGCGTGCGTGTGTCGATATGATCACAGTCCAATTCCGCATTCTATCGTCTTGGATTGTTGGCTGATTTCCAACAACTTTAATGAATCCATGTCCTTTCTTCAATGCATGGACAATCTTACACTTGACGTGTAAGACCAGTAGCAAGGAGAACAAGACTTGCATCACGTTCTTGTATGCATAAAATTTGTTTTAAAACATTACACATAACATTGTTTTGAAACAATACACATAGCAGTGAAACTTATGCAAATTAGAATTAGTTGATCCGCCAAATGTCTCGGTTATAAGACCTAAAACATGGTGTGGAGCATTATCCGGAAGAGAGAACGTGATGCAATAAAATCAAGCATGTAAAACTGAAAATTGGATCTTAACACTGAAGCAGGCAATATCAGAAAAAGATGTATTCTAATTACCGAAGTGATTGATTGATGCACCCTCTTATATATTATCCAATTGTCCATCATCATAGATCTCCGATTATGACAGCTTTGTACCTTTACATTCACAAAATGAACGTGAACATGCATGTCAAATCTTGTCATTCATCAATAGTTTCACTTGGATAGTTACATTCGCTTCCTCAAGTCATTAGTGAGAAAGGAACAGAATTGTGTGACAGACCAAATTTGGAAGGTCATTTGAGCAACAATTAGAATTGGGTTCATGTCTATGATGTTATGAAATGGTCCAAAAAAAATGTGTGAAACGGTTCCATGTCTCATAAGACCTCTGTCCACATTAGGATATTGAAGTAATTTTTTTTTTTTTTTTTTTTTTTCCTTTCTATAAAAAAATAGTTTTTTCTCCTACTTTTTTTTAACATTCCATTTTAGTTATTGCGGATATTTAAGGAGAAAATGAGCAAAACTTTAGAAATTCATCCGAATTTGAAGGAAATAAAAATCACCACACCACCCCAAAAATAAACAGCTGAAAGCCAACAATTGTATAGTATGACCCTTTTTATATTTGAGCACATGTACAAGAATGATTCAGAAGGCCCACAAAGTAGGCTTTCTTTTGTCCCTTTTTCCTTTGTAGCTCTCTGGTCTCCCAACAAACCAGTTCGCAAGTGTGAAAGGCACTCGGCGTGTGAAACTCAGCTCTAACTTGGTCGCCACGATGATTGTTCGTGTTTTATGTTAAGACTATGTTAGTTGCAGTTATACTTGGTCTTTTATCCTACGTACAAGATTAATTGTGCTGACCTTATATAATTTTAGATCCATCAGCTCTAAGGAAAAAAAAACATGGTTTTGGCACTTTCAAAAACATGATTCATGAAGGCGGCTTTGAAGTTGTTCACATATTTTTCTAAGTAGCTGTAGAGAAGACGTGATTTAGGATTTGGGTCTTTCCTGACGAACATCTGAAGAGTTGTAAGTAAAACATGATGCGGCCTAGGGAAAGCAAACCCACGTTCTACAGGCATGTCCATTATTCTTTTATAGTTCTGCACTTTTTGATCACGAAAATATGATATTCGGAAAAAATTCATAAGAATTCCACGAGGATATGGTGGAACACTTCTAAATAGCCACAATTTAACAATCATGATCATAAACAATTAATCAGCTATACGAAATCTTCCAGTCGTCACCCCGAGGTGGTGGCTTGGCCATTTGTAGAGGAAACAAATTGTACTTTGTTTCTTATTTTCGCAATATACCTCACAACATACAAACTTAAACCGACAACTGAAAGGTTTATGGATAATTATTAATATACGTATAACCGGATTCGAACTCGAGACTTCGGGATTGCACACATTACGTATGAGAATCAATGTAAATAATAATTAATATATTAAATGTAATATTTAATTATTTGTCACGAAATAATACTTAACGAGAGTTATTATTTAACGGTGTTTGGTTAACGGTCGTTAAATGATAAGTTAAATGACTAAATATGAAGTTAGTGGTCAAGAAGGATCTAGAACCCATCTTGGGTCCTAGAACCGGTCGAACAAGGGTATAGGGAACCCACACCCTAACTTGGAGACCAAGGGATTGAATTAATATAAATACAAGGCTCCTTGCATTCATTCTAATTAATCTTGGATCACCAAAGAACCCTAACTTCTTCTCCTCTCCTCCCCTTGTGCTTTGGCCGATCGTCCCACATCCCTAACCCCTAGGGATTCGATTTTCCATAGCTCAAGTATTAGTGTTTGGTTATTTGTGGTTCAAGAACCTAGCTTTTCTCATTGATTCGCTACTAATACGTGTGTACATGAACGAAGAGCAAATACACTTGTGTTTGCATATCTTGGTGGGTCGACAAGGGTTTTGGTCGACATTCATAAACCCTAATTTATTAGGGTTTAGGGTTTCTTGGTTGATGATCTTAATTGGGGGTTTTTCATAAACCCTAATTGCATTGATTCGCAAAAGGTACGCATATACTTTTAATTCGGTTAATTAATTTTACAAGTATTATTCCTATTACTTTCGCTGCATGCTTTGATGATGTTTACGTGTTTACTTTATTTTTTTTGATTAGTAAAACCCAACAGTGGCATCAAGAGCCGTTAATACGTTGTAATTAATTACCGAAACACATAAAAATTGAATCTTTACGATTATTGCATGCTTTTATTGGTTTCTAGGGTTTTGAAATTGGAAACCCTAATTTTTTTTTGGGTCGATTACCCTAATTTTATTTAATTAGGTTTTAATTTTGTAAAACTTGTAGAAACCCTAGAATTGCATGCAAATTTTATGTGGTTATTAATGAATAATTGTTATGTGCCATGTATTATGCGTATCTTGGGATATAATTGTTATGATGAATCCATGGTGGAACATGCATGTTTTGCTATGGATTATTGTTTTGATTAAATTGTTTAGTGATATACACATGTTTATTGGTTTGATAATTAATGAATTGGGGAAGACCTCAATTATACTAATAAAAATTCGTTATGTGCTATTTGTATACTATTGACTTTGGCTTACGCAATCGACTTGTCGATGTATGTGGCTCATCTACCTTGTAGTTGAAAGCCCTAGTTGATGTATGCATTATTTAAACGCCTAGAATTGTTTATTAGCGTTTATCGAAATAATTATGCGTGTGGCTAATTGTTTTTACATATGTTAAAATTGTTTAGTTATATGTTTATATTATTTGAGTTTGTTTAATTTTTATTAAAATGCTTTTTTCTTTATATATTGTATGACATGTTAGTAAGCAAAAAGGGTTTTTATGAATAGAAAATTAAATGGACTAAATAATGGCGAAATTGATTTGTTTTTCTAAGTATTAAATCTTGAACTTTTAATGGATTGATGCGACTACACTAAATGGTTAGAACGGCTCACCCACAAGAACAAACTATAAAGGGGTTAAAAGAAGTGCGCACAGTCACACTGAAAGGATGTCTAAGGTTATGCTTCTGCGCTTACCTGGTCCTCTGCCCTCTATGAGTCCGATTGGAGCTACCTAGTATAACCATTCTATGTACGAAGCATCTTAGTGCAAAGTTGTAAGTTTCTCAACGCATCGATTAAAACTTTGTAGAATTTAATCTTAGCAATTAAAATATTATGTAAGTTTTTTCGAAAATGTTATGCTATAAAGTTGTATGCATGCTTCTTTATACATAAGTTTTGATTACACGTCAAAAAAAAATAATAATAAATAAAAAAAATAAAAAAAATAAAAAAAAAAAAATTGTACCCTTTAAATTTAAGTTTATGCCATCTAATGATATGAAACACTTGAAGTTGTAATTTAGTTATGTGAGACCTTGAGCTAGATTACGATAACAAGGTGAATCTTTATGTTGTGTGAGACCTCAGCTTAATAATTTGCAGTTTCTAAATTAGACAACTTAATTAAGTTAGTTAGTGAGACCTATAACTTAAGGCATAAGATGGGATAAAACATGCTTACATTTTGCATTAATTGTTTTGGAAAAATTGTAAATCCCATATTTACTAGGAATTGAAAACTTGTTTGTCAATTATTGTTCTTCGACAATTACCTATTCTATACTTTCATCACTAGCAGATCAACTGATGTGGTGAAACTATGATAATGAGGGTTCTAGATTCAAGGGAAATTCTATGGTTAATATGAATATTGACCTAAGGGTATTTTATTTTCTTGGAAGATTTAATTATCGAAAATACTAAAAATTGAATTTTGTTAATTCTTTTAATTGTATTAATGCAACATTAAACCGTAAACGTGGTTTGGGCTTTGGTAAATTGATCTAGTTCTGTTTTCAAACAAATGTTTGATCAAGAAAAGTTTACTAAAAAGACAAACATAGACTCTTTTCCATTGAAGAAGAGTGAGACTCAATCATATTCCTTTTCATGATTGAGAAAGGTATTTTAGGAACATTAGAATTGTCTAAATTCTAATATAACTCATAGCAATTTTAATAGTTAAGAAAATTGCACACCATGTTTTCCTTAAGAGATTTCATTACCCTTTGTTGGTGATTGAATTCTCATATGACATTTTGGTCAACTAGAAAACATGTTTGACATTTTATGAGTTATTAAATTAGAAGCTAGACTAATTACCGCAAAATTGGTAAAAGACAAACTAGTATATTGTATCTAGTTGTTTTGTTTTGACTAATTGAAGGTGCTATACATCATTATGGCGATGGTAGACCCATTGAGGAAGAAATTGCATGCTCAATTTTTCAAGTTAATAGCATTGATGGATGATCCATCATCTACAGAGTAGAATACACTCTTTTAGTACCTAAGTAATTGTTACGAATGGTCTTACAAAGGGGTAACAACGTAATAGCACGCTATTTTCACTGATTAATGAAACACTTACAATGTTGTCAAATCCAGTGGGAGTATGGTGTATTACTGAATAAGACATTATTGTAACGTTGTCTAATTCAGTGGGAGTTACAAGATTTATTATCTTGGTAGTAACTCAGATTATTTCTAGATTTTCTTGAAATAATACATTACGTTCAAAAATGTAGACATTCATATTCTCAAGGATAGTCATGAACGTTTCTTTGATAATTAAGTGCTCCTACATCTACTTGTAATGCTTATATATCTATGACACTATCATATTACTCATATAAACAAACGAATGTCATGGTGTTTATCTACTATATGACGTTGTTCTATGCACAAGTGGGAGAAGTATTTATTGTGTGCAAAGGAACAATACATACAAATATGATCAATGGATTCTCTTGATCGTAAGGTAAGATATTAACGTTCTAATAAGATTGTCTTGCTTAAAGAATATGTGTCAAGATTATAGCATAGACTACTTTTATGTCTTATGTCATTCAAATTATAGAAACACTTTAAGTTACATTTTAGGTTAAGTGAGATCTTGGCTAGATTGTAATCTCAAGGTAAATCTCCACTTGTCGTGGGATCGGGCGTGGATATTTTTACAGTTTCTTAAGTTTGACACTTCTTGGAATGACATAAATAAATAAAGTAATTTAATGCTATCTTAAATATTTATGTATTTTTAGAATGACATAAATAGATGGAGTAGTATATTAACTTGAAAATTAATTAATTGAAACCAAGACGTGGTGTTCATAATTACTTTAAATTATACATGTTTATATTTTCGTTGTAAAGTCACAAACATGAAGTCTTTTAAAGACTTATAATATAAAGTAAGATATTATAACTGTTATGTCTTTTGACTTTGTCAAAGAATACTTATGTTATAAAACATGCAATTGGCTTGAATTTTATTTTACCATTAAGATGATTTAATTGGTAAATAGGTAAGCCAAAAGGAATATGTTTATCTTATATATTGTTAGATTGTCTTACAATATTAATTCTAATGAAATACTGTATGTATATGGAATGTTCAGTTAGAAGAATCAAACATTTGTTATATTGTTTGATTCAAGATAACAATATCTTCTTTTCTTCCAAAAGTTATCAAGGTTAGAAAATTGAGTATTGATTGGATATACTTAATAAAACTCAAACCTAGAAGATTAATAAGACACCATTTTAGTATAGAATGTGATGAATCGCATTGAGTCTTATATATTGAAGTTCTGATTTGTTAAAACAATTTATGGAGTAGGTTATTAGCGAACAAGATTTACGAACTGTCAATGTGTTTTGTAATATCCAAAAAGGAAACAATTTAGTGTTGTTCTAATTGCTAAAGTATTTATAGATAGTCTTTAAATTACAAAAGCAAGTGGGAGTTTTGTTTAGATCTTGAAGAGATTAAAATTACAATTACAAACACATAATCTTCTGAAACACACTAGTGAATAACATCATGAGGCTAAACATGTAAATGATAGACCTCAAGATGGTGGAATTCTCATTCATAGATCCGTAAGGATTCTCAGATAATTGATTGATGTGCTGAGATATATGAGTTGCAGGATTATGGTAAACCTGTTAATCATGATGATGTATTTACCTAATATTGAATTGTGGTAAATTATTCATACTATGAATGTTAAGATGATGTCCAAAAAGATAATCAACTTTGGAAACTTGGTTTATCTTAATAAAGATGAGTTTCTTCAAAGGAAGGAAAACCCTAGTGGTTTAAATCTTTGTGTAGAAATCATATGGACAATATTGTACATGTGTTTAATGCATGACTTGTGACAAGATTATTAATCACACTTAAGCGATTAACTATGATTGAATATTCTTTCCTTGGCACATTAAATATATAATGATTATGATTGTCATACTTATTTTCATTAATATGAAAAATGACAATGGAATATTAAAACTCTTTATTGTGTGATTGCTTTTGCGAGGACGATAAGTAATACATAGGAGTTTTATGAATTCACCTAATCTTTGGAAATGTACAAACTGCAAGAATCCATGAATGGATATATGCATGCATCTAGGAGATGATTCTTATGTTTAACTATTAAATTCTAGTTTTGGTTTAAAATTAAAATAAGATAATTTCTAAGTATTCCTGAAAGCTAGTGGGAGTATTATGTTTATTTTTGTTAGGATCCGAATATTATTGTGTTGATGATTCGGGTGGTCTTGGATGATCAAAATACATGTTTACCATTTTAGAGAGAGAAAGTAGAGAGAGAGGGTGTTCTTGCTAGAGGTTTACACAAAGGAAAGGTTAGATTAATGAAGAAGCACCACCCCTTCCATGGATGGAAGGGGTATTTATAGTTACAAACAAAACGACCTCCTATCGGCCTGTGGATCAGGTATACAGTGGGTAAAGACCCGTCCTTCCTCCACGGTGTTGCTCTAAACTAAACTACGCTACAAACTAACTAATAAAATGCTAAATAACGTAACAAACGACACATCTACGAGCTAACATATGCTAGACTTATAATTGGGGTGACCGACACTTTAACATGGAATTTTCTAATTCCTAACAATCTCCCCCTAAGGGAGGTCACCCCATGAAATACATTTTTCATCCTAGCATTCTATCTTTGTCTTTAGTTCCAAGCTCGTAGACTTCAATTCTTCAAATTCCGCATTCTTTGTGCTTGTGTAGCGATTCTTCAAAGTCCGCATAGATTTGTACTTTAAGTGGAGGCCTTTAACTGATCCACATCTTTGATGATCTTTGAGCTTTCTTTGAGATCATCAGCCACAGTAAATCTCTGGATCACCCTTTGTTGTGTTGCCATCATGTGAAGTTGTGACTTTCGGACCGACATGCTCACATTTTTGAATCATGACATCTTTCCATCAGAGTAGCGGAAGCCTTACTGGTTCATGATATTTGCAGCAGCGAAGCATAAGCATAGTATGAAATATCAGAGCCAGGTTATGTAGATATGCACCAGTCATGATTTCTTCAAATTAAGTGTGGATGCTGTGAGCATGCGGCTTTGGATTGACTCCTCAATTCTGATCAGCTGCAACCGTCCAAATGTACCTGCAAACAACAGTTAGCAATAAAACACACGAAAGTGTCTTTGATCACTTTCGTTGAATTGAGGTACACGGCCCACGGTTCCCCGTTGATCAGTACAAGTACTGCCTGTGATCAGGTATAATTCCGAAGAATCTCCTTGACAGGGTTTCGCAGCTGTTCTAGCCGTTCTCAAACCGGAACGTCTCAAAGAAGACAACACGGAGTGAGTGAACCAGCGAATTGGGATTCACTGATTGATGAAAAATGATTTGAAAAACAATCGTGTATTGCATAGAAGAAAGAGTTTTGCAATACAACGAAGGTTTTATGAGAAAGATCAATTTTCAATCAAAAATACTTTTTGTATTTGAAAAGAGTACACATTCGACGTGCTAGAGAAAAGAAGAATTTTGCACATCGAACGGTTTTTCCAAAAGTATTTTTTTCAATCAGAGATACTTTTTGAATTTGAAAACATAAGTACACATTCGACGTGCTAGACAAAAGAAGATTTGCACATCGAATGGTTTTTCCAAAAGTATTCGTCAATTCCATTCCTGGACCAAGGTTGATTCAAGAGTGAATCGCCCCATCGTTTCTATCCAGTTGTCACAAGTTTGATCTTTTGGAAAGATCTCACATGTCACCCACCAAGAGCTTGTTTGATGTTGGCTCTAGAAGGATTTCCATCTTCATCGTGAATACTTTTACATACCACTCAGATGTTCTGGCAATACCACAAGGATAATGCGTAGGACTCTTAATATAATCTTACTTTCCACATTGTGTGAAACAGCAAGTCTTCATTAATTTTGTGTCCTAATGAGATATTGTGGATGATCTCTTGGCTCTAGACTCAATCGTGCACATTTGGTTCCTATGCCGGAGACTAGGGAGAGGGTCTCCTTCTTCAATATCAACTATCTCTAAAAGAAAGTCGATAGATTATGTAGGTTCCCCGTGAGAATGAAACAAGCCCTTTTAAGAGGAACTTGAGTAGCTTGGGAAGTTTAGTGCAGTGTGTCACTGGGTCTATGACGTCTTGTCTTCAATACTGGAGTTACCTAAGTAACCACCAGTAGCATATGTATTGAACCCGGTTTCTGCCCTAAGGTTGAATTATTGGAGGGCTATTTCTTTTCACCCCTTTTCACATTCAATTCTTTTTCATTCTTCAACCCCTTCCGTGCTTATCGAGACTTCATAACTAGAACCTTGTTGGGTTTATTCCAGTACTAGCTCTGTCTCAGTCCGCACTCTTCCCGTATCTCACTTTTCTCCTTTTTTCAATATACCTAAGGACTCTACACTATCTAGTGGATTGTCCCTGGTAGATCCCTCCGGCTCTGGCGGATCGTGGGAACGAATACCTAACCTAACCATCCTTATAACACCATGCATAAAGTAAATTGGTCGGTCTTTTGGTATTGTTCTTCCCTTCATGAAACCAATCGAAAAATCATTTTGAAAAACAATCAAGGTACTTGTGATACGAGATCAAAGCATTTTGTACCTTAATAGTTTTGATCATTTTAGAAATGCTCCCCCTCAACATGTGCATATGATATTGAAATTGTTTGGCACATGGAAGCAAGAGTTCTTTGAAATAATTTCTTTGAAATAATTTCTTGATCACATTTTTCTTAGAAAAAGCCATTTGAATTTCTTTGGTAAATTCTCCCCCTCAATATGTGCATAGGATAAGAGAAATCATTTTAACACATAGAGGCAAGAGTTCTTTTGAAGCACATCCACGAATCACAAAAGCCATTAAGAAAACCATTTGAAAACTCAATCAAGATACTTTATAAGTCTCTTTAAAAAAACTTTTTGTACCTCGATAGTTTTGCTCCCCCTCAATATGTGCTTCGAGATTCGAAAGCGTTTAGCACATATGAGAGAGCAGCCTGCACAATTAAATCAAAAACGATCACCTTTTATCAAATTTCATTATTAAATCACAAATTCTCCCCCGATCAAAAATATCAAACCCTTTGAGATTTTGGATCCCAAGTGATTTAATTAGGTTTAGAAAACATGGGAGAAAATGTGGCCTTGTTTAAATACTCATCTGGTATTTGGATAAATCCTCCTCCTCAACATGTGCATTGTGTATTTGAAATCGTTTGGCATATGGAGGAAGGAGTGCCTTTGAAGGACTAAAACCAATTCCATTAAAGCAGATTTGAGATTTAAATCACGATCTATCACCCGATCAAAGATTTCAAACCATTTGAGATTAGTGATCCCAAAAGATTTAAATAATTTAGAAAATTTTGGGGAAAGATGTGGCAAGATTTAATTTTGAAAAATGACAGATAAGGACCATTTTAAAACATTAAAGATTGTTAGTGTCAGGTATGATTGTTTTAAAAGACCTTTAAGTAAAATAAAACAATTTCACAATCAAACAAGAACAGAAAAAATTTCATTTTGAAAGATCTTGATTCTAAAGAAAATCATACCATGACATAACATTAAATCTTTAGATCACCACTTAATTTCGTACAATCCGGACTATTATGAAGAAATATCGTTTGAAAATAATTTATTTTAAATCACTCTCCCCCTCAATCGATGACCGTAGTCGATGATTGAGTGACTTAGGTTTTGGAAAAAATGAAGTCCGGTGATTTTCAAAATTAAGTCCAATTTATTTTCAAAACAATATTTTTCCATTTTTCAAAACAATATAATTTTCAAAATTGTTTAAAAAATGTTATCCTGCACAAAGACACGTTAGGTGGTTGAGAAGCTTCCGTTGTTGCTGTAGGGCTTGGAAGAAAACCGTCTGCTGATGCAGTGAGACTTCTTCTTACGTTGCATTTTGAATGCCAACTGAGGTCAAATTAAGCTCCGTTTCTTCAATCACTTAGAAGAAAACCATCTGCTGATGCAGTAAGACCTCTTACGTTGCATTTATGCCAACTCTCCATAGAAGTCCAATTAAGCTCCGTTTCTTCATTTGTCAACCCAAGATATAGTTACCCTTTCCTTTCAGCATCCAAACATCATATTATGTGGGATTCGGATCGGGAACATTCTTATACCAAGATACCTGCATACGTTAGTGAACACACATACAGATATATGGTGGTCGACATCACCCAAACAGCAATCGACTAATAAAAGTCAATCCAACATATCAATCAATTCATATATGGCATGGGAATAATGTGTTTATCAAACTCTAATCATCTAATCCTAATAATCACATCCTAGAAACCTAGTCCTTCAACATAGGCAATTGTATTTAACAGATAAGCACGTAGGATGATTAAGATAAGTCCGTTAGATGATATAAATTTGAAAACATTATCCCTCTCAATCAACGACTCATTTTACTGAAAAGGTTTAAAAGCGCTGAAGTCATTGATTGAGTTTTCAATTTTTACTAAAACTCTAAAACTGATTGATTTTCAAGCAACTCATTTTCCACCATTTTGAAAACACAACAAATATTTTTCTGAAGAATTTTAGACGGAAAAACATTTGTGTAGGAACAACAGTCTTTTTGACGACATGCTTTCCTTGTTTTGTTTTAGGATAAGTGCACGAATTTTGAAAAATGGTTTAGCGCAGCACTTTCCTTTCTTAAAGAACGGGTTGCTATCTGAAATAATAGCAAGCCATAGTTTAAGCACGGGTCACAGTCTGAAGTAACTGCAAGCCATCATTTGAAGTCCGGGTTACAGTCTGAAATAACTGTAAGCCATGATTTGAGACATGTTTGGAAAAAGAATATTTACACCTCCTGCTCGAACTTCATCTATGGTCCCGTGCCATTATTGAATGACATTTCTAAGACCGTAGATGTTATCGATACCAGAAGACATGTCATGAGAAAGCATATTTTTTGAATTTTTGAAATTTTCTGATTTTTATGGGTTTTTGAAGATTTTATATTTTTCTATTTTGTTTTTCAGATAAATATATACAACGATAGAGTAGATGATATAGTTAAAGAGGATGATGATACGAGTACCGAGATAAGGATATCGAGCAGCCCCGTTGTAGAAGATAGAAGTCATCATCTCTTAAACATTCACCACCAAAGCTTCCGAGGCTCCAGAATAGAAGAAAGAACATGAGCCTTTGAGAAAGAGAGACATTGGCAGGTTCCCCCCAAACCGAAAATCCATGTGATGAGCAGATTCGAAGCTCTATTTCAAGCTTGCCTTAGCCAGGTGCACCGATAAGCACACCATTATCATAAATCCCGCTGCTCCTTTTGAGAACGATAATCGAGGATCTCCATTCGGGGTTATATCATCAAGAAGAACAGCAACGTATCATCCCACTCATAAATAATCTTCTCAAATTTCCATACCCACTGAAGTCTGAAGCGATCCATTCCAAAAGGTGTCAAGAGAACAATTCCCCCAAGTAGTTGAATTGATGCAGGCAGCCTCTTTGTATAATGCTCAAGAACTCTCCCAAATACACATCATGAGGGGAATGAAAACACCTTCCCATGTTCACATTTTTCTTCCCGGATGATCATGTATGAAGCTCAAGAACCTGAAGTACACCAATACCCAAGAGCTCTCCCAACTACACCTCATTAGGGGAATGAAAACACCTCCCCATGTTCACATTTTTCTTCCCTAATGAACGTGTATGAAGCTCAAGTATCTGAAGTATACCAATTCACAAGGAATAAATAACTGATAACATTGAAGAAGCAGGCCAAGTCACTGATTATCTCTGCGGGTGACAATCTCTACGGATGTCAACACCGGAATAAGTGATTATATCTCTGAATCACTAATTAAGCACTCAAGTGAAATAACTGAGCATCCCCAATGTACACAATCTCTCTCCCTAATGAATCACACACTTGTGTACCTCTTTTATCTTCAGAAACTTTCTTTTACATCACTTCCCCCACATCGTTGGAATAATAACACTAAAAGCCTTGATGAGTAAAACCTTGAGTTTCTCTACGGTCATGACATTTGTTTTCCCGGTATATCTTTAATCACTTAGAAGTATTAAGCTCGTCAAGTTTACTCGCCATGAGTCAAACCTTGAGTTTCTCTGCGGTAATAACATTTGTCTTCCCGGGATATCTTCAATCACTTAGAAGAATTAAGTTCATCAAGTTTACTCGCTTTGTGTTTAGATGTGTGTCTCCTTGCCCCTTTCTGGTTTTGATACTTCAGAATCAGCAACATTGTATAAGCCCAAATACTTGAAATCTTTATGAGAAGAACACTTGAACTCTTGTGAGAATCAACTTGCTGAAGACTCTCTCTGACTATTTTTATCAACCCTTATGTAGACAATTTGAAGTGACCACTGAAGAAGAAAACCCGATATACCCTACTTGGAACTGAAGTCAACTTCCCCACATTTGTATCTTAAGCTTGCACCTAATGATGGAAGAACGGTGTAGAGAATTTATGCTTCAAGCAGATCTCTAAGTACTCACTACCCAAACAAAGTATGAGACATTAACACCTCTTGCGATTATCCACACCGTCATATGCGTGTGACACTGAGTAAAACAAAGTAACTCCTAATAGTGATAGTTAACCAGGTCTTCAACCATCCGCCTCGACTGCTGGTAACTAGATAAACCAAGTCTTCAACTCAAATTCTTAAGCCCGAGCAAGTTATCAAATAAGAACACGCCTTTGTGAAAGTCAACTTCAATCTCAAATAAGTGATAAATGATTAACTCTGAAGTAATCAACTTGTGTCAAATGTCCAATACGAGAAATAGTCAATAACAACGTCTCGAGGAGTCACTGCTAAAGAGTATGAGCAAGTCTAATTGGGGATTAAATTCGACATAACACTCTCCCCCAATTAATGCTCTCCCCTAAACTGACAATCTGTATGATGAATGACCAGATTAAGAAGAAGTCTTTTGATAATCAACTGCAACTCGTCTTTTAGTCTTCTAACATGTAGCAGAAAAATGTAGAATAGACTCAGACTCGACCTTCTTCAAGATTGTCCAGTTGGGGAATAGATAGTTAACCTCTTCAACTCACCAAAACAAGAACATCACCAAAAAGCATCCCAATCAACTTACATCTTGCAAATCCCCTTAACTAAAATCCCTCCCAATCAAACAAGAACAGAAAGATGTTCATCAAGGAAATCAGCAATCAGGCCGCAACGAACACACAAGATGGTAACACCAAACTACCAATCACATCAAACAAGAACAGAGAGATTGTTCGGAATCATCATGTTGATGTATACGTGTAGCATTAACCGGAAGCACTTTGTCGATAAACTCATCAATCCGAGTGAAGATGTCAACCAACGGCTCTCAGAAGAGAAAAACTCCATGTGAAGATGACCCGATAAGAAGAAGCTCGGTTCTTACATGAGTTTAGAGCCGTATGACCATTTGTATTCTCTAATATCAATCAACAATGCAAAAAATTCACACTTCTTCTCCCCCTCAAGAATTGCATACGAAGATGCCATTCTTGATTAAACAAGTGAACATTATCCAAATGTAGTCTATTCACACTTCTCCCTCGCAAAATCAGCACAGGATGTCGCCATCGTCATTATAGTTGAGAAAGTGGAATCAGAAAACAATCAACAGTAGCCCGGTTCACTTGATGACTGAAGCGCATGGAAAAAGTATGAAGCATGTTGATGAGAATGGTCATAATAGAGAAGATTTCTCTTCTTCAGAAGATAAAGCGCACTGACACGTACACTTTTCTTTTCTTTGGAGAATAAGGCATGAACTGTTGTGTTCATACGTCATAAGAAGATTTCTCTTCTTTGGAAGATAATGCGCACTGAAACGTACACATTTCTTTTCTTTAGAGAACGAGGCATGAACTGTTGTGTTCATACGTCATAAGAAGATTTCTCTTCTTCATAAGATAAAGCGCACTGAAACGTACACTTTTCTTTTCTTTAGAGAACGAGGCCTGAACTGATGTGAACAGACGTCATAATCTCTCTCTTTTCAGCTCTCTTGGCAAAACGTGTAATCCACCCATTATCATTCAGTAGGCTCTTTGTAGTGACAGCTGAAGGAGATAACCCAATTTGGTGAATTTGACCCTGAAGTAAACTAACCCGAACTCGTGACTTAAACTTGCACATATGTAACAAAGAGCGGTGCCGAGACTTCATGCCCATTTGAATCTCTAAGTACTCTATACTCTTCAACCAACCAACCATCGAGTATTAGACGTATATCACCTCTTGAAAATCCACAATTGAATGTGACACTGAGCACTACAACGTAACTCCTTTAAGTGATAGTTATTTTGTGGTGGTAAGAGCCCTATTCCCCCAAGTGGTAAAAGAAAAGGTAAAAGTCACCCAACAATAACTAGATTTCCAAGTCTTCATTTTTGATAATAAGCTCGAACAAGGATCATGAAGAATCTTCATCCATCCATCCCCGATACCTTCAGATACTAAGTACACTCGCCCGTGATATTTCACTTCAACCTCAAAGAAATAATACTGAATTAACGCCGTTGTCACATCTTCTGAACTGCTCAAATCTAGCCTTCTTTGACATTTAAACGAACTTTGATAATGGTTCCATCCCGACCATGGTTAAAAGCACATAACCCCGTAAAACCATGTAATAACCAAACTGCCATGACGAATATCCAAACACACATCCACTTTATGAAGTACACCCTTTTATCCCTTCTTTGAAGTAGAAACCGTAGCACCAGCATCAAGAAGATCCAGAATTACACTTTCTCTTCTCCAAGATGGTTCCATCATTACGGGATTTTACAATTCCATGGTTTAAACCGAGAAATAGATTCTTTCGCGGGATTTTACAAAACCAGGAATAAACCGTAAGATAGCTCCGAAAATGCACTTTACTATTACCAGGATGTTTCCATAGTCACGGGATTTTACAAGTCTATGATTTAAATCGAGAAATAGGTTCTTTCGCGGGATTTTACAAAATCTAGACAAAACCGTAAACAATGTCAGCTTGAATATGTTATGACGACTTTGGTTTCAATGAATATCTGTTTTAGGGGAACATGCAGCGGTTCATTATCCAACATCAACCATCCAAACAATACATTGGTAAACACATCATCCACGCATTTTGTCGGCAATTGTAGTGACCACATGGTGAAGCAAATCCGATATGTCAAACTTGATCATGAAGTAAAATTCCCCAGATTTGTTACTTAAACTTGTACTAATCCTTGTGAAGAAGAAACGGTGTACCCATTGTACAAAACCTCTTGACATATCCTCAACTGCGTGAGACACCGAAGTGATAGTTACGTTGTGGGTAAACTGAGAAAGAATCACAACCGTACCTAAATAGCCAAGTCTTTATCACACTCTATAAATCCCCAAACAAGTCATCTTCACGGATGAGTAGAAAGAAAGAAGACGAAATAAGTAAACTCGCCCGGAAAACCTCACTTCAAATCCAAATAAGAAATAATGTACATAAACAACCCCATAGTCATCCTTGTTTAATCATAAGTTTAAGCCGTGACATAATATTCTCCGTGAACATGTATATACCAAAGTACCAAACCACATACCACAAAACCTCTCATTACCATACCAAACCACAACAAATCACATCATCAAATCGCATATAGCCGGTCTCATTATCAACACTAATCAAATCTCATCACTCGAGATGTTAATCTGACCCAATCATGTGTATTATCCAACATTGGTTGCTTGTAAACTTAAAGGCCTTATGAAAGTCAATTTACCACTCATCTAACAATTGATATAAATACTTTATCCAAGAATGAGGGTAACAGAAATTCGGACATCGAGTAACTCATTTTAACACATATCACCAACAACCGTAAACTCGGATATCATTTAACATCAATTATATCGTCCGTATAACACCTCCCAGCCCACTTCTAATGAGAAGATAGTCTCATTACAGCCCAACTCAGAAAACTCGTCCATGCCAACCCTTCAAATCAGCCCACGAGAGTTATTTCACAAATGAGGCCCATGTAAAACTTCGGTCAAGCCCATAAAGATCCAATAATTGCTACCCTAACTTCAGGGTATAAAAAAAAGCACATAACCCTAATTTTTCTCAATACCCGTTTTCACATAATCCCTAATTATCTTCACTGGTCCGCCTCTCTCCTTACATTTCACATCACATATGCAGAAAAACAAAACACAAGTAATATTTCACCAGATAAATCTCACATCCTCACTCAATAATCATACCGTCCCCCCTGTATCAACAAATATTCGTAGCACATCAACAAGTCTTTTAAACCAAATTATAGGATCAAGCGCCTCCATCTCCAAGCAGTATCAACAACGAGTTTACTCACTTATCCTCGCCACAGGGATAGCTCGAGGGTTATGATTGAGACGGCATCAAGATCCTTTGGGTCACGGGTAGGTTTTTATAAATAGTCATGGTTTTCAAGTCATAACCGAACCAAGGAGAGGGTTTAACATGATTGTTATAAACCTCTTCCTTTTAGTTTCGAATAGTAAATAAAGAAGCACATGCTTCTAAATTAAATCAGTGATGAGTTGTTTCGTGTATAAAACCTTCAGTGGTTGGATAGACCTTTGAATCACCACGAAATGAATCTGAGATATATTGATTTTTCATTTTAAAACGAGTCTAGGTAAATGAGATATGCGTAGTTGATGTGTTTAGGTTTGAGTTGGTGTTGGGTATTTGACGAGTCTTGTTTAGAGATGAGGTCATGTATTGAGGTATGAAGTTGTAGCAGAGTTTTGGTTCTTGTTATTTGTTTTGTTTGAAGTAAACAAGTCGCCACTGTTTTCATAAGCAAGTCGCTAGCAATATTGAGTCATAAGTTGTTAGCAAAGTTTTCAAAGCAAGTCGCTAGCTGTCATGAGTCCAGTTGCTAGCACTAATTCGCTAGGCTTATGACAAGTCGCTAGCATTTCAGTTTGACTCAAAAGTCAAACCGTCACCAAGTCTTAGAACAAGTCGCTGCAACTTGTGAATACAAGTCGCTATGAATTTTTAAGTCACAAGTCGCTAAGGTTTTACTTGACATAAGTCGCTAGCATCTTTTCACATAACAAGTCGCTACATCAACTCGCTAAGACAATGGATACATTGAACCTGGAGGACTTGTCAAGACAAGTCGCCATGAAGATCTGACCAACTCGCTACGAAGAATGACCAAAAAAAAACTGAAGACTGCATCTTCTTTGACCTCATGAAACTGACCAGAAAACTCATTTAAATCTTTTTGACCATTTCTTCATATTATCCCAGAAAAACATTAAAAGGTGCAACTTTTTGACCCAATTTGACCTCAAAAAAATTGATTGTCAAGACAACCCATGAAGTTCACTTTTGGTACAAGAAATCACAAAAAAAATAATGTTATTACCGTGACTATTTGGACAAGAAAAACGACACAAATCAGCTGTTGACAAAAATCCATGACAATATTAATATGTTTTGACCAATAAAGCATAGGTTTCAAGACAAGAACAGTTTACCCAAACATATCCGACCAACAAAAATACCAACAACAGTTACAAACAAGTATTAAAACCAAAAAAAATCATCAAACCACAACAACCTGGCTCTGATACCAATTGTTAGGATCCGAATATTATTGTGTTGATGGTTCGGGTGGTCTTGGATGATCAAAATACATGTTTACCATTTTAGAGAGAGAAAGTAGAGAGAGAGGGTGTTCTTGCTAGAGGTTTACACAAAGGAAAGGTTAGATTAATGAAGAAGCACCACCCCTTCCATGGATGGAAGGGGTATTTATAGTTACAAACAAAACGACCTCCTATCGGCCTGTGGATCAGGTATACAGTGGGTAAAGACCCGTCCTTCCTCCACGGTGTTGCTCTAAACTAAACTACGCTACAAACTAACTAATAAAATGCTAAATAACGTAACAAACGACACATCTACGAGCTAACATATGCTAGACTTATAATTGGGGTGACCGACACTTTAACATGGAATTTTCTAATTCCTAACAATTTTTCTTTAAATCTTATATGTTGTGGGTAGTAACATTCCATCTAAGCTAAATGTTAAGTTTTAGTTTGGAATGGAACTTCACTTGAAAGATTTAGAAAATAAGACATACAACCTTGAAGTATATGTTTATTCTTAGTAAACATATGCGGTATTAAATAAATGAGTCTAATAGAACATGATATATCATTTGGAAAATGGATATATAGAACATGAATGAAATCTTAGTTTGACATAAGTATTTTTCATGTACATCATGTGATTGTTGTATCATGCTTGAATGCAAGATGATTTGACAACATTGATGTCTAATGAAGTTATTAGATAACTAGTGTAATGAATATTCTAATAGAATATATTTGAATCTAGAATTACATTCCTCGGCCTGGATTTGCTCACAAAATTCTATTGATGAGCAATACAACAATTGTTGCGTAATTGTCATAGCGAACAAACTTGAAAGTTTGGAAGGCATCAAACATTACATTACACTATAGATATTGAAGTTTACGGAGATTTTAAAGAGCATATTGTTGTTTTGAATACAATGATGTTGGTATAATTGAGATGACACTCAATACTAGTCATGGGAGGATTTCATCCTTGTAAATGGCCATGTGAACTAGTTGTGCTCAACTAAGAGCATAGTTGTATTATACATTAAAGAATTAGAATACTTTAAACTTTAAAATGTTTGAAAGTTTGATTGTCATAAATTGGTGGTTGAGGATGTCACACACTTTATGAAATATTATGTGGCAATATCAAGATATTTTGAATGCACACATACAAGAACTTCACTAGTTGAATTCTTGAAATCAGTATTCTCAAAATTCCGATAGATCAAAGTTAGTTGAAATTAAGCCTTGTCAACAAGTATGATTGTCATTACTTGAGGTATAATTCATTAACAAATATTATCATGCATTGATCTATTTAGTATTTGGATAAGGGATGTTTTGAACAGATATTATTTAAATGAAATAAAATATTGGTTATGTTTATTTTTCATTTTCTTAATATTATATCCTATATTTGCATGTTTAATCCGTGAATAACTTATGTTATTCTAAAAGTCCGTTGTCGATCAATGATGTGGGAATGTCATTGAATTAAGACAAATCTGAGTTTTGGTAGAATATGCTTTAAGTATATTGATGCGTGGGACATGCCAAATTCACATGATATTCAATGAATTGAATATAGGACAGATCCCAACTTACCATGATTGTACTTTATGGATCTTTGTCATTAAGTAAATCATGTATATTTATCCTCAGACTTGAGATACCAGATAACTGTTATGAATGTAACACACTTGTGTAAAATAGTCTAACGCTATCCGTAAAAGGTGGTTATAAGGGCTATTTTCATAAGTGTTGCAAAGTTCATGAGTTATGTCTTGTAGTCAAGAGAATTTGCTCCTTTGAATTTGTTTCAAAGCATAATACTGTTTGGGCCCCTCGTAGGATTGGCAAGATGTTTGTAAGGCCTTACCCAAGATCTATCTGGAATACGTTCAGATGATTTGGTAATCTTGTTCAATCAGATATAACGAGAAACAACATATTAACTTGTGAAATGACTCGATCCATATTCACAGTTAATGAAGTATTAGAAGTAAAAGGATAAGTATTAATGATGAATCATTAAAATGGTTTTTCCAGAGAAACCACACTCGGTTCGATCTGGGGGCATTGGCGTGTTAGGCTAGACTAAACCAATGTCATTACTATATTAAGTAATATCCAAATGGGAGCTGAAAGGTTTATGGATAATTATTAATATACGTATGACCGGATTCGAACTCGAGACTTCGGGATTGCACATATTACGTATGAGAATCAATGTAAATAATAATTAATATATTAAATGTAATATTTAATTATTTGTCACGAAATAATACTTAACAAGAGTTATTATTTAACGGTGTTTGGTTAACGGTCGTTAAATGATAAGTTAAAGGACTAAATATGAAGTTAGTGGTCAAGAAGGATCTAGAACCCATCTTGGGTCCTAGAACCAGTCGAACAAGGGTATAGGGAACTCAAACCCTAACTTGGAGACCAAGGGATTGAATTAGTATAAATACAAGGCTCCTTGCATTCATTCTAATTAATCTTGGATCACCAAAGAACCCTAACTTCTTCTCCTCTCCTCCCCTTGTGCTTTGGCCGATCGTCCCACATCCCTAAACCCTAAGGATTCGATTTTCCATAGATCAAGTATTAGTGTTTGGTTATTTGTGATTCAAGAACCTAGATTTTCTCATTGATTTGCTACTAATACGTGTGTACAAGAACGAAGAGCAAATACACTTGTGTTTGCATATCTTGGTGGGTCGACAAGGGTTTTGGTCGACATTTATAAACCCTATTTTATTAGGGTTTAGGGTTTCTTGTTTGCTGATCTTAATTGGGGGTTTTTCATAAACCCTAATTGCATTGATTCGCAAAAGGTACGCATATACTTTTAATTCGGTTAATTAATTTTACAAGTATTATTCCTATTACTTCCGCTGCATGCTTTGATGATGTTTACGTGTTTACTTTAATTGTTTTGATTAGTAAAACCCAACAACAACAACTACCAAACTAAATCAGCACACAGTATTACCCTCAACCGTCCAACCTTTATTTAATCACCAAGTTAAGTAGTTAACCCATGAAACCTCCTAGTCGATTCCCTCTGTAGCAAGTAAAATATACATACCAACTTTACTTACAAAGTAAATTCTTAACTACCTCCTCATATAATTAAGTTACACGATACCCCTTGAGGTATAACTAATATCTATACTAGGGCTATCATAAAACAGTTATTTTATCATTTTGTGTGTTTAACTATATGTATTTGGTCTGCCAAATTGTTAAAATATACCTGATTAGGAAAGGAATATGCATTGTTTTGTTTGGTTCAATATATCATCTTTTTTTTATTTTAACTGCTGAATTTTCTTAAGCTCTCAAGCAAGGAGCCACAGGAAAAACAAGAAAAGTCACAAAGGAATATTACAAGAGTTGATTGGTTTTGTAATCCAATCAGTTAATAAGGGACACAAGTGTTTATTGTTGGTGATTTTAGTGTTATCGACTATTTTAGGGAGTTGCTATTCTTATGAGATTTTATATCATGCTCGGATGCGAGTTAGAGAAGTGTGAAGTGCACACTTGTTTGAGCTAATATGTTTCCACCATGACAAAGACGCATGGGTCAAGGGCAACGCCCTCGTTGGGTCCCGCTCCCAAGTGATCGAGCGGGCTTGTTTTATGAGAACAGCGTCCCCAGCATGGTTCGGGGCAGCGCCCAGACCCAAACGGTATATATTTGGTGCTCTAGATATGTTACCCGTTTTTCCCAACCAATGTGGATGTTGGATAATACTTATGATTTTTGGTTTTAAACCAACTTTAACGGCCTCAAATTGTCTAATAGAATTTGTTTATTAACATATTCACAGTCTCATTTAAACATACGAAAATTCACGCACTTCTTCTTTGTTTTGCATAGTTTTTTTTTGCGCATAGATACTAAGTGTTCTTCTTGAATTATCCCAATAACGATTTCGTGATATGCATAATGCATTAAAGGGTCAAAACACTTTATTCGGAGAGTGAACACACACGATTTGAGAATATATCAAAGATTATCATCACAACCCTTTCCCAATTTCTAACATTTACTCCTATGACTAATCCAAGTTTGGGACAACGTTATTGTTTCTCCACAAGTGTCTTACCTTGAGGGCTTAGGGTCAAATTAAATGTTATTATGATATTTCCAAATAGCTGAAAGAGAGTAGTTACAATAACCACATCAAAACAATTTTTTTCTGCCGAAGAAAGATATGTGTTAACGGCCTACCAGTTTAGATTTTCAAGTTTTTTGGGTAGTTCGACTGGGCCCGGCCACCACTTCGATACCAAGATCCATATATTGCGAGCAACAACACAATCAATGAAGAGATGCTTTGTAGTTTCAATATCATCATCACAAGTTGGGCATTGGATTGAATCAAAATTGATGCAACATTTAGTCTATCATAGGAGATACGCCACAAAAATATGTAGATTTCAATCGGCATAAACTTATTCCATCTGATCTTGTCATAACATATAGCATCTAGAATATTGAGAAATAATGTAGACAATTACAGATTCTAAATAGATTTCATATCAATTCTATCTCAATTAATATACTAGCTTGTTCATTTATTATTTTTTTTTTATTTTTTTTTTTGCGAATTGAAGCATGTTTAGATCGTCTTCTTTGTTTCAATCCTCTTGAAATTAAGTTGAACACTTTTCTAATTTAACCTCTCGATATATGTATCTTTGACTAGCGAAGTAAAAACATCATCAAGCTTGCGAATAAGCAACCTATAACGGATACGCATGCATTGCAGCTGTTCAGATCCTAAACGGGTCTTAGGGTCTGAACAGCTGCAATGCATGCGTATCCGTTATAGGTTGCTTATTCGCATTAGAGAACATCAGTTGCGCTTGATGATGTTTTCACTTCTCTAGTCAAAGATACATATATAGAGAGGTTAAATTAGAAAAGTGTTCAACTTAATTTTAAGAGGATTGAGACAAAGAAGACGATCTAAACATGCTTCACTTCAAAAAAAAAAGAAAAAAAAAAGGCTGCAAAAATTAAGCTCACAAAGCCAAGAGGAAACCTTAAACAGGAGTCTTTTAGAGTTGGAAAAAGGCTATAAATTCATAACGTACTTTAAAAAAAACTCATTATGCTCTATCTACTTCACTTATTGTCATAATACATAACTGTTTTCATTTTATTCGATTATTTTCTTTCCGTTTTTATCCGCTTTCGTAAATCGTCCATTTTTATCCGTTTTCATTTTAATCTGTCCGGATAAAAACAGATAAAAACGGATAAAAACCATTTTTATTATCCACGTCAAAACGGTTTTTATCCGTTTTTATCTGTTTTTATCCGGACATATTAAAATGATAACGGATAAAAATGGACGATTTACGAAAACGGATAAAAACGGACAGAAAATAACCGAATAAAATGAAAACGGTTATGTATTATGACAATAAGTGAAGTAGATAGAGCATAATGAATTTTTTTGTAAAGTACGTTATGAATTTATAGCTTTTTTCCTTTAGAGTTCTAGCTGGTAATTCATAATTCAGTTAAACAACTATTGGCCCAATTAAATTGAGCATCTTTTATGGGAGGTGATTTGTACACTCTCAATATTGATGGGACACTCAAAATATGAGTATTTGGACATTTATACCATTACAGGATAAACATAATTAAAAGAGTAAACTGCAAAAATCATCCCTGTGGTTTGTGTATTTTTGCAAGAATCATCCCTACCTCAAACGTTCAGCATTAAACATCCCCAAGTCCACAAACCTTTAGCATTAATCATCCCTGAACACTAACGTCGTTAGTTTTACCCGTTAAGTGTTAAATAATATTTGCCCGTTAATCCCTCCGTTAATACTTTTTGTACCGTTAGTCCTCATTTTACGTTTTCGTCTGTTTTTTTACTTTTGTCGTTTTACCGTTATCTTTTATATGTTTCCATTTTGTCCGCTTTTATCCGCTATCCGTATCCTTTAGTCCTTTATTTTACGTTTTTATTTTTTATCGTTTTTTATTTTCGTCCTTTTTTCGTCGTTTTTACGTTTTCATCCGTTTTTTACGTATTCGTCCGTTTTTTTACGTTTTTGTCCGTTTTTACTCGTTTTCGTCCGTTTTTATATGTTTCGTCCGCTTTTTATCTATTTTCGTTCGTTTTTTATATGTATTCGTCCATTTTTTTTACGTTTTTTACGGACGAAAATGGATAAAAAGCGGACTGATATGTGCTTAAACACATATCTTTTGTTTATCAAAACTGACCCAAAATAACCAAGAAAGAGCCTTTTATTGCTAATATTTGTTGTTTTCTTGAGTTTGTGCTTGTGCAGGAACGGATACTATAAAACACACAAAAAGAAGCCAAATCAGACGAAAATCCGAGCACGAGAGATTAAGAGAGCTAAAGCTGAGCCGGAAGGTCGGATTTATGCAATTGTGAAGATTTTATTCTCCGAGGATGATTTTTAGAAGATAAAATCAAGTTTGAAGAAATGTCAAAAATGGCCCCTCAAGTTTCAGCATTTGGCAAAAGTGATCCTTCAAGTTTCAAAAGTTGCAAATCAGCCCCTGGATTATTTGAAGAATGACAAGTGTAGCCCTTGAAAGACATTTTCAGTTTTGCAAGATTGGTCCCTCAAATTTCAGCATATACATCTTTAGTCCTTAATATGTCTTATGGGTTCAATATATGTCCTTGATCCAAGTCCAATATCCACGGCCCAATCCTCTAACCACTTACCCGGTCTAGTGATCCAACCCCAATACCACGTTTTACTATCCAGCCCGTTACCCATTTGGATCCCTGGTCAAACACCCAAAAACCCGGTCAACACATCTTGAAATATAATAAACTAAACCAACGCGCCTTTCCCCTTCTTCCCCAATCCAAACACCCTTTTACCCGTTTACCCAATTACCACCATTTACCCACAAATCATTTACCCAATCTAGTAACCTCGTACTAGAATCTTTCTAGAAGCCTTATCTGACAACCGACATGTCGATAAGTTTCCCCACGTGGCCCTTTCAAGCAAGCTTATTGGACGCAACACCTCATGGGATGAAATGGAAGCTAATGATTGGAGATGGTGACTTGGATAGGCTGAGGATAAGGATATGGGTTCTAGGCTCTTCTATCAAGGATCCCAAGGCTGCTTGAAGGCTATAAATAGACCCTTTTGCTCACATTGTAATCGTGCAATTCCTTAGTTTCAAATTAGCTTATTGTTTCTTGTATTTCAATCTTTCAGTAGTTTATAAATGTTTTCTTAAAGCTTTTATTGTAATCTCAGTCCATTGTAATCCTTTTTCAGTTTTAATCAAATTTCTAAGTTTTAAATTTAATCTTGCATTTCTAATTTTAAGCACTCAATAAGCTGTTTTGAATAATGGAATAAGCATCATTTAAGCTTGATATAGCTTTAGTGAGCTTATATTGTGCCTACACTGTTTCATTACAATCAATACTCAACAAAAGCTCTCGGGTCAATGAAAGTCAACTGTGGTTGAAATTGGTCTTGATATGGAGATGGGGTGATCTTAAGGCTGAGTTGGGTCTGATTTAGTGTTTGGTGTTGGATTTGGTTGATTTGGAACTGTTGTAATGCCCAAATTTTGGCAGGACCTCAAGTGAGTTTTTATTCCATTTCATTCAAAACTGTCATGTATGCTAGAATCATTCTAGGTTGTATTAGTTCTTGATTGGAAGTTGATTTAATCCTAGGACTTTAGCATTATAGCTGTTTATTTTGTCTCTGCATAGGTATTAATAAGAAAGTTAGTATTAACTGCTTATTAGAATAGTTATAAGGGTGTTTGGATTAGGCTTCTAAACCATGCTCTAGTGCTTGTTAGAGGTTAAGAACAGATGCTTTAGTTTTGATTAGTGATAAGTTAGTGCTCTTTATTCTCAGTTTGTGCCTGTTTGTTTCAAAAGTCAAAGAGCATTCTAAAATCATTTTAACTTAAAGCTGTTAGGATCAAGGTTGTTAGAATTGCTCAAGATAGGTTTAGATATTCTTAGTATAGCTTAATCTAATATTATTTCATATCATTACATTGAATTCAGTCCATCATTTGCATTTAAATCTCACAAAAGTCAAACTTAATAACTGTTTTCAAAAGTCAAAAACTATGTCAAAACCAGTTTTCTTCAAATATTGCAGCCTTTGCACAAGGTTCTATAGAGGTTATTAGAAGCTCAAATTTGGTCCAGTTGTAGTTTGCTTGGTGGTCTTGAAGACCACATATCTGGTTTTCACATAAGCCTCTCTGATAAGCCTGTGGATAAGCTCCAACAGGAGGGTCAGTAGCTGTTTGGGTAGAAATAATCAGTTAGCTTAATCTTGGTAAACTGCTTATTAGAGGTTAGGGGTAGCTAGAATTAGTTGATAATAGTTAATTTTAGTATAATATAGCTTCTGTAGAAGTTTGGTGGCTTATTGTGCTAGTTTGCGTATTTTCTAGTGCTTATTTGCCATACAGTTACACTGCAGCTCTCATATCTTTCACATAAGCTATAGATTTTATATTTTTCATAGATTTAGAATGATATTTTAAAATTTTCCTGAGTTTTTCATAATTTTTAGTCACTGTTTGGTATTTTTTACAATTTAAAACAGTTTTTAGTTATTTTTAAATAGCTCTTATTACAAATAAATCAGAAAAGTTCCAAAAAAATAAATTTTCATTTTTCCTAGATTGAGAAAATTATAAAAAGCAAAAAAATACATTTTCCAGATTTTTTTTAGTTTAAATTGTAATTTTTAGCATTTAAATTAGTTTTTAATATATTTTAATTCATAGAAAATAGAAAAATCTTCTGAAAAATACAAAAATAGTTTTGAAAAGTCTTTTGAGTTATTTTAGATTTTTAGAAAATAGATTTAAAATTTTCACACTTGCTTTCATAATTTTTAGTAATTTTAATTAGTTTTAAGAGTTTAAAATTAGTTTTTAATTCAAATAAATTACGAGAAAATCATAAAAATTTATTTTAATTCTTATTTAATTTTTAAATATCATTTTTAGCTAGAAATTAATTTTAGATTATTTTTAGGACTTAGAATAGACGTAGTTGCGTTTTATTCGCGTTTCATTTTGCACTTAGGATTTCCCGTAGATTAGATTCCCTTAATTACTTTCCCTATTCCCGTAGTTTAATAAAATCAAAATCACAAATCAAAACATCGAGCATTAAATTCCAAACCTATAACGACGTTGGCAATTCACGCCTCGTTGGGAAACGATTCGGGTTGACTAATCCGTATCAACGATCACACACGGGATTTGATTTAATATTCTTTTTCCTAAAGGAATTTTGAATCTATCTTCGTGATTATTTTTGATATCGATATTGAGGTTTTATCCACACACACACCCCCTAAACTTCAGACGAATCAAATTTTGGCGCCGCTGCCGGGGAGGTTGTGTCACGACAATATCGTTAACGGTTTGACGATTAGTGACTCGAGATCCTTCCTTCGTGAAGTTATTGTTTTTATAAAAATAAAAAAAGTAAAAAATATTTTCCTTTTTCTTTTGTATATATATATCATATTAAAAATACAAAAAGATTTTCTCTTTTGTTTTTGAGCTAAATAGAATACATCAATTATATAACATTCTCAACGGAGGTGTTATCATTAATAAGTTCCCGAACTAAAGATCAAAAACTTGCCTTTGTGTCGCTTGTGAATTGATTTATTTCTATTTGATAAACAAACTGCGGTGGTGGGTATAAGGACGCCTGACATTAAATTGCGGTAGAAGAAGCGGGTTTTTTAATAAGCTTCGCGCTGACCTAAAAAGCTTCTCCGCTCGCTTGTGCGTTTGTCTTATAGAAGTGATTTATTCACTTGGGATTATTGGTTAAGTTCACTGTGTTTTCGAATACCGTTCGTTTTAATTGCCTTGGTTTTTGAAAGTGCATGCGCACTCGTTCTAATAACTACAGACCGATACGTGAAGCCGCTACAATTCCGAGAAGGCGACATAGACGTGCTCCATTAGTCGAACCCGAGATTCGAACTAATCCGACTCCACCCATTGCCGAAATGGCGGAGGACAACCGATCTATGCTAGAGCAACTCCAAGCACCCACCGAGGGTTATGGAGAAGCCATCGTCGTCCCCGCAATCGTTGCCGATAACTTTGAACTTAAACACGGATTGATAAATTTGGTTTCGTCAAGCCAATTTTATGGATTTGAGAGGGACGATCCTCACTCTCATATCCGACGGTTTAACAAGCTCACGTCTACGATCAAGTACCGTAACGTTCCGGAAGAGGCTATCAAGCTTCTACTCTTTCCATTTTCACTTGAGGGGGCTGCCCGGATTTGGCTCGAGAAACTACCCCCTCGATCGATAACCACATGGGAGAATTTAGTGTCAAAATTCGTGAACGAATTCTTCCCACCATCTAAAACAACAAGTTTAAAAAATGAAATAACGAAATTCACACAAAGATTTGATGAATCATTTAGTGAGGCATGGGACCGATTCAAAGATTTGCTTAGGCAATGTCCCCATCATGGTTTTACGGAATTACACGAACTTGATACGTTCTATAACGGTTTGAACGAGACTGATCAAGACTCTCTCAATGCCGCCGCGGGTGGTAATTTGTTGACCCGATCAAAGAGATGCCTTGTTGAATATTGAGAACAAATCTAAAGTTCGTACCTCACGTAGCAAATCGGTTGCTGCCCGAGTGAGTGTTACACCATCGTCCTCGTCTTACGAAAATACGTCTAGCACCGATGCTAAGATTGATAAGCTTACGGACATGATTCAGGCTTTGGTTAAGATTAAGACCGCTAAGGTTAATTCTTCTCCACCCGCTCAAATCAAAGCGGTGGAAACAACTTGTACTACTTGTGGTGGCCCGCATGCTTACTACAATTGTACCGCCACCGATGGGAATCCTTTCGATGCTAATGCCGTAACCGGAGGTAACCAATACCGTCCTCAAGTTGAACCAAACCCTCGTGTTAGTAATCAAATGGTACCTCCGGGATTTTCTCAATCGAATAATCAGACTCGTTTTAATCAGAATCAAGTTCGTGGACCAAATGTTCAAAACCAATACAAAGCCCCATCAAATCAATACCCGAATCAAGGGGTACATTACAATCAAGGATATCAAGCTTCAAGCTATCAAGCTCCGCCTTTGCCCTCTAATGAATTCTCGAATTACGTTCAGAACAATAATGCTACCATCCAAACCATGAAAACCCAGATTTCAAGTTTGAGAAACGAGTTTCAATCTTCGATAACTAGACAAAGCAATGAGTTTAGGAACGAAATTCGACTTCAGAACAAAAAATTGGATGCTTCGCAGAATAAACTTGAGAATATGTTGAATGCTGTTTTGTGCCAAATGAGTCAACCTTCGAGTTCCGGTTCTCTTCCAAGTAACACAATTCCAAACCCGAAGGGAGAAATGAAATCCGTTTCCATTCGAGATGATGGGCCCTCGATGACTACTTCCTCTCCGGTGAGGAGCGTAGCACGAGAGACCGAGGTGACAAAGGACCCGGTAATTCCTCTTGATAATGGAAAAGCCCAATACGTCCAACCTTTGGTTGCCCAAGTTCCTTCTATATCTGTCATAATGCCGAGTTCTAACCTTACACCGTGCAAATCTGTTCAATCACGGTTCGACAAAATGAAAGTTGCTTCCGGAACCAAGTTCAAACTTACGACTGATATGATCAAAGCTGCTGAAAAGATTTATGAAGAGAAATTGGAACAAATTTCAAAGATTTCACTTGAGCCTACACCGTCTAATTCTTCATCGAACCAATTTCCCGAGAAGCTTGGTGATCCCGGGAAATTTCTCCTTCCTTGCTCCTTAAATGATATTAAGGAATGTAATGCGCTAACCGATTCAGGTGCAAGCATAAGTCTCATGCCTCTTGCGATATATCATGAGCTTGGATTGAAGACTCTTATACCGACTCGTATGACTATCGAATTCGCTAATCGAACAATTGCTCACACGGTTGGTGTAGTCAACGATGTTATGGTTCGAGTGGATAAATTCCATTTTCCCGTGGATTTCGCCGTAGTTGATATAGAGGTCGATGCCCGAGTCCCTCTCACTTTAGGAAGACCATTCTTGAGAACCGCAAAAGTCATTGTGGATCATTACCAAGGAACGTTAACGATCAGAAAAGGAAATGAAAAAATAGTGTTTTATGCCGAAAAAACGTCAAAACCTCCACCCAATGATCATTCGATTCATAGCATCGGTGTGATTGATTTTTCTCAAGAAAGTGGTGATCCCATTTTACCATCTGATCCGAATGATGTGAAGAAAGTTGAACCTAAAACGTCTCGAATTGATCTTTCAAGGTTTACGATTAAGAGTATGTCGACAATACAAGCTGAATGGAAAAAGAAACAAGAAAAGGAGTCTACAACGGTAGTGGTGGAAACTGCTAGCTCTAAGAGCACACCACTTGTCCCACCTCTGATTTCTAAGAAAATTGACCTTCCTTTGAGTGGCAATCCCACTCCTTTTTCTGAAATCATGGAACCTTCTTTTGAGACATCTTTCGATCCAGAATCTTTCAAAACGTCATTCACGAATCCCTTGTTTGAATTCGATTCTGAATATACTCAAAATTTTAAAAATCAACTCTTTGACGAAGAAAGCGAGGAGTTCACCGATGAACTTGCTCCTACCGACTCGATTTTCTCTGAGGATGAAGAAGAATACGATGATCCGTTTTTTCCAAAGAAAGATAAGGAAGTGAAGTTTTCGACAGATGAACTTATTGATCCTGAAGTCCAATATTATTTTTTAGCCGAGAGTGAATCCTCTCCTCGTAAGGATTTTCACATAGATGACACTTTGATCTCCTTCCTCTCCGAAGACAAGATTTTCAACCCCGGGATACGCATTGATGAGTTTTATGATAAAAATGTCATTCGAGATAAGGATCCTCTCTTGGATGCCTTCGTTGATGAGCCTTTGAGTAACACCTTTCTATACCATGAGCTCCCGATTTCTTTGGAGTATTCTCTTATCGATCCTTCATCCCTTCATCCGCCCGCAAAACCGCCGGATGATGGATCGATCTTTCATATGCCTTATGTGAGTTTGGGAGGAGTCATTCCGTATGTGCTTGAGCCCGACATTTTCTTTCCCTCCCAACCCACCCAGTCTCATTCTTTCGGGAATGAGGACACCATTTTTGACCCTGGTATCTCTACCATTTTCTTCCCCAAGGACAAATGAATTCGGGGATCGAGTCAGGCTAGCGACTCGGTGAAGAAAACAAGAGGCGCCGTGGGAGGCACCCCATGCTTATCTCTATCTTCTTTCTATTTTCTAATAAGTGACATGAAGGGGTCTGCCTCTTCGATTTCTCGTGTTTGGTTGTTTGTGATGTTATGTGTAGGATTTTCCCGATATGAAGACTCTCGTGCTCGAAGTTTGTCATTTTCTCCACTCGAGTTTCATAATCGATGCTGATGGAAATCCGATATCCTAAATCTTATCGACTAACGTTTATCTTTGAGCATACTTAATAAACGGCTCTTAGATTTTCGTTGATACCCTTGTTTTTAAACATTGAGGACAATGTTCCGTTCTAGTCTGGGGTAGGGTAATCTTCGATTTGATTTGACCGCACTTGCTTTATTTTTGTCGTGTTTCTCTCGCAACCCCGTTTTTCCTTAGAAAATGAAAAAAATTGTGCTATAAATGAGAGAAAATTTAAAAAAAATTTAAGCTTTTGTTTAATCTTTTTGATTGAAAAGTTTGCTAGTCTCTTAGACAAGAAGCTATAAAATACGAATTCTAGCTCACAAGGCCAAGATTTTGCAAGTTTCCCTGAGTGATTTTAAATATGCATGACTTGATTTCATTAGATGAAGCATTTGCTAAGTTAATATATGTTTTGACACCTTGTTGACTTTCCGCTGGTGAGAGTAGGAATGGAATTCTGACTTGACCGGGCGTGTTGAGCCCTAGCTTGTTCCCTTAACCATAGATAATCTATAAATTATCGGCTAAGCATCCGCGGATCTCATTATTTGGGATTTTAAATTTGCGGAGATCGAGAAATGATAGAGTTACTTATGAGTTTAGATGCTAAGCGTGGAGTAGTTGGTTCTCTTTAGAGCCCATCGAAGGTACTTATGGCTTTTTGTTCCCACAAAATTGTTTCACCCCATATTTGTCTAATAATAATTAGAGATGTTGAGTTTTTGGCGATAGTTAGTTCTTTGTCTTCTTTAGAGAATCTTTGCCCATGAGAGTTGGGTACACATCGAGGTACTGTCAGTGTTACGGTGTAATAGACAACTGATTCCTGATAGTTTGCTGCTATTGTTTCTATTGTTATAAAAGCCGTAGGGTTTGGAGTTTGGCACAAAAATTAACACGAAATAAAGCCCAAATGTTTTAAAATTAAAAATCCAAAGCTATAAAAGTTGTCATAGACTTCTATAAAGGCAGAGGAAAAATCCAAAGTCATAATAAAACTTCTGATAAAACGGTAATCCCGTTGAGTTAGTAGTTGAAAAGACCAAGGGCCTGAATTGCAAAAATGCAAATGTGCTGAAATAGTGTTAAGCCAAATTTCGGATCCGGGAGATGTCTAAATAAAGCTTCTGTCTCCGGACTCGTAGATGAGTTGTCTCGGTCGCCATAAAAAGGATATTCTCCCTAAATCGTGTGAAATTAGGACCTTGATGTGGACCTCATTCTTGTGTGCAATGGTTTTCGAGGGAAGGTGGATAACTAATTAGCGACTTAGCTTTGTATCTTTATCTGAATAAAAGTTATCGAAACGAGAATTATGAAGAAATTCATGTCTCACAAAAAAATAAAAAAAAAAATTCTAGAGGAAATAGGAAAATGGGAGCAAAAGGTAATTACACAAGTAACTTCCATGGGTAGTGTTAGCATCTAGAGTCATTTGTAACAATGATTTCGATTTTACGCTTAGTTTGGGGGCTTGCGAAAAATCAGGGACGATGTATTCTATCTGTATGGTCACTTCACGCTGTGTTGTGTTTCTTACTCCGTGATCCTAACGTGTCGTTTGAAAAATGTTGGAGTTATTGATCGACATGAAAGTTCAACAAACCGTCACTCATAACCGGAATGTGCTTAATCGTAATATCTACAAGTGTATTAAAAGGTAAACGGGGCGTTTTTAGAATTAAGGCTTTCTTAATTTCTTTTGAGGAATCTTTGCTACTTCTTCATAGGTTTAGTAGAAAGGGATTGAAATCCTTGATTTTAGAAGCGTGAGTTGATTGCATTGCGTGGGGACACGACAATGGTCTCGTCTGGGGTATTTTGATATGTGCTTAAACACATATCTTTTGTTTATCAAAACTGACCCAAAATAACCAAGAAAGAGCCGTTTATTGCTAATATTTGTTGTTTTCTTGAGTTTGTGCTTGTGCAAGAACGGATACTATAAAACACACAAAAAGAAGCCAAATCAGACGAAAATCCGAGCACGAGAGATTAAGAGAGCTAAAGCTGAGCCGGAAGGTCGGATTTATGCAATTGTGAAGATTTTATTCTCCGAGGATGATTTTTAGAAGATAAAATCAAGTTTGAAGAAATGTCAAAAATGGCCCCTCAAGTTTCAGCATTTGGCAAAAGTGATCCTTCAAGTTTCAAAAGTTGCAAACAGCCCCTGGATTATTTGAAGAATGACAAGTGTAGCCCTTGAAAGACATTTTCAGTTTTGCAAGATTGGTCCCTCAAATTTCAGCATATACATCTTTAGTCCTTAATATGTCTTATGGGTTCAATATATGTCCTTGATCCAAGTCCAATATCCACGGCCCAATCCTCTAACCACTTACCCGGTCCAGTGATCCAACCCCAATACCACGTTTTACTATCCAACCCGTTACCCATTTGGATCCCTGGTCAAACACCCAAAAACCCGGTCAACACATCTTGAAATATAATAAACTAAACCAAACGCGCCCTTTCCCTTCTTCCCCAATCCAAACACCCTTTTACCCGTTTACCCAATTACCACCATTTACCCACAAATCATTTACCCAATCTAGTAACCTCGTACTAGAATCTTTCTAGAAGCCTTATCTGACAACTGACATGTCAGATAAGTTTCCCCACGTGGCCCTTTCAAGCAAGCTTATTGGACGCAACACCTCATGGGATGAAATGGAAGCTAATGATTGGAGATGGTGACTTGGATAGGCTGAGGATAAGGATAAGGGTTCTAGGCTCTTCTATCAAGGATCCCAAGGCTGCTTGAAGGCTATAAATAGACCCTTTTGCTCACATTGTAATCGTGCAATTCCTTAGTTTCAAATTAGCTTATTGTTTCTTGTATTTCAATCTTTCAGTAGTTTATAAATGTTTTCTTAAATCTTTTATTGTAATCTCAGTCCATTGTAATCCTTTTTCAGTTTTAATCAAATTTCTAAGTTTTAAATTTAATCTTGCATTTCTAATTTTAAGCACTCAATAAGCTGTTTTGAATAATGGAATAAGCATCATTTAAGCTTGATATAGCTTTAGTGAGCTTATATTGTGCCTACACTGTTTCATTACAATCAATACTCAACAAAAGCTCTCGGGTCAATGAAAGTCAACTGTGGTTGAAATTGGTCTTGATATGGAGATGGGGTGATCTTAAGGCTGAGTTGGGTCTGATTTAGTGTTTGGTGTTGGATTTGGTTGATTTGGAACTGTTGTAATGCCCAAATTTTGGCAGGACCTCAAGTGAGTTTTTATTCCATTTCATTCAAAACTGTCATGTATGCTAGAATCATTCTAGGTTGTATTAGTTCTTGATTGGAAGTTGATTTAATCCTAGGACTTTAGCATTATAGCTGTTTATTTTGTCTCTGCATAGGTATTAATAAGAAAGTTAGTATTAACTGCTTATTAGAATAGTTATAAGGGTGTTTGGATTAGGCTTCTAAACCATGCTCTAGTGCTTGTTAGAGGTTAAGAACAGATGCTTTAGTTTTGATTAGTGATAAGTTAGTGCTCTTTATTCTCAGTTTGTGCCTGTTTGTTTCAAAAGTCAAAGAGCATTCTAAAATCATTTTAACTTAAAGCTGTTAGGATCAAGGTTGTTAGAATTGCTCAAGATAGGTTTAGATATTCTTAGTATAGCTTAATCTAATCTTATTTCATATCATTACATTGAATTCAGTCCATCATTTGCATTTAAATCTCACAAAAGTCAAACTTAATAATTGTTTTCAAAAGTCAAAAACTATGTCAAAACCAGTTTTCTTCAAATATTGCAGCCTTTGCACAAGGTTCTATAGAGGTTATTAGAAGCTCAAATTTGGTCCAGTTGTAGTTTGCTTGGTGGTCTTGAAGACCACATATCTGTTTTCACATAAGCCTCTCGATAAGCCTGTGGATAAGCTCCAACAGGAGGGTCGATAGCTGTTTGGGTATAAATAATCAGTTAGCTTAATCTTGGTAAACTGCTTATTAGAGGTTAGGGGTAGCTAGAATTAGTTGATAATAGTTAATTTTAGTATAATATAGCTTCTGTAGAAGTTTGGTGGCTTATTGTGCTAGTTTGCGTATTTTCTAGTGCTTATTTGCCATACAGTTACACTGCAGCTCTCATATCTTTCACATAAGCTATAGATTTTATATTTTTCATAGATTTAGAATGATATTTTAAAATTTTCCTGAGTTTTTCATAATTTTTAGTCACTGTTTGGTATTTTTCACAATTTAAAACAGTTTTTAGTTATTTTTAAATAGCTCTTATTACAAATAAATCAGAAAAAGTTCCAAAAAAACAAATTTTCATTTTTCCTAGATTGAGAAAATTATAAAAAGCAAAAAAATACATTTTCCAGATTTTTTTTTAGTTTAAATTGTAATTTTTAGCATTTAAATTAGTTTTTAATAGATTTTAATTCATAGAAAATAGAAAAATCTTCTGAAAAATACAAAAATAGTTTTGAAAAGTCTTTTGAGTTATTTTAGATTTTTAGAAAATAGATTTAAAATTTTCACACTTGCTTTCATAATTTTTAGTAATTTTAATTAGTTTTAAGAGTTTAAAATTAGTTTTTAATTCAAATAAATTACAGAAAAATCATAAAAATTTATTTTAATTCTTAGTTAATTTTTAAATATCATTTTTAGCTAGAAAGTAATTTTAGATTATTTTTAGGACTTAGAATAGACATAGTTGCGTTTTATTCGCGTTTCATTTTGCACTTAGGATTTCCCGTAGATTAGATTCCCTTAATTACTTTCCCTATTCCCGTAGTTTAATAAAATCAAAATCACAAATCAAAACATCGAGCATTAAATTCCAAACCTATAACGACGTTGGCAATTCACGCCTCGTTGGGAAACGATTCGGGTTGACTAATCCGTATCAACGATCACACACGGGATTTGATTTAATATTCTTTTTCCTAAAGGAATTTTGAATCTATCTTCGTGATTATTTTTTATATCGATATTGAGGTTTTATCCACACACACACCCCCTAAACTTCAGACGAATCACGGACGAAACGTATAAAAACAGAGGAAAACGAGTAAAACGTACAAAAACGTAAAAAACGAGTAACGTAAAAATATGGACGAAAACATTAAAAACGGATAGATAGCGGACGAAACATATAAAAACGGAAAAAAATGAGTAAAAACAGACATAAACATAAAAATACGGAAGAAAACGTAAAAAAACGGACGAGAACGTAAAAAGCGGACAAAAACGTAGCATAACGGACGAAAACGTAAAAAAACAGACGAAAACGTTAAAAAAAATGAACGAAAACGGGTAAAACCGGAGAAAAACGCAAAAAACATACAAAAACGTAAAAAAAAAAACCCCGGACGAATACATATAAAAACGGTGAACGGATAAAAGTGGACGAAACATATAAAACGGAGGCGAGTAAGCGGACGAAAACGTAAAAAAACGGACGGCGTAAAGGACTATACATATAAAAAGGACAAAAGTGGATAAAAGCGGACGAAACATATAAAAACGGACGAAACGAGTAAAACGGACAAAACGTAAAAAGCAGGGAAAGCGTAAAATGAGGACTAACGGTGCAAAAGTTTAACGGAGGGATTAACGGGCAAATATTATTTAACACTTAATGGGTAAAACTAACGACGTTAGTGCTCAGGGATGATTAATGCTAAAGGTTTGTGGACTTGGGGATGTTTAATGCTGAACGTTTGAGATATGGATGATTTTTGCGAAAATACACAAACCACAGGGATGATTTTTGCAGTTTACTCTAATTAAAAATAATATGAGGGTATAAATGTCCAAACACTCATATTTTGAGTGTCCCAATCATATTTGAGAGTGTACAAATCATCTTACATCTTTTATTTGTCTTTAATTTGTTAAACAGGATTCCTTCTTTAGTCAATATTTAAGGCTAGCTAAGGTGTCACATATGTAACCCTGAACTGCCCGATCTTCAACTAAGGTTCAGAAAGTATAAAAGACGTACATTTGCTATTCAATGAGCACTTGCTCAGATTTTGTAGTCGAGAACTATTGATTGGAGGGGTTTCACCAGATTATCTGAATTAACTCGATCTTGATTTGATATGCCTTTTTAATTTACTAACAGTTCACCTACTGTTCAACGGCCCTTTGGCAGCCTTCTTTGACATTGCCATCCGTCTTGGTGTAAGGGTATTATATATGAAGCTTCATTAACTAAATGAAAAAGTGTTAATCTGCTTGTTTAATGTGCTTAACAATATTTAGGCTAATATTGTTTTTTACTTGGGTAACTTTAGGTTGTGCACAGTGGTGACCTCCACTACAACAAATTTGTCATTTCTACACATTTTTTTCTTCGCACTCTATGAATCGTGAACTTTTTTTTTAAATATTCACACTTAAGAGTGTGAATAATTGTTTCAAAATCCTCACACTTAAAAAGTGTGAAGAATTTTAATCTCACACTTAAAAGTGTGAATAATTATTTTAAAATCAAAATCATCACACTTAAAAGTGTGAAGAATTAATTCAAAAAAAAATAATTACACTTAAAAGTGTGAAGAATTGTTTTAAAACCCTCACACTTAAAAGCGTGAAAAATATTCATAAAGCTTCACCTATAAATGTGTGAAAATATTTGTTACAACCAATTGGTTCACAAGCATACAAGTGTGAACTATTTTATTCTTCACACTTTAAAATGTGGCTACATGCTCTAATAAGTGTGAGCAAGTTACTATTTTGTTGTAGTGTAGCTGGGTCACTTGTGTCACGTCAGCTTTTTCTCTCCGACGACCTGACGACTACCTAGTTGACACAGTGGTGACATAGTTAATATATTATTATTATTATTATTATTATTTAAATTCAAATATTTTTTAACAACAAAATTAAGGGTCCGTTTGGTTTGTAAACGAGGTTAGGATTTGGATTTGAATTTGGATTATGATTTGGATTTGGATTTTGATTTCGATTTGATTTAGGAGAGAGGAAATATATTATAAAATAAATATGTTATTATTTTATTTAGATATGTATAGAAATATAAAAAGAGAATGTGAGAGGAAGAAAATAAAAAAATATATAAAACAATGGGACCAACATAAATAAAAAGAAATTCGGCCTCTCCCTTGGGTTTCTCTCTCATGTATCATTTGAGCATCAAAACTATTTTTAAATCTTGAAAATTGAACCAAACAAATATTAAATAGGATTGATGCTAAAGTTGAGCCCCAAAATAGTCAACCAAACGGACCCTAAACTTCATTAATAAAAATAATTAAATATTACAACAATAATTAAAAACTTAAACTAGTAAAACGTGTTTTGGGTTGGTATTTATAATATTGTAAAAGCGGTAAAATTTTAATTTTAATTTTTTTTTGCCAAACGGTCTAAAAATAATGCAAGTTGTGAGTTAAAATAGTCGGTCGTGTAGGCGAACTAGTTCGCCTTTTCTTCCCTCCCCAACCGAAGTCAACCTTGCTCCGGCCTACAATGGTCACAACCGACTAAATGGTCGGTCGACCGAGTATACCCAACCGACCACTGTCCACAGACTTATAGTATCAATTTGTAAAGTTGCTATGGCTTAACATGGCTTTGGTCATAAGGTACGTACTGTGTTAGCTCGTAAAGGTTGTTGCTACGCACGACGAGTTAATTGGAATATCTTGTTATCATGTTTGTTTATAAATACACTAGGGGTTTTAGTTAGAAGCCCCAAATAAATTTCAGTAGTTGCGAGAATATTTCACCAAAAACCGAATATCATAATTGTCAAGTAGCCGGTCAAAGAGAATATAGTGTGTTGACCTTGCTTACAAGTTGTGCAAAATGCAATGTTTACAAGTTGCAAGTTGATTATAAAGGATCAAATGAAATTCTGAAGGTATTTATATATTTATTTAATGGGTGAAGGCTGAGAATACGTAACAAACTTTCTCAAATATACCGAAGTATGTAACATACAAATTTTATTATTTATGTACGTAAAGAACTTTCAAATTTTGTTCAATGTACGTAATATTGACAGGTTACCAAGTTTTAAAGTTACAACATTGGTCCCTGTCGTTTGCATTCACTTTCACCGTTAGTTATTTGACATTTTTTCACTTAAAAAAATTACAGTAACGGTCCTTGTAGTTTGCTTTGACTTTCACCATTAGTCCTTTGACTTTCATCTTTTTTATATACGTTTTTTACAGCGTTTTTTACACATTTTTATACACATTTTTATACATGTTTTTTACACGTTTTTATACACATTTTTTACACATTTTTATACACGTTTTTATACATGTTTTTTACACGTTTTATATGTAATGCGTTTTATACACTTTTTATACACATTTTACACGTTATTATACACATTTTTATACCGGTTTTATGTATGTTTTTTATACACGGTTTTATGTACCGTTTTTTATACGTTTTTACATGTTTTTATACACGTTTTTATATACGTTTTTATATCGTTTTATTATATACGTTTTTACATGTTTTTATACACGTTTTTTACACGTTTTTTATACGTTTTTACATGTTTTTATACACGATTTTACGCACGGTTTTATATACGTAAAACGTTATATAAAAAAGATTGTAAAAAGTATAAAAGTATACCGTGTAAAAAACATGTATAAATGTATATAAATGTGTATAGGAACGTGCATATATTCATGTAAAAATTATATAAAGAGCGTGTGTAAAATAGTGTATAAAAACATGTGAAAAAGGTGTATAAAAACATTAATGTAAAAAATCATGTATATAATGTGTAAAAATGTGTATGAAACAGATGAAAGTCAAAGGACTAACGGTAAAAGTAAAATCAAACCGTGTATAAAAACGTGCATAAAAACAAGTAAAAAACGTATATAAAAACGTATTTTAAAAATATGTATAAAAATGTGCAAAAAAAGGTACATAAAACTGTGTATAAAAATGTGCATAAAACGAGTAAAAAACGTGTATAAAAATGTGTAAAAAACATGTATAAAAACATGTAAAAAAAAGTGTGAAAAACGTATATACACCCGTATATAAAAACGTGCATAGAAATGTGTAAAAAAACGTGTATTAAAACATGTAAAAAAAGTGTATAAAAATGCGTAAAAAATGTATATAAAAACGTGTGTGAAAACATGTTTAAAAACGTGTATAAAAACGTGTATGAAAAAGATGAAAGTTTAAGGACTAACGTTGAAAGTCAAAGCAAACCACATGGACCATTACTGTAACTTTTTTAAGTGAAAAAATGTCAAAGGACTAACGGTGAAAGCCAACGCAAACGGCAGAGACCATTATTGTAACTTTTTTAAGTGGTAATCTGTCAATATTACGTACATTGGTAAAGATTTGAAAGTATATTACGTATGCGGAGATTAAAATATGTATGTTACGTACATTGGGTAATTTGAGAAAAGTTCGTTACATGTATTCAGCCTTCACCCTTATTTAATAATCAATTGTTCACAGGTTAATAACAATATTTGAGTTTCTTAAAAAAGTAATTAGAGGCAATAGTTGGTTGCGTATTATATGCTATTCCATGGAAATTTGGGATTATCACGTGTGTCGTCGTGAAGAAATTGACAGGAAGCTTGGTTAAAGTTAGCCAAAATTCTTAGATATCATGTTTTTAACATATAAGAAAGGAATCAAACTCTAGATTTGTTTAAATTATAATATAATTTATGGATACCGTTCTAAACTTCCAATATTTTAATTTGGAAAAAAATCAGTTTGTAAAAGATAAGGTTAGTGGAAATTTAAGAGTTTTGCGTATGGACATGGACTAAAGCTGAATCCACTGCACATATGCCTTAATTTGTCGAGGCTTCGTTGTCTCCAATGGTAATTGCTTAGGATGGTGTGGTTTGTCTTGATATTGGGTGTGTACTGTATATTTGAGTTTTCAAAGATGTGATTTGTATCTTAAATGAAGTCTTATGTTACTTCTTATATTGATCTTAATGTTTTTGTTGAGTCATTTTAGCGTCTAGCAGTTTTTGAATATATTTGAAAATAAAATAATCTAAGTATAACACATCCATTGAGGAATACTTAGCATGACTATTTCTATGTTCTTGAAGACAAAGAGTATCCACTTCAGTATTGATGTGGTTTAGCTACTGAGGTACAAGTCTCAAAGAAGGTATTCAGTTCACTAATGTTTGACAATGCCTCACTGAACGTTTTATGATCTCCTCGTAACCTAAGATACTTAGAAAATAATCACGTGTATCTAAAAGGTCAAAAGCGGGAAAATCTACGAAAGCATAAAGGGATAAACCAAGTCTTCATATGACTCAACACATTTCCCGAGTTGTTAAAAAGGTGTAACAATTACCAACACTATTCTTTAAAGGAAAGTATATCCCTTACTTAAAATAGAAGTAATTAATGCATACATTACCTAACCATTAAACGCTTAACATATGTAAAGTAGGACCCTTTGAAAACCTAAATTCTCTGCTATAAAAGAGAATGTTTGTAGTAGAGTAAATATTACCTTTTGCAATTAATGTGAAACACATTCAAAAGCATTTACTCCTTGAATTGAACTTAGGCCGCTAAACTTTTTAGCGAGTAGGTTTATATTCATGCTTAAACCTCAACTTAGGTTTTTTGTTTATATTTGATAGGAGATCACCTCAATTGTCATTCACCTAAGATTGTTATACACAAACAATCTTGGTCAAATTCTTTGATTAATTTATAATAAGAATTTTAAACGTTGAAAAACCTATTGTGTAAATCTTGTTAAACTGTTTCTGCTTGTGATTTATAAAAATGTTTTAAAAAACATTTGTTAATATGGAGAGGATTTTATAACTTAGTTATCTTGTTATAATCACTCTAAAAGGATGATTACCGTCATTTTATACATTCTAGACGTGTTATCATTGATTTATATGTATAGGGGAGGGTTAAACTAAAACTTTCATCCAACTTTGTCTGTTTCCACGTTTTCCCGTTCCAATGCTTTATTCTCACTATCATGCAAATACAAAGTAATTAAGTACCAAATATCTATAAAATTTGATAAAATAAAGCAATAAACATAGGATATTTATAACCAAAAGGTGATATTATTTGATGTTATCAATTATTACCAAGAACACCACTTTGAAGGAGAAATTAGAGGAGAAGGCTTGATAAACCTTTGATACAAACACCCCTTCGCACTATACCAGCACCACCACCATCTTAGCTACGTTTTTCAGTGACCAAACACCATTTCCAGCCCTCATCCTCGCATTTCCAAAACATAAGAACAAACACACTTGGAGAATTCACCATAATTCTCTAATGAACTCCACTTAAAACCTATTGCCAAACACTCTTTTTTCTATGTATTATTGTTAGAGTTGCTGAATTTTTAGAAGATAGGTGACGTATCTTGGGTTAATTCAGATGCTTTGGGTTAAGGGTTGCTACTGGAATCATAGGCTTAGAGCATTAGTTCTTGGATACTAGTTGGTATTTGTTTTGTAAACACTTGCTTTTGCAAATACTTGGTAACTTTCCGATTTATATTTTTATGAAGTATTATGAATTTACGCGTTATAATATGTTTGTCATGATATTCACTTTTTGGTGCAGTCGTTTTATGTTTGTTTGGGCAATATTTGAAGTATGATATAGAGTGTTTGGATATATGCTTATTGTTGTTTAATGAAATGGTAAAATATAATTTACTTTGTAATCGTACAATGGATTGCACTCTTTGATCAAAATCTACTTGAGTCGTAGATTGGACACTTATAAGAACTTATGATGGCCTGAAATAAGACAAAGAAACAAGCTACATTAGTCTGAGCGCAGGGGCAGACCCTGTGAATCAGCTCCAGCGTAAGAGTAAGTCATCGGATCATGGGTAAATGTGTTCGTGAGAGAGAGAGAGAGAGAGAGAGAGATGAGTGATGACATACCTAAAATGCAAGAATGAGATGGGTATTTACAAGTATGACCTAGAAAAGACCCCGATCATGCACGTGTCTCAACCATATTAGTTGTAGTATAGCACATTCGCACAAGCCAATAGGAAGGCTTCGAGTATAGGCTACGAGATCGTGCCTTTGTGCTGTTGTCGCATATACGGGAATATAGGAAACATGTTATTCGTAGTAGGGTCCACAACATATTCTATGTTTGTCATTTATTTCTGGAGCCTTGATCTCTTTGGATGTTAGGACTCTCAGAGGCTCAGGTTTCATGAGATGGTCTCATGTGTATTGGCAGATTCATTTACGGTAACCTAGTAGGCTTTACGCTAATGAGCACTTTGAGCATCATGTGTGTATCATTTGGAGGCTAGGTTCCGGCTGTAGCTGGTGTTATATAATCACTAAGTATATAGATCGAAAGGATACTTATGAATTCATGTTCAATCATTCCATGTAATATATTGATTATAACAAAGTCTATAAGTCAAAATGATTCGTTGTTATTGATTGGTCAGGACATATTATATCTTTGACTACCGTTATTTGTAACTTATGTGAAACTGATTTATAAAGTTATAAACACTATCCGTAACAATTTTATATCTTAGTGATCATGCCTAAACAAACATGCTTTAATCCATTGCTTTAATTACATTTTTAATCACTTTCTTATTAAGTTTTGATATATACACGTAGGTTAATTTGATAAGTGACAACTGAATTTACCTTGCACCTTAACTTACTTTATGTGAAATCTTGCAATTCTCTTGGGATGACCTGGACTTTCCTAGGCTATCCTATACACGAAATGGTATACTTGCCCATGTTGTGTTTTAGTGCAAAACAATATTTCTAGCATGTAAATTTAAGACTTGTAAAACGCATATTAAAGGAACAACAAGTGGCATCATAGCGGTTTTATTTATAAAACCTCTTTAATAATCCATTCAAAAGTTTTTAAAATCAAGATTTTAGCATGTCAACATTTTATGTGCCTTAATTTTTATACTTAAAGAGTAGTTGTTACGTATCTACTGCTCCTAAACCGAAATTGACAAATTTATCAAATGAAAGAAAATGTTTGGTTTGCTTTGGCTTTAGTGTATGGAAATAGTATATAGTATATGTCAATAGTAAACTATCTTTGACTTGGCATAGCTTTACTCATAAGGTAGTGGGGTGAGCAAATCCATCGGAAAATCGATTCGAACCGACAAATCGACCAAAACCGGAATGAATCGAACCGAACAGAACTTTTTTGGTTCGGTTTCGGTTTTGTATATTTATTTCGGTTTTTGTCGGTTTCGGTTTGATTCGGTTTTTGTCGGATTTTTCGGTTCGAAACCCAAAAACCGACCCGAACCGAGTTATTCTGTTCGGTTTCGGTTTTGATATCTATTTTTCGGTTCGGTTCTCGGTTTGAGTTTTTTCCTTTTTCGATTTTCGGGTCAGGTCGGTTTTTGTCGATTCAGGTCGTGTTTGACACGATGCTCACCCCTAGTACTGCATGTGTCTGGCTAATAAGTTTGTTGCTACGCACAGCGAGTTGGAATATTTGTTATCATTTTGGTTCATAAATATATATACAAGCGGAATTAGTTAGAAATCCAAATAGACAATGGTTGTGTAAATATTTCACCTAAAACCGATTATCATAATTGTCAAGTACCCGGTCAAACAGAATATAGTGTGTTGACCTTGCTTACAAGTTATGTAAAATGCTCATGAGTCTCATAGTGTTTTCAAGTTTCAATTTGATTATTAAAGATCAAAAGGTATTCTCAAGGTTTTTAAAAATGTATTGTTTTATAAGTTAATAACAATGTTTGAGCTTTTTTAATAAAGTAAGAGTCAATAATTAGTTATGTATTATCATACGTATTATATGCAATTCGATGGATATATATATTGGGCTAATAACCTATTAAAGCATCATACTTGTCACAAATGTCAGTTCGACGTAGCGAACAAAAAAAATAGCTCTTCTAGACATTAAACTTAACATTTTTGTCTTCAATTGAGTATTATGACCATTTTACCCTTCCAAATTACATAAATGGTCCCTGTGGGTTTGCGAAAATTGCATCCATCGTCCCTAGGCTAAATTACATAAATGCTCCCTGTCGTTTGGAAAAAATTGAGTCCATGGTCCCTTACAACAATTACATCAGTTCACATAACGGATTCCATAACTACAAAAACAAATCAAAAACATCTGTTTAAAACCAAACAAGGACCACAGACATATATACAAAGGTACAATGTAAACCTCTGCAAAGGACCTCAGACATATATTCATGGATTACCACAGATATATATTCATGGATTAACACAGAGGTACCATGTAAACCTCTGCAAAGGACCACAGACATATAGTGTTACTAATCATACCTTCAAATGCAAAAAAAATAATAGTTAGTTATGATTTGCAATAAATCTATAATTTCAAGACTTACTTCACTCTATATCAATATGAAAAATCACCACCGAGCAAGTACAGATAACTATAAGAAAACTAAAGACGCTATAAAGTTTTCGTAACAAACTAATAGCAGTGTCGTCTAAACCTAGCAGTAGCACGATAAACGTCGAGCATTTGAATCAATTGATTTCCTTGTGGTTTGAACAAAAAGAATCAGACTGAAGCCATAGTAAGAGATAATTGATCAGGGTATTTCTTCAATGTCATAACCTGAAAAATAAAAGCCAAATGTTTAATAGTGTAGAATACACCAATGCATCATTATCTTGTAAAATCAAATTTTAGATGGTTACCTGAAGGATGTAAAAGCTCGCCCAACACAAGCAGCCAACAGTGATCATGACCGCTCCCTTGATATGGTGATCTTGAGATACCGTGGAAGGTGCTTGAGGGTAGGGCTGTAATCAATTCAAGCTTTTATCAAGCAACTTGAGCTCGAGCTTGAGCTTGACTCGATCAAACCAAGCTTTTATCAAGCTCAAGCCCAAGCTCAATCCCAATAAATTGGCTCGAAACATATAACAAGCCAAGCTCAAGCTTTTTATAGCTTGGCTCGAGCTTTTATCAAGCCTTAGTATATATATTTTTTTAAATTAAATTCATATAAGTAAATAAGGGCTAATTTGAATATTATTTTAATTATAAGGATTTACTTCATAAAGAATTATTTAATATACTCTTGAAGGACTTTCATATGGTAAATAAAGTTGTAATTATCTGTAACATCGATATCTTAGGCCAGTGATGTTGCTTACTTGCTTTATATCTAGAAGCGAATACAAAGTTCTAGTTATGAATCGTGAATATTAATAGACCAAATTATATACTACTATTAGATAATTTTAGCTTTTGTTTATACTTAGTATATCGATGACAACATTAATTAGTACTTTGGCTTATGTTTTATTCTAATGTTGGACTTACTACGAAAATGTTGTTGTTGGTTTTATTACTGTTAAATTAATTTAATTTGGTTTTCAAATGTGGTTTTAGTTTATATTACTTTATAAATATATATATTTTGATGACTTTGTCTATCAAATACAATATTTTCGTATACATTCAAGCTTTTCAAGCCAAGCTCAAGCCTTGATGATTAAAGCTTGACAAGCTATCAAGCCAAGCTCAAGCCTACTATTTTTGTTTCAAGCCAAGCTCAAGCCTTGTCGAGCTCGAGCTCGGCTTGACTCGATTACACCCCTACTTGAGGGTGGTGAACCGTGCTCACATTGGTCCATGGCAATGGGATTGGTGGCCCATAGACAAGGGTCATAACCATGGTTCCGCCTACTGTCACAAGGGTTCCTATGATCTTCTCCTGGCTATGCAATCTTCTTATGTTAACCTGCTCAAGCCTACCAAAGATAAACAAATTATGAGTCTATCTAGTTGCATATATCCACACTTTCGTTTGTATGTTAAGATCGTATTGTACCTGAATATCCACGCCATGAAAAACGTCAAGGCAGGGAGAATGTTACACATTGCTATGGTGAATGTAGCAGTTGTGTACTACACTCCGGTATAATACAATATTTGGTCCAAAACACGCCTAAATTCACAAATATACTGTTAGCTAAAAACGTAGAATGCAAGTAAAATTTAAACAACATGATATTGTAATGTAATTTGGCTCTTGTGCATACTCTAATTGTGCAAGCAACGTTATCTTCAAGAACACATACAATGTCATCTCAGGTCGCAGTTTCCTGTAACGTTTTTATACAATTTAATAATCATGATAACATGCAAGTGTTATATAACATTACAACTTATAAAATACATGTGTGACATTGCAATGCGTCGCTATAATGATTTTTCACCTTTCAAAATACAGAGCGAAAGGGCCAAAAGTGATGACTGCAGCAAGGGCCACATACATATATTCATGGATTAACACATAGGTATCGCTATACCAAAAATATCCATATCAATCCCGTTTATAACCACATCCATGCTTCTCTTCACGGTTTTTGACGACCAGAAGGATTCCCTTGGCTTCTTAGCTCTCGGCTGTTTGGGATTAGCAACTGCTGACCCGGATCTTCTCTTCAACTGAACACCATTACCAGATCCACCACTCCCACTATCCCCACCACCAGACGCAAAGATTCGGTATGTCAAATTCATCAATAGCATAAAAAAATCAAATTAACAATAAATGCCCTGATTTGCAATAGAAACAATCAGATTTTCAAAATATACGAAAATGCACAATTAAATACCCCCATTTTAGGATTTGAACAACCAAAACTTCAAATTAAACTACAATCTATAACTAAAACCCGGAACTTCACGATTCAATAATAAAATTTACGCCAAATTTTCACCAGAAAAGCTTTAACCATAGCAAATAAGCTCATAAGCCCACATATAAGCAAACAAACACCCTAAATGTTCGATTTAAACCCAAATTTATAGGAAAAAGCCCTAATTTCAGCTACTGGAATTAATTGTGCAACTAAACCCAATTCTAGCATTTCAACAATCAAATGCTCGAATTAAACCAAACACACAATAAAAAAAAAATAAAAGCCCTAATTTTATCAATTAAACCAAAATATAAAGCCCAAAATTTATCAATTGAACAATCAAAATGTCTATTTAAACACAGCAAAAACCCTAAATTTACCAATTGAACAATTAAATTTCCCCCAAATGAAAAAATAAAAAACCCTAATTAAATTTCCCCTGATGGCGACGGCTGTGACAATGGTGGTGGCGTCGGCCAGTGGAGGAGTATAGAGGGTGACGGCGCGGGAATGATGGTGTACGGTTAGATGGCGGCGACCAGAGAAGAGAGGAGGGGATAACAGATGCGTTATACTTGTGTTTGTTAAATTGCGTGTCACACCCCCAAATTACCTGTTTTGCAGCGAAATGGAATACCTGGGGGATGACTGTCATAGCATCAAAGTTACAGTTATACCGAACGACCTAAAGTGTCGTTTTGAAAATATCGTTTGATTAAGTAAAATAAACAGAGTTTACAAAACATAGGTCCCAAAAGATTTCCAAAGTACTAAAATGAGTTTGTTACAATCAAACGACAGTTAAGTGCATAAAATATATGTGAGACGCGTCGTCACCGCGACTCTATGATAAGTCCACATGCATGCCATGAAGTGAATGCCTTAGATACCTGAGATAAAACATGCTAAAAGTGTCAACACAAAGGTTGAGTGAGTTCATAGAGTTTGGTTGAATTGTAAAGCCTTTAAAGAACGTTCATGCACGTTTCATATAATATGAAAACTCTTAAGAGAGAGTCTAAGTTTTTGGTCATTGAGAATAGTCCGCAAAGCAAAGGCATTGTAAATCCACTCAGTTCCAAGTTCCGCCCATACAAAACTTGCAACCTGTGTGTTCACAACCCATTGCACAAAAATAGTATGTCAAGTAGTCAAGTATACGTTGTCATAATTGTTCACAATATAGCACCACGTATATAATAATGTATGCCAAGCAAAGCCCCTAGAATAAATAATATGCATCCCGTAACATAGTGAACGAGAGGTTGGCCGACCTCTAATAGCGCTATCCATACTACCTACTAATAGGAGACTAACAATGCGAATGTACGAACGGTACATCATACAACTATTATATACAATTAAGAATACTCCGAACATGGGAGAATTTGCACTGCTCCGAACAGGGGAGACTTGGTATTGCTCCGTTCACATAGGGAGACTTTAGGATGCTCCGTTCACATAGGGAGACTTTGCACATAGCACATACGGTTCAATAAGTTCAAACAAATCATAAGTTCATATTTAAGTTCAAGAGTTCCATTCAAAAGTTCGTAATTAAGTTCAAGAGTTTAAGTCGAGTTCAAAAGTTCAAAACAGTCAAAGAGCTCAAAACATATCGAAAGGTTCAAAATAGTCAAAGTGTTCAAAATCACGTCAAACAAGTTCAAAATATATCAAAAGGGTCCTTTACAAGTTAAAAGAGTTCAACTATATGTCAAAAGGTTCAAATCAAGTCCAAAGTGTTCAAATATATGTTAAAGGGTCCAAATCAATTTAAAAGAGCTTAAATATACGTGTCAAAAGGTTCAAAATCAAGGAAAGTGATTCAAATAATAGCGTTCATAACATAGTAATCAATTTAGTTCGGGCATAATCTACTTACTAGCATAAGTAGTGAAACAAGAGTTATTTAAGTTCATATAAGTGTAAAGTAAAAGCAAGTAGTTGAGCATGTATCTCCCCCGAAGAGTTTATAAAACAATTAAACGATTAAAAGTGGGGCTACGAACTCACCTGATGCAATGATTATGATGACAAAGTGGATACACTGAAATGAGGTGCAATTCTCTATCTGCAACCTAATATGAATGATATGTTCTAATGTAAGTCATGAAATAATGTCGTGCATGCAAACTCATATGATATCCATACCACTTGTACATTTTGAAAATAAAGTTTATCGTCGAAAAATAATATACTTTAACAACTCATGAAAATGACTAAGTAGCCTCATAAAGCTAGTTAGTAAATAGTGTATATCAAGTGTTAAGAAACAAACTCAATGGTTTTAGAAAGCTTGTAACATTATCTAAAAGTCATAACACTGAACTTTTATCCGTACTAGTTCCGATCATAAAGAAAAATAATGGTGAAGTGAGGTAGTCGAGCTAAAAATGTAGTTTATGGGTAGTTTTCGGGAAAGTTTGAGTGATCGAATATTATTCGTTACAACTTCGTTTGACGAACGGTTGAACATTTTGGAAAATAGGCCAGGTGAACTCACTTTTACTTGTAGACATCGTTATCTCAAAAGTATTCTATCGATATGAAAAATGGCTCCAAACATGGTCACTTGCGATAACTATTTTGGTCTAGTAAAAATATGTAAGTGTTATTACTTGTGAAAATAAGTACGATAGCCATATTTAAAATGCGTATAGCTTAGTCGTTATAAGTCCGTTTTCTACGTTTTATATATCCTTAGTTTCGTGTCAATGTATACTAATATATTTTTTATAAATCGACTCATTTAGATAATGCTTAAAACTCGTTTTTGCCCCTTAAATAACCCTTGACAGCTTGTATTTTTCAGAAAATTAGTTTTCGTCGTTAAACTTGAAAATAGCATAACTTCTTCGTTATAAATCCGTTTTGACCCGTTCAAGCGATCACGGTTTCGTTTTAAAGTCTATTTTCTGAAAACATAACCCAAGTTAATCCATGACCTGTCGAAATTTCCAGATTTTACAATTTTGGACAGACCTCAATCTTGTGTTGTCGAAAATGATTTTTCTAGTTCAAAGCTTGTACTAAACCATTCCAATCAACACCAAAGCTAATCTAAACCTACCATACACCTTCTTAGGGTGTCATGGGTTCCTAAACTTCACCCACAATGATAGGTTTCATAAGTACACTAATTATAACATTTATGTTCTTGAAATTTAACAAAACTTGTAATAAGTGGTATAAATACATAAGAATACTTGCATGATTAGTACTAGAAATATGAAATAGATCAATAATAGGTATTGTAAGATTATAAAAAATATTTAGAAACTTACTTGAGTGATTATGAGAAATTGGTGATGAAAAACTTAATTAAACTTCAAGGTTTTAATCCTAAACCTTAACTAGTACTCAAATGGATCTTGAATATACTTGATCTTGAAAAATATTTGGTTTCTCCTTCTTGTTCTTGCCTTGGCCGGTTTTCAATCAAAGAAAAGGAGTGGATTTACTTTGTTTCACCTTTTGTATGTGTTATCTAAGTGTTTTAAAAAAATAAAACTCTTGTATATTTGCAAATATCTAGCAAATTTTGTGTAGGTGTACATTATGATTAGGATATTTTATAAATGGATGACTTGTAGGGGAGGGTAAAGCGGGGGGGGTGAAAGTATTTGGTGTATTTTTGATAGTAAAATGTAATTAAAGTTAAATATAATGTGTATTTGGTACATGTAATTAATTATTTAGTGTAGCGTTAACTAGAAATCGATTTTAACGGAACCAAATAAAATATATCGAAGTCATAAAAATTATAAAAATACATTTCTCGCAAGTATTGAGTGAAATAATAATTATCGATTCGAATTCTACGAAAAGTAAATATTTATATAATACAATTTATATACAAAATAAATTCAAAACATCGGGTAAACTTATAATATAATTTTTATAGTCTTAAAATGAGTATAAAAATATATCGAGAATAATTTTGGAAGTGTCGAATCAATTATTCAAAATAAATGATCGTGCGATAGCGTTTATTTAATAGAAAAATATACGTTACTGAAATATGCAAACCCATGCATGAACTAATATTAAAATGATATTACGGATGATATGTATACTAACTCATGTCTATATAAAATGATCTCAATGATGTTCCATGAATATGCGGCTTAACCTCACGGTTAGCGAATTTGATACCGTAAACCTAGTTTACGAAAAATGATGAATAAAAATCATGAATATAAATTTTTCTCCGGAATGAATAGTGTTTTTTGAATAGTAAAATTTTGAAATAACCTCTCAAAATATCATATCGACTTCAAAAACGATGAATAGTAAAATTGAATAGTAAATTCAGAGATGAATAGTAAAATTTTTTAAAGTTTGCAAAATGACCGAAAATTGAGAATTGTAACATTCTTCCCCTGTTAAAGGAATCACGTCCTCGTGATTCAATTATTGATCAATATAGTCCGAATCTCGACAAGGGTTCTAAAAGTTCATGCTCGTGTGTATAGTCTAAATGATTATGTCAATGCTCATGCACATGGGTTTCTCATCCAACTAGGTACGTTCTTGTGCTATCGTGACTATATCCCATTCTAAAGACATGCTCTTTTATGATTAGGTTTGATGAGGCAAGCTTTCCCATTCTCGAGCAAAACCCTCAAAAGACTTTTAGGTAACCGATTTTTACTTAATCTCACAACTCATCAAACAAGAACTGTCATGAGATTAGGCTAAATCGGTTTGAGTAACAACTTGATTCTAGCTTGATCTTTGCAACTTATCAAACAAGAACTGTCACTCAGATCAAACTGGAAACAAGTGGTTTGAAGAAAATCTTTTGAAAAATTGGCTCGATTACGGAATTGCTTACACATATGAGACTACTACTCCCTTCATTGCATGATTCTTCCTGAATTAGACATAGGTGATCAGGCTATGTATAATTTAGGAGTAACTATGCAATGCTTGGACTAATCGACTCATATGATGTTTGGTGTTGAGTCAACTGATAATGTGCGTATAAAACCATATGTATAATGAGTATGCACTTATAATGATATGATGGGATGCTATGATGATGTAGTTATAGTCTAGGGTCAATGATGCAACCTAGTTCTCTATAACCGTTGCTCTGATACCAATCTGTCACACCCCCAAATTACCTGTTTTGCAGCGGAATGGAATACCTGGGGGATGACTGTCATAGCATCAAGGTTACAGTTATATCGAACGACCTAAAGTGTCGTTTGATTAAGTAAAATAATCAGAGTTTACAAAACATAGGTCCCAAAAGATTTCCAAAGTACTAAAATGAGTTTGTTACAATCAAACAAAAGTTAAGTGCATAAAATATATGTGAGACGCGTGGTCACCGCGACTCTATGATAAGTCCACATGCATGCCATGAAGTGAATGCCTTAGATACCTGAGATAAAACATGCAAAAAGTGTCAACACAAAGGTTGAGTGAGTTCATAGAGTTTGGTTGAATTGTAAAGCCTTTAAAGAACGTTCATGCACGTTTCATAAAATATGAAAACTCTTAAGAGAGAGTCTAACTTTTTGGTCATTGAGAATAGTCCACAAAGCAAAGGCATTGTAAATCCACTCAGTTCCAAGTTCCGCCCATACAAAACTTGCAACCTGTGCGTTCACAACCCACTGCCAAAAGTAGTATGTCTAGTAGTCAAGTATACGTTGTCATAATAGTTCACAATATAGCACCACATATATAATAATGTAGGCCAGGCAAAGCCCCTAGAATAAATAATATGCGTCCCGTAACATAGTGAACGAGAGGTTGGTTGACCTCTAATAGCGCTATCCATACTACCTACTAATAGGAGACTAACAATGCGAATGTCGAACGGTACATCATACAACTATTATATACAATTAAGAATACTCCGAACATGGGAGAATTTGCACTGCTCCGAACAGGGGAGACTTGGTATTGCTCCGTTCACATAGGGAGACTTTAGGATGCTCCGTTCACATAGGGAGACTTTGCACATAGCACATATGGTTCAATAAGTTCAAACAAGTCATTAGTTCGTATTTAAGTTCAAGAGTTCCATTCAAAAGTTCGTAATTAAGTTCAAGAGTTTAAGTCGAGTTCAAAAGTTCAAAACAGTCAAAGAGCTCAAAACATATCGAAAGGTTCAAAATGGTCAAAGTGTTCAAAATCACGTCAAACAAGTTCAAAATATATCAAAAGGGTCCTTTACAAGTTAAAAGAGTTCAACTATATGTCAAAAGGTTCAAATCAAGTCCAAAGTGTTCAAATATATGTTAAAGGGTCCAAATAAATTTAAAAGAGCTCAAATATACGTGTCGAGGGGTTCAAAATCAAGGAAAGTGATTCAAATAATGGCGCTCATAACATAGTAATCAATTTAGTTTGTGCATAATCTACTTACTAGCATAAGTAGTGAAACAACAGTTATTTAAGTTCATATAAGTGTAAAGTAAAAGCAATTAGTTGAGCATGTATCTCCCCCGAAGAGTTTATAAAATAAATAAATGATTAAAAGTGGGGCTACGAACTCACCTGATGCAATGATTATGATGACAAAAGTGGATACACTGAAATGAGGTGCAATTCTCTATCTGCAACCTAATATGAATGATATGTTCTAATGTAAGTCATGAAATAATGTCGTGCATGCAAACTCATATGATATCCATACCACTTGTACATTTTGAAAATAAATTTTATCGTCGAAAAATAATATACTTTAACAACTCATGAAAATGACTAAGTAGCCTCGCAAAGCTAGTCGTAAAATAGTGTATATCAAGTGTTAAGAAACAAATTCAATTGTTTTAGAAAGCTTGTAACATTATCTAAAAGTCATAACACTGAACTTTTATCCATATGAGTTCCGATCATAAAGAAAAATAATGGTGAAGTGAGGTAGTCGAGCTATAAATGTAGTTTATGGGTAGTTTTCGGGAAAGTTTGAGTGATCGTATATTATTCGTTACAACTTCGTTTGACGAACGGTTGAACATTTTGGAAAATAGGCCAGGTGAACTCACTTTTACTTGTAGACATCGTTATCTCAAAAGTATTCTATCGATATGAAAAATGGCTCCAAACATGGTCACTTGCGATTACCATTTTGGTCTAGTAAAAATATGTAAGTGTTATTACTTGTGAAAATAAGTACGATAGCCATATTCAAAATGCGTATAACTTAGTCGTTATAAGTCCGTTTTCTACGTTTTATATATCCTTAGTTTCGTGTCAATGTATACTAATATATTTTTGATAAATCGACTCATTTAGATAATGCTTAAAACGCGTTTTTTCCCCTTAAATAACCCTTGACAGCTTGTATTTTTCAGAAAATTGGTTTTCGTCGTTAAACTTGAAAATAGCGTAACTTCTTCGTTATAAATCCGTTTTGACCCGTTCAAGCGACCACGGTTTCGTTTTAAAGTCTATTTTCTGAAAACATAACCCAAGTTAATCCATGACCTGTCGAAATTTCCAGATTTTACAATTTTGGACAGACCTCAATCTTGTGTTGTCGAAAATGATTTTTCTAGTTCAAAGCTTGTACTAAACCCTTCCGATCAACACCAAAGCTAATCTAAACCTACCATACACCTTCTTAGGGTATCATGGGTTCCTAAACTTCACCAAAAATGATAGGTTTCATAAGTACACTAATTATAACATTTATGTTCATGAAATTTAACAAAACTTGTAATAAGTGGTATAAATACATAAGAATACTTGCATGATTAGTACTAGAAATATGAAATAGATCAATAATAGGTATTGTAAGATTATAAAAAATATTTAAAAACTTACTTGAGTGATTATGAGAAATTGGTGATGAAAAACTTAATTAAACTTCAAGGTTTTAATCCTAAACCTTAACTAGTACTCAAATGGATCTTGAATATACTTGATCTTGAAAAATATTTGGTTTCTCCTTCTTGTTCTTGCCTTGGCCGGTTTTCAATCAAAGAAAAGGAGAGGATTTGCTTTGTTTCACCTTTTGTATGTGTTATCTAAGTGTTTTAAAAAAATAAAACTCTTGTATATTTGCAAATATCTAGCAAATTTTGTGTAGGTGTACATTATGATTAGGATATTTTATAAATGGATGACTTGTAGGGGGGAGGTCGGCAAGAGGGGGGGGTGAAAGTATTTGGTGTATTTTTTATAGTAAAATGTAATTAAAGTTAAATATAATGTGTATTTGGTACATGTAATTAATTATTTAGTGTAGCGTTAACTAGAAATCGATTTTAACGGAACCAAATAAAATATATCGAAGTCATAAAAATTACAAAAATACATTTCTCGCAAGTATTGAGTGAAATAATAATTATCGATTCGATTCTGGCAAATTAAGTAAATATTTATATATAACAATTTATATACCAAAATAAATTCAAAACATCGGGTAAACTAATAATATGTTTTTTATAGTCTTAAAATGAGTATAAAAATATATCAGAATAATTTTTGGAAGTGTCGGATCAATTATTCAAAATAAATGATCGTGCGATAGCGTTTATTTAATAGAAAAATATACGTTACTGAAATATGCAAACCTATGCATGAATTAATATTAAAATGATATTACAGATGATATGTAGACTAACTCTAGTCTATATGAAGTGATCTCAATGATGTTCCATGAATATGCAGCTTAACCCCTCACGGTTACGCGAATTTGATACTCGTAAACCTAGTTTACGAAAAATGATGAATAAAAATCATGAATATAAATTTTTCTCCGGGAATGAATAGTGTTTTGTGAATAGTAAATTTTTGAAATAACCTCTCAAAATATCATATCGACTTCAAAAACGATGAATATTAAAACGATGAATAGTAACCGATGAATAGTAAATTCCCGAGATGAATAGTAAATTTTTTTAAAGTTTGCAAAATGACCGGAAATTGAGAATTGTGACATTGCGTTATACTTGTGTGTTAAAATGAGTTAAAGGATATTTATATACTTGGGACAATGTATGCAATTTTTAAAAATTTAAGGGTAAAATGATCATTACAAATTTATTTTACTCAATTGGAGACAAAAATGTCAAGTTTAATGTCTAGAAAAGCTATTTTTTTTGTTCGCTGCGTCGAACTGATATTTGTGACAAGTATGATGCTTTAATAGGTTATTAGCCTTATATATATTTGGGATTTCACCTTTGTGGTCCTGGTGAGATTTGACAGCAAGGTTGGTTTTTATTAGCTGAGGTTAGATTTCATGTTTTTAGCATATAGAAAGGAATCATGCTCTAGATTTCTGTAAATTATTTAGACTACATTATAATGAAGATTAACACTTCCCCCCTATTAAATTTTTAAGATTTTTTTAAATAGATTTTACATATTACAAGTAAATGATGAGTGCGTATTCACTCATCATTTTAGGTCAAATCTGAGCTGCAAAACATCTAAAAACACTCCGATATGCATCAAAATACTGAAAATATCTCAAAATTGTGTTTTATATGTTTGGATGCAAAATGTTTAAATCGGATGAAAAAGCGAACAAAGTTTGCACAATTGGCGGTTCAGTCCCGTCTTTCAAAATTGAGAAATAGTCCACGAGCACGTAATTTAAAAAGAAAAGTCACCAAAGGTCCTTTTGAAATCATAAGTTGTCATAATTAATCCTTTGGTGAAAAATTTCAAAAGTTTGAGAAATTACAGTTTTGATCCCTGGATTTTTAAAATTGTCAAATTTAATCCTTGGAATTTCAGTTTTGGCAAATTCAGTCCCTTGGTTTATTTGAGATTCTCAAGATTGGCCCTTGGAAAAGCATTTTCAGAATTTCATGAGTGGTCCTTGGATTTTCAGATTTTACATCTTTGGTCCCTTAAGTATTACATGGATCCTAAGTCTATACCTAAGTCCAAAATACTAACTAGGCCCAATTATAACCAAA
>OU343222.1:271997890-272083353 GCA_910596185.1 Chrysanthemum makinoi
TTAAGGAGATTTTATATCATGCTGGATGCGAGTTAGAGAAGTGTGGAGTGCACACTTGTTTGAGCTAATATGTTTCCACCACGATAAAGACGCATGGGTCAAGGGCAACGCCGTTGGGTCCCGCTCCCTGTGATCGAGCTGGCTTGTTTTATGGAGAACAGCGTCCCCAGATGGTTCGGGCAGCGCCCACCCAAACGTATATATTTGGTGCTCTAGATATGTACCGCTTTTCCCAACCAATGTGGATGTTGATAATAATTTTGCGATTGTTGGTTTTAAACCAACTTTAACGGCCTCAAATTGTCTAATAGAATTTGTTTATTAACATATTCACAGTCTCATTTAAACATACGAAAATTCACGCACTTCTTCTTTGTTTTGCATAGTTTTTTTTTGCGCATAGATACTAAGTGTTCTTCTTGAATTATCCCAATAACGATTTCGTGATATGCATAATGCATTAAAGGGTCAAAACACTTTATTCGGAGAGTGAACAATACGATTTGAGAATATATCAAAGATTATCATCACAACCTCTTCTCCCAATTTCTAACATTTACTCCTATGACTAATCCAAGTTTGGGACAACGTTATTGTTTCTCCACAAGGCTTACCTTGAGGGCTTAGGGTCAAATTAAATGTTATTATGATATTTCCAAATAGCTGAAAGAGAGTAGTTACAATAACCACATCAAAACAATTTTTTTCTGCCGAAGAAAGATATGTGTTAACGGCCTACCAGTTTAGATTTTCAAGTTTTTGGGTAGTTCGACCGCCCGCCACCACTTCGATACCAAGATCCATATATTGCGAGCAACAACACAATCAATGAAGAGATGCTTTGTAGTTTCAATATCATCATCACAAGTTGGGCATTGGATCGAATCAAAATTGATGCAACATTTAGTCTATCATAGGAGATACGCCACAAAAATATGTAGATTTCAATCGGCATAAACTTATTCCATCTGATCTTGTCATAACATATAGCATCTAGAATATTGAGAAATAATGTAGACAATTACAGATTCTAAATAGATTTCATATCAATTCTATCTCAATAATATATACTAGCTTGTTCATTTATTATTTTTTTATTTTTTTTTGTTGCGAATTGAGCATGTTTAGATCGTCCTTGTTTCATCTTGAAATTGTTGAACACTTTTTAATTTACCTTCGATATATGTATCTTTGACTAGCGAAGTAAAAACATCATCTTTGCGCAACAGCAACGATAACGGATGGCATGCACCGCTCAGATCCAAACGGTCTTAGGTCTGAATCAAATGCAATGCATGCGATCCGCTATATAGTTTATTCGCATTAGAGAACATCAGTTGCGCTTGATGATGTTTTCACTTCTCTAGTCAAAGATACATATATAGAGAGGTTAAATTAGAAAAGTGTTCAACTTAATTTTAAGAGGATTGAGACAAAGAAGACGATCTAAACATGCTTCACTAAAAAAAAAAAAGAAAAAAAAAAGGCTGCAAAAATTAAGCTCACAAAGCCAAGAGGAAACCTTAAACAGGAGTCTTTTAGAGTTGGGAAAGGGTTATAATTCATAACGACTTTAAAAATCATTATCTTCTACTCACTTATTGTCATAATATGACTGTTTTCATTTTATTCGATTATTTTCTCCGCGATCCGCCAGAATCGTCAATTTTAATCCGTTTTCATTTTAATCTGCCCGATAAAAACAGATAAAAACGGATAAAACCATTTTTATTATCCACGCCAACTTGCTTTATCCGTTTTATCTCGCTTTTATCCGGACATATTAAAATGATAACGGATAAAAATGGACGACGATTTAAAACGGATAAAAACCACGTAAATAACCGAATAAAACGAAAACGGTTATGTATTATGACAATAAGTGAAGTAGATAGAGCATAATGAATTTTTGTAAAGTACGTATGAATTTATAGTTTTTTCCTTTAGAGTTCAGCCGGTAATTCATAATCCGTTAAACAACTATTGGCCCAATTAAATTGAGCATCTTTTATGGGAGGTGATTTGTACACTTTCAATATTGATGGGACACTCAAAATATGAGTATTTGGACATTTATACCATTACAGGATAAACATAATTAAAAGAGTAAACTGAAAATCATCCCCTGTGGTTTGTGTATTTTTGCAAGAATCACCTACCTCAAACGTCAGCATTAAACATCCCCAAGTCCACAAACCTTTAGCATTAATCACCTCAACACTAACGTCGTTAGTTTTACCCGTTAAGTGTTAAATAATATTTGCCCGTTAATCCCTGCTAATACTTTTGTACCGTTAGTCCTCATTTTACGTTTCGTCTGTTTTTTACGCTGTCCGTTTTACTCGCTACCCCGTTTATATGTTTCGGCCCCGCTTTTTATCCGTGATAGTCCTTTATTTTTAATACGCTTACGTTTCGCCCGCTTTTTTACGTTTTCATCCGTTTTTTACGTATTCATCCGTTTTTTTACGTTTTTGTCCGTTTTTACTCGTTTTCGTCCGTTTTTATATGTTTCGTCCGCTTTTTATCTATTTTCGTTCGTTTTTTATATGTATTCACCATTTTTTTACGCATTACGGACGAAAATGGAGAAAAGTTTTGACTGATATGTGCTTAAACACATATATTTTGTTTATCAAAACTGACCCAAAATAACCAAGAAAGAGCCGTTTATTGCTAATATTTGTTGTTTTCTTGAGTTTGTGCTTGTGCGGAACGGATATATAAAACACACAAAAAGAAGCCAACCGCATCAAAACTCGAGCACGAGAGATTAAGAGAGCTAAAGTCGACGGAAGGTCGGATTTATGCAATTGTGAAGATTTTATTCTCCGAGGATGATTTTTAGAAGATAAAATCAAGTTTGAAGAAATGTCAAAAATGGCCCCTCAAGTTTCAACATTTGGCAAAAGTGATCCTTCAAGTTTCAAAAGTTGCAAATCAGCCCCTGGATTATTTGAAGAATGACAAGTGTAGCCCTTGAAAGACATTTTCAGTTTTGCAAGATTGGTCCCTCAAATTTCGATATACATCTTTAGTCCTTAATATGTCTTATGGGTTCAATATATGTCCTTGATCCAAGTCCAATATCCACGCCCAACTCTAACCACTTACCCGGTCCAGTGATCCAACCCCAATACCACGTTTTACTATCCAACCCGTTACCCATTTGGATCCCTGGTCAAACACCCAAAAACCCGGTCAACACATCTTGAAATATAATAAACTAAACCAACGCGCTTTCCCTTCTTTCCCCAATCAAACACCCTTTTACCCGTTTACCCAATTACCACCATTTACCCACAAATCATTTACCCAATCTAGTAACCTCGTACTAGAATCTTTCTAGAAGCCTTATCTGACAAACGACATGTCGATAAGTTTCCACGTGGCCCTTTCAAGCAAGCTTATTGGACGCAACACCTCATGGGATGAAATGGAAGCTAATGATTGGAGATGGTGACTTGGATAGGCTGAGGATAAGGATAAGGTTCTAGCCTTCTATCACGGATCCCAGCTCTTGAAGGACTATCATAACCTTTTGCTCACATTGTAATCGTTCCTTCCTTAGTTTCAAATTAGCTTATGTTTCACTTGGATTTTAATCTTTTCAGTTCGTTATAAATGTTTGCATAAAGCTTTGATTATGATAACTCAGTCCTAGTTCCTTTTTTTATCAGTTTTTAATCAAATATCTAAGTTTTAATTTAATCTTGCATTTCTAATTTTAGCACGCAATAAGCTGTTTTGAATATGGAATAAGCATCATTTTAAGCATAATGATACTTTAGTAGACTTAATTTGTGCCCTACACTGTTTCCTATACATCAATCCTCCACAAAGCTCATATCGGTCAATGAAAGTCAACTGTGGTTGAAATTGGTCTTGATATGGAGATGGGGTGATCTTAAGGCTGAGTTGGGTCTGATTTAGTGTTTGGTGTTGGATTTGGTTGATTGGACTGTTGTAATGCCCAACTTTTGGCGGACCTCAGTGAGTTTTATTCCATTTCATTCAAAACTGTCATGTATGCTAGAATCATTCTAGGTTGTATTAGTTCTTGATTGGAAGTTGATTTAATCCTAGACTTAGCATTATAGCTGTTTATTTTTCCTTTAGGTATCTAAAAGATAGATGATAGAAGTTAGTATTAACTGCTTATTAGAATAGTTATAAGGGTGTTTGGATTAGGCTTCTAAACCATGCTCTAGTGCTTGTTAGAGGTTAAGAACAGATGCTTTAGTTTTGATTAGTGATAAGTTACTGCTCTTTATTCTCAGTTTGTGCCTGTTTGTTTCAAAAGTCAAAGAGCATTCTAAAATCATTTTAACTTAAAGCTGTTAGGATCAAGGTTGTTAGAATTGCTCAAGATAGGTTTAGATATTCTTCTATAGCTTAATCTAATCTTATTTCATATCATTACATTGAATTCAGTCCATCATTTGCATTTAAATCTCACAAAATCAAACTTAATACTGTTTTCAAAAGTCAAAAACTATGTCAAAACCGTTTTTCTTCAAATATTGCAGCCTTTGCACAAGGTTCTATAGAGGTTATTAGAAGCTCAAATTTGGTCCAGTTGTAGTTTGCTTGGTGGTCTTGAAGACCACATATCTGGTTTTCACATAAGCCTCTCTGATAAGCCTGTGGATAAGCTCCAACAGGAGGGTCATACTGTTTGGGGTATAGAATAATCAGTTAGCTTAATCTTGGTAAACTGTTTATTAGAGGTTAGGGGTAGCTAGAATTAGTTGATAATAGTTAATTTTAGTATAATATAGCTTCTGTAGAAGTTTGGTGGCTTATTGTGCTAGTTTGCGTATTTTCTAGTGCTTATTTGCCATACATTCACTGCAGCTCTCATATCTTTCACATAAGCTATAGATTTTATATTTTTCATAGATTTAGAATGATATTTTAAATTTTACTGAGTTTTTTCATAATTTTAGTCACTGTTTGGTATTTTTCACAATTTAAACAGTTTTAGTAGTTATTTTTTAAATAGCTCTTATTACAAATAAATCACAAAAAAAGTTCCAAAAACATAAATTTTCATTTTTACTAGATTTGAGAAAATTAAAAAACAAAAAAACATTTTCCAGATTTTTTTTTAGTTTAAATTGTAATTTTAGCATTTAAATTAGTTTTTAATAGATTTTAATTCATAGAAAATAGAAAATCTTCTGAAAAATACAAAAATAGTTTTGAAAAGTCTTTTGAGTTATTTTAGATTTTTAGAAAATAGATTTAAAATTTCACACTTGCTTTCATAATTTTTAGTAATTTTAATTAGTTTTAAGAGTTTAAAATTAGTTTTTAATTCAAATAAATTACAGAAAAATCATAAAAATTTATTTTAATTCTTAGTTAATTTTTAAATATCATTTTTAGCTAGAAAGTAATTTTAGATTATTTTTAGGACTTAGAATAGACGTAGTTGCGTTTTATTCGCGTTTCATTTTGCACTTAGGATTTCCCGTAGATTAGATTCCCTTAATTACTTTCCCTATTCCCGTAGTTTAATAAAATCAAAATCACAAATCAAAACATCGAGCATTAAATTCCAAACCTATAACGACGTTGGCAATTCACGCCTCGTTGGGAAACGATTCGGGTTGACTAATCCGTATCAACGATCACACACGGATTTGATTTAATATTTTTTTTCCTAAAGGAATTTTGAATCTATCTTCGTGATTATTTTTTATATCGATATTGAGGTTTTATCCACACACACCCCCCCCTAAACTTCAGACGAATCACGGACGAAACGTATAAAAACAGAGGAAAACGAGTAAAACGTACAAAAACGTAAAAAACGAGTAACGTAAAAATATGGACGAAAACATTAAAAACGGATAGATAGCGGACGAAACATATAAAAACGGAAAAAAATGAGTAAAAACAGACATAAACATAAAAATACGGAAGAAAACGTAAAAAAACGGACGAGAACGTAAAAAACGGACAAAAACGTAACATAACGGACGAAAACGTAAAAAAACAGACGAAAACGTTAAAAAAATGAACGAAAACGGGTAAAACCGGAGAAAAACGCAAAAAACATACAAAAACGTAAAAAAAAAAACCCCGGACGAATACATATAAAAAACGGACGAAACGGATAAAAAGTGGACGAAACATATAAAAACGGAAAAAGCGAGTAAAACGGACGAAAACGTAAAAAAACGAACAGAAATAAAAAAGGGACTAATACATATAAAAAGGACAAAAGTGGATAAAACAGCGGACGAAACATATAAAACCGGACGAAAACGAGTAAAACGGACAAAACGTAAAAACAGACGAGAAACGTAAAATGAGGACTACGGCAAAATTTTTTACGGATGGATTAACGGGCAAATATTATTTAACACTTAATGGGTAAAACTAACGACGTTAGTGCTCAGGGATGATTAATGCTAAAGGTTTGTGGACTTGGGGATGTTTAATGTTGAACGTTTGAGATAGGGATGATTCTTGCGAAAAAAAACACAAACAGGGATGATTTTTTTGCAGTTTACTCTAATTAAAAATAATATGAGGGTATAAATGTCCAAACACTCATATTTTGAGTGTCTCAATCATATTTGGGAGTGTACAAATCATCTTACATCTTTTATTTGTCTTTAATTTGTTAAACAGGATTCCTTCTTTAGTCAATATTTAAGGCTAGCTAAGGTGTCACATATGTAACCCTGAACTGCCCGATCTTCAACTAAGGTTCAGAAAGTATAAAAGACGTACATTTGCTATTCAATGAGCACTTGCTCAGATTTTGTAGTCGAGAACTATTGATTGGAGGGGTTTCACCAGATTATCTGAATTAACTCGATCTTGATTTGATATGCCTTTTTAATTTACTAACAGTTCACCTACTGTTCAACGGCCCTTTGGCAGCCTTCTTTGACATTGCCATCCGTCTTGGTGTAAGGGTATTATATATGAAGCTTCATTAACTAAATGAAAAAGTGTTAATCTGCTTGTTTAATGTGCTTAACAATATTTAGGCTAATATTGTTTTTTACTTGGGTAACTTTAGGTTGTGCACAGTGGTGACCTCCACTACAACAAATTTGTCATTTCTACACATTTTTTTCTTCACACTTTATGAACCGGTGAACTTTTTTTTAAATATTCCACTTAAGAGTGTGAATAATTGTTTTAAAATCCTCACACTTAAAAAGTGTGAAGAATTTTAATCTCACACTTAAAAGTGTGAATAATTATTTTAAAATCAAAATCATCACACTTAAAAGTGTGAAGAATTAATTCAAAAAAAAATAATTACACTTAAAAGTGTGAAGAATTGTTTTAAAACCCTCACACTTAAAAGCGTGAAAAATATTCATAAAGCTTCACCTATAAATGTGTGAAAATATTTGTTACAACCAATTGGTTCACAAGCATACAAGTGTGAACTATTTTATTCTTCACACTTTAAAATGTGGCTACATGCTCTAATAAGTGTGAGCAAGTTACTATTTTGTTGTAGTGTAGCTGGGTCACTTGTGCACGTCACTTTTTTTCTCATCCGCGACGCTGACGACTACCTAGTTGACACGATGACATAGTTAATATATTATTATTATTATTATTATTATTTAAATTCAAATATTTTTTAACAACAAAATTAAGGGTCCGTTTGGTTTGTAAACGAGGTTAGGATTTGGATTTGAATTTGGATTATGATTTGGATTTGGATTTTGATTTCGATTTGATTTAGGAGAGAGGAAATATATTATAAAATAAATATGTTATTATTTTATTTAGATATGTATAGAAATATAAAAAGAGAATGTGAGAGGAAGAAAATAAAAAAATATATAAAACAATGGGACCAACATAAATAAAAAGAAATTCGAACCTCCCCTGGTTTTCTCTCTCATGTATCATTTGAGCATCAAAACTATTTTTAAATCTTGAAAATTGAACCAAACAAATATTAAATAGGATTGATGCTAAAGTTGAGCCCCAAAATAGTCAACCAAACGGACCCTAAACTTCATTAATAAAAATAATTAAATATTACAACAATAATTAAAAACTTAAACTAGTAAACGCGTGTTTTGGGTTGGTATTTATAATATTGTAAGCGGTAAAATTTTAATTTTAATTTTTTTTGGCCAAAACGGTCTAAAAATAATGCAAGTTGTGAGTTAAAATATCGTTCGTGTAGAGCTAAACTGGATTCGCCTTTTTCTTCTTCCCTCCCCAACCGAAGTCAACCTTGCTCCGGCCTACAATGGTCACAACCGACTAAATGGTCGGTCGAGAAAAATCGCAAACCACCGACCACTGCCAGACTTATAGTATCAATTTGTAAAGTTGCTATGGCTTAACATGGCTTTGGTCATAAGGTACGTACTGTGTTAGCTCGTAAAGGTTGTTGCTACGCACGACGAGTTAATTGGAATATCTTGTTATCATTTTTTTATATAAATACACTAGGGGTTTTAGTTAGAAGCCCCAAATAAATTTCAGTAGTTGCGAGAATATTTCACCAAAAACCGAATATCATAATTGTCAAGTAGCCGGTCAAAGAGAATATAGTGTGTTGACCTTGCTTACAAGTTGTGCAAAATGCAATGTTTACAAGTTGCAAGTTGATTATAAAGGATCAAATGAAATTCTGAAGGTATTTATATATTTATTTAATGGGTGAAGGCTAGAATAACGTACAAACTTTCTCAATATATACGCAGTACGTAACATACAAATTTTATTATTTATGTACGTAAAGAACTTTCAAATTTTGTTAATTGCGTAATATTGACAGGTTACCAAGTTTTAAAGTACAACATTGTCCATGTCGTTGCATTCCATTCACCGTTAGTTATTTGACATTTTTTCACATTAAAATTACAGTAACGTCCTCTGTAGTTTGCTTTGACTTTCACCATTAGTCCTTTGACTTTCATCTTTTTTATATACGTTTTTTACGCGTTTTTATACACATTTTTTTACATATTTTTATACACGTTTTTTACACACGTTTTTATATACATTTTTTACACATTTTTATACACGTTTTATACATGTTTTTATACACGTTTTTATGTACGTTTTATACACATTTTTTATAACACATTTTTACACGTTTTATACACACATTTTTATACACGGTTTTATGTATGTTTTTTATACACGGTTTTATGTACCGTTTTTTATACGTTTTTACATGTTTTTATACACGTTTTTTATATACGTTTTTATATACGTTTTTTATATACGTTTTTTATATGTTTTTATACACGTTTTTTACACACGTTTTTATATACGTTTTTTACATGTTTTTATACACGATTTTACGCACGGTTTTATATACACGTAAAAAAACGTATATAAAAAAGTGTGTAAAAAACGTATATAAAAAAGTATATGCACGTGTAAAAAACATGTATAAAAATGTATATAAAACTGTGTATAAAAACGTGCATATATTCATGTAAAAAAACATATATAAAGACGTGTGTAAAATACCTGTATAAAAACGTGTGTAAAAAGGTGTATAAAAACGTGTATAAAACATGTAAAAATCATGTATATAAATGTGTAAAAAATGTGTATGAAACAGATGAAAGTCAAAGGACTAACGGTAAAAGTAAAATCAAACCGTGTATAAAAACGTGCATAAAAACAAGTAAAAAACGTATATAAAAACGTATTTTAAAAATATGTATAAAAATGTGCAAAAAAAGGTACATAAAACCGTGTATAAAAATGTGCATAAAATGAGTAAAAAACGTGTATAAAAATGTGTAAAAAACATGTATAAAAACATGTAAAAAAACGTGTGAAAAACGTATATACACCCGTATATAAAAACGTGCATAGAAATGTGTAAAAAAACGTGTATAAAAACATGTAAAAAAAGTGTATAAAAATGCGTAAAAAATGTATATAAAAACGTGTGTGAAAACATGTTTAAAAACGTGTATAAAAACGTGTATGAAAAAGATGAAAGTTTAAGGACTAACGGTGAAAGTCAAAGCAAACCACATGGACCATTACTGTAACTTTTTTAAGTGAAAAAATGTCAAAGGACTAACGGTGAAAGCCAACGCAAACGGCAGGGACCATTATTGTAACTTTTTTAAGTGGTAATCTGTCAATATTACGTACATTGGTAAAGATTTGAAAGTATATTATGTATGCGGAGATTAAAATATGTATGTTACGTACATTGGGTAATTTGAGAAAAGTTCGTTACATGTATTCAGCCTTCACCCTTATTTAATAATCAATTGTTCACAGGTTAATAACAATATTTGAGTTTCTTAAAAAAGTAATTAGAGGCAATAGTTGGTTGCGTATTATATGCTATTCCATGGAAATTTGGGATTATCACGTGTGTCGTCGTGAAGAAATTGACAGGAAGCTTGGTTAAAGTTAGCCAAAATTCTTAGATATCATGTTTTTAACATATAAGAAAGGAATCAAACTCTAGATTTGTTTAAATTATAATATAATTTATGGATACCGTTCTAAACTTCCAATATTTTAATTTGGAAAAAAATCAGTTTGTAAAAGATAAGGTTAGTGGAAATTTAAGAGTTTTGCGTATGGACATGGACTAAAGCTGAATCCACTGCACATATGCCTTAATTTGTCGAGGCTTCGTTGTCTCCAATGGTAATTGCTTAGGATGGTGTGGTTTGTCTTGATATTGGGTGTGTACTGTATATTTGAGTTTTCAAAGATGTGATTTGTATCTTAAATGAAGCCTTATGTTACTTCTTATATTGATCTTAATGTTTTTGTTGAGTCATTTTAGCGTCTAGCAGTTTTTGAATATATTTGAAAATAAAATAATCTAAGTATAACACATCCATTGAGGAATACTTAGCATGACTATTTCTATGTTCTTGAAGACAAAGAGTATCCACTTCAGTATTGATGTGGTTTAGCTACTGAGGTACAAGTCTCAAAGAAGGTATTCAGTTCACTAATGTTTGACAATGCCTCACTGAACGTTTTATGATCTCCTCGTAACCTAAGATACTTAGAAAATAATCACGTGTATCTAAAAGGTCAAAAGCGGGAAAATCTACGAAAGCATAAAGGGATAAACCAAGTCTTCATATGACTCAACACATTTCCCGAGTTGTTAAAAAGGTGTAACAATTACCAACACTATTCTTTAAAGGAAAGTATATCCCTTACTTAAAATAGAAGTAATTAATGCATACATTACCTAACCATTAAACGCTTAACATATGTAAAGTAGGACCCTTTGAAAACCTAAATTCTCTGCTATAAAAGAGAATGTTTGTAGTAGAGTAAATATTACCTTTTGCAATTAATGTGAAACACATTCAAAAGCATTTACTCCTTGAATTGAACTTAGGCCGATAACTTTTTAGCGAGTAGGTTTATATTCATGCTTAAACCTCAACTTAGGTTTTTTGTTTATATTTGATAGGAGATCACCTCAATTGTCATTCACCTAAGATTGTTATACACAAACAATCTTGGTAAAATTCTTTGATTAATTTATAATAAGAATTTTAAACGTTGAAAAACCTATTGTGTAAATCTTGTTAAAACGGTTTCTGCTTGTGATTTATAAAAATGTTTTAAAAAACATTTGTTAATATGGAGAGGATTTTATAACTTAGTTATCTTGTTATAATCACTCTAAAAGGATGATTACCGTCATTTTATACATTCTAGACGTGTTATCATTGATTTATATGTATAGGGGAGGGTTAAACTAAAACTTTCATCCAACTTTTATCCGTTTCCACGTTTTCCCGTTCCAATGCTTTATTCTCACTATCATGCAAATACAAAGTAATTAAGTACCAAATATCTATAAAATTTGATAAAATAAAGCAATAAACATAGGATATTTATAACCAAAAGGTGATATTATTTGATGTTATCAATTATTACCAAGAACACCACTTTGAAGGAGAAATTGGAGGAGAAGGCTTGATAAACCTTTGATACAAACACCCCTTCGCCACTATACCACACACCACCACCATCTTAGCTACGTTTTTCAGTGACCAAACACCATTTCCAGCCCTCATCCTCGCATTTCCAAAACATAAGAACAAACACACTTGGAGAATTCACCATAAATTCTAATGAACTCCCACTAAAACCTATTGCCAAACACTCTTTTTTCTATGTATTATTGTTAGAGTTGCTGAATTTTTAGAAGATAGGTGACGTATCTTGGGTTAATTCAGATGCTTTGGGTTAAGGGTTGCTACTGGAATCATAGGCTTAGAGCATTAGTTCTTGGATACTAGTTGGTATTTGTTTTGTAAACACTTGCTTTTGCAAATACTTGGTAACTTTCCGATTTATATTTTTATGAAGTATTATGAATTTACGCGTTATAATATGTTTGTCATGATATTCACTTTTTGGTGCAGTCGTTTTATGTTTGTTTGGGCAATATTTGAAGTATGATATAGAGTGTTTGGATATGCTTGATTATTGTTTAATGAAATGGTAAAATATAATTTACTTTGTAATCGTACAATGGATTGCACTCTTTGATCAAAATCTACTTGAGTCGTAGATTGGACACTTATAAGAACTTATGATGGCCTGAAATAAGACAAAGAAACAAGCTACATTAGTCTGAGCGCAGGGGCAGACCCTGTGAATCAGCTCCAGCGTAAGAGTAAGTCATCGGATCATGGGTAAATGTGTTCGTGAGAGAGAGAGAGAGAGAGAGAGAGATGAGTGATGACATACCTAAAATGCAAGAATGAGATGGGTATTTACAAGTATGACCTAGAAAAGACCCCGATCATGCACGTGTCTCAACCATATTAGTTGTAGTATAGCACATTCGCACAAGCCAATAGGAAGGCTTCGAGTATAGGCTACGAGATCGTGCCTTTGTGCTGTTGTCGCATATACGGGAATATAGGAAACATGTTATTCGTAGTAGGGTCCACAACATATTCTATGTTTGTCATTTATTTCTGGAGCCTTGATCTCTTTGGATGTTAGGACTCTCAGAGGCTCAGGCTTCATGAGATGGTCTCATGTGTATTGGCAGATTCATTTACGGTAACCTAGTAGGCTTTACGCTAATGAGCACTTTGAGCATCATGTGTGTATCATTTGGAGGCTAGGTTCCGGCTGTAGCTGGTGTTATATAATCACTAAGTATATAGATCGAAAGGATACTTATGAATTCATGTTCAATCATTCCATGTAATATATTGATTATAACAAAGTCTATAAGTCAAAATGATTCGTTGTTATTGATTGGTCAGGACATATTATATCTTTGACTACCGTTATTTGTAACTTATGTGAAACTGATTTATAAAGTTATAAACACTATCCGTAACAATTTTATATCTTAGTGATCATGCCTAAACAAACATGCTTTAATCCATTGCTTTAATTACATTTTTAATCACTTTCTTATTAAGTTTTGATATATACACGTAGGTTAATTTGATAAGTGACAACTGAATTTACCTTGCACCTTAACTTACTTTATGTGAAATCTTGCAATTCTCTTGGGATGACCTGGACTTTCCTAGGCTATCCTATACACGAAATGGTATACTTGCCCATGTTGTGTTTTAGTGCAAAACAATATTTCTACCATGTAAATTTAAGACTTGTAAAACGCATATTAAAGGAACAACAAGTGGCATCATAGCGGTTTTATTTATAAAACCTCTTTAATAATCCATTCAAAAGTTTTTAAAATCAAGATTTTAGCATGTCAACATTTTATGTGCCTTAATTTTTATACTTAAAGAGTAGTTGTTACGTATCTACTGCTCCTAAACCGAAATTGACAAATTATAAAATGAAAGAAAATGTTTGGTTTGCTTTGGCTTTAGTGTATGGAAATAGTATATAGTATATGTCAATAGTAAACTATCTTTGACTTGGCATAGCTTTACTCATAAGGTAGTGGGGTGAGCAAATCCATCGGAAAATCGATTCGAACCGACAAATCGACCAAAACCGGAATGAATCGAACCGAACAGAACTTTTTTGGTTCGGTTTCGGTTTTGTATATTTATTTCGGTTTTTGTCGGTTTCGGTTTGATTCGGTTTTTGTCGGATTTTTCGGTTCGAAACCCAAAAACCGACCCGAACCGAGTTATTCTGTTCGGTTTCGGTTTTGATATCTATTTTTCGGTTCGGTTCTCGGTTTGAGTTTTTTCCTTTTTCGATTTTCGGGTCAGGTCGGTTTTTGTCGATTCAGGTCGTGTTTGACACGATGCTCACCCCTAGTACTGCATGTGTCTGGCTAATAAGTTTGTTGCTACGCTCAGCGAGTTGGAATATTTGTTATCATTTTGGTTCATAAATATATATACAAGCGGAATTAGTTAGAAATCCAAATAGACAATGGTTGTGTAAATATTTCACCTAAAACCGATTATCATAATTGTCAAGTACCCGGCACAGAATATAGTGTGTTGACCTTGCTTACAAGTTATGTAAAATGCTCATGAGTCTCATAGTGTTTTCAAGTTTCAATTTGATTATTAAAGATCAAAAGGTATTCTCAAGGTTTTTAAAAATGTATTGTTTTATAAGTTAATAACAATGTTTGAGCTTTTTTAATAAAGTAAGAGTCAATAATTAGTTATGTATTATCATACGTATTATATGCAATTCGATGGATATATATATTGGGCTAATAACCTATTAAAGCATCATACTTGTCACAAATGTCAGTTCGACGTAGCGAACAAAAAAAATAGCTCTTCTAGACATTAAACTTGACATTTTTGTCTTCAATTGAGTATTATGACCATTTTACCCTTCCAAATTACATAAATGGTCCCTGTGGGTTTGCGAAAATTGCATCCATCGTCCCTAGGCTAAATTACATAAATGCTCCCTGTCGTTTGGAAAAAATTGAGTCCATGGTCCCTTACAACAATTACATCAGTTCACATAACGGATTCCATAACTACAAAAACAAATCAAAAACATCTGTTTAAAACCAAACAAGGACCACAGACATATATACAAAGGTACAATGTAAACCTCTGCAAAGGACCTCAGACATATATTCATGGATTACCACAGATATATATTCATGGATTAACACAGAGGTACCATGTAAACCTCTGCAAAGGACCACAGACATATAGTGTTACTAATCATACCTTCAAATGCAAAAAAAATAATAGTTAGTTATGATTTGCAATAAATCTATAATTTCAAGACTTACTTCACTCTATATCAATATGAAAAATCACCACCGAGCAAGTACAGATAACTATAAGAAAACTAAAGACGCTATAAAGTTTTCGTAACAAACTAATAGCAGTGTCGTCTAAACCTAGCAGTAGCACGATAAACGTCGAGCATTTGAATCAATTGATTTCCTTGTGGTTTGAACAAAAAGAATCAGACTGAAGCCATAGTAAGAGATAATTGAGCAGGGTATTTCTTCAATGTCACAGCCTGAAAATTAAAAGCCAAATGTTTAATAGTGTAGAATACACCAATGCATCATTATCTTGTAAAATCAAATTTTAGATAGTTACCTGAAGGATGTAAAAGCTCGCCCAACACAAGCAGCCAGCAGTGATCATGACCGCTCCCTTGATATGGTGATCTTGAGATACCGTGGAAGGTGCTTGAGGGTAGGGCTGTAATCAATTCAAGCTTTTATCAAGCAACTTGAGCTCGAGCTTGAGCTTGACTCGATCAAACCAAGCTTTTATCAAGCTCAATCCCAATAAATTGGCTCGAAACATATAACAAGCCAAGCTCAAGCTTTTGATAGCTTGGCTCGAGCTTTTATCAAGCCTTAGTATATATATTTTTTTAAATTAAATTCATATAAGTAAATAAGGGCTAATTTGAATATTATTTTAATTATAAGGATTTACTTCATAAAGAATTATTTAATATACTCTTGAAGGACTTTTATATGGTAAATAAAGTTGTAATTATCTGTAACATCGATATCTTAGGCCAGTGATGTTGCTTACTTGCTTTATATCTAGAAGCGGATACAAAGTTCTAGTTATGAATCGTGAATATTAATAGACCAAAATATATACTACTATTAGATAATTTTAGCTTTTATTTATACTTAGTATATCGATGACAACATTAATTAGTACTTTGGCTTATGTTTTATTCTAATGTTGGACTTACTACGAAAATGTTGTTGTTGGTTTTATTACTGTTAAATTAATTTAATTTGGTTTTCAAAGGTGGTTTTAGTTTATATTACTTTATAAATATATATATTTTGATGACTTTGTCTATCAAATACAATATTTTCGTATACATTCAAGCTTTTCAAGCCAAGCTCAAGCTTTTCTCGAAACCTATTCAAGCCAAGCTCAAGCCTTGATGATTAAAGCTTGACAAGCTATCAAGCCAAGCTCAAGCCTACTATTTTTGTTTCAAGCCAAGCTCAAGCCTTGTCGAGCTCGAGCTCTGCTTGACTCGATTACACCCCTACTTGAGGGTGGTGAACCGTGCTCACATTGGTCCATGGCAATGGGATTGGTGGTCCATAGACAAGGGTCATAACCATGGCTCCGCCTACTGTCACAAGGGTTCCTATGATCTTCTCCTGGCTATGCAATCTTCTTATGTTAACCTGCTCAAGCCTACCAAAGATAAACAAATTATGAGTCTATCTAGTTGCATATATCCACACTTTCGTTTGTATGTTAAGATCGTATTGTACCTGAATATCCACGCCATGAAAAACGTCAAGGCAGGGAGAATGTTACACATTGCTATGGTGAATGTAGCAGTTGTGTACTACACTCCGGTATAATACAATATTTGGTCAAAACACACACTAAATTCACAAATATACTGTTAGCTAAAAACGTAGAATGCAAGTAAAATTTAAACAACATGATATTGTAATGTAATTTGGCTCTTGTGCATACTCTAATTGTGCAAGCAACGTTATCTTCAAGAACACAGACAATGTCATCTCAGGTCGCAGTTTCCTGTAACGTTTTTATACAATTTAATAATCATGATAACATGCAAGTGTTATATAACATTACAACTTATAAAATACATGTGTGACATTGCAATGCGTCGCTATAATGATTTTTCACCTTTCAAAATACAGAGCGAAAGGGCCAAAAGTGATGACTGCAGCAAGGGCCACATACATATATTCATGGATTAACACATAGGTATCGCTATACCAAAAATATCCATATCAATCCCGTTTATAACCACATCCATGCTTCTCTTCACGGTTTTTGACGACAGAAGGATTCCTTGGCTTCTTAGCTCTCGGCTGTTTGGGATTAGCAACTGCTGACCCGGATCTTCTCTTCAACTGAACACCATTACCAGATCCACCACTCCCACTATCCCCACCACCAGACGCAAAGATTCGGTATGTCAAATTCATCAATAGCATAAAAAAATCAAATTAACAATAAATGCCCTGATTTGCAATAGAAACAATCAGATTTTCAAAATATACGAAAATGCACAATTAAATACCCCCATTTTAGGATTTGAACAACCAAAACTTCAAATTAAACTACAATCTATAACTAAAACCCGGAACTTCACGATTCAATAATAAAATTTACGCCAAATTTTCACCAGAAAAGCTTTAACCATAGCAAATAAGCTCATAAGCCCACATATAAGCTTAAACAAACACCCCTAAATGTTCGATTTAAACCCAAATTTATAGGAAAAAGCCCTAATTTCAGCTACTGGAATTAATTGTGCAACTAAACCCAATTTTAGCATTTCAACAATCAAATGCTCGAATTAAACCAAACACACAATAAAAAAAAAATAAAAGCCCTAATTTTATCAATTAAACCAAAATATAAAGCCCAAAATTTATCAATTGAACAATCAAAATGTCTATTTAAACACAGCAAAAACCCTAAATTTACCAATTGAACAATTAAATTTCCCCCAAATGAAAAAATAAAAAACCCTAATTAAATTTCCCCTGATGGCGACGGCTGTGACAATGGTGGTGGCGTCGGCCAGTGGAGGAGTATAGAGGGTGACGGCGCGGGAATGATGGTGTACGGTTAGGTAGGCGACGAGAAGAAGAGAGGAGGGGATAACAGATGCGTTATACTTGTGTTTGTTAAATTGCGTGTCACACCCCCAAATTACCTGTTTTGCAGCGAAATGGAATACCTAGGGGATGACTGTCATAGCATCAAAGTTACAGTTATACCGAACGACCTAAAGTGTCGTTTTGAAAATATCGTTTGATTAAGTAAAATAATCAGTTTAAAAAACATAGGTCCAAAAGATTTCCAAAGTACCAAAAATGAGTTTGTTACAATCAAACGACAGTTAAGTGCATAAAAATATATGTGAGACGCGTCGTCACCGCGACTCTATGATAAGTCCACATGCATGCCATGAAGTGAATGCCTTAGATACCTGAGATAAAACATGCTAAAAGTGTCAACACAAAGGTTGAGTGAGTTCATAGAGTTTGGTTGAATTGTAAAGCCTTTAAAGAACGTTCATGCACGTTTCATATAATATGAAAACTCTTAAGAGAGAGTCTAAGTTTTTGGTCATTGAGAATAGTCCGCAAAGCAAAGGCATTGTAAATCCACTCAGTTCCAAGTTCCGCCCATACAAAACTTGCAACCTGTGTGTTCACAACCCACTGCCAAAAGTAGTATGTCTAGTAGTCAAGTATACGTTGTCATAATTGTTCACAATATAGCACCACGTATATAATAATGTATGCCAAGCAAAGCCCCTAGAATAAATAATATGCATCCCGTAACATAGTGAACGAGAGGTTGGCCGACCTCTAATAGCGCTATCCATACTACCTACTAATAGGAGACTAACAATGCGAATGTACGAACGGTACATCATACAACTATTATATACAATTAAGAATACTCCGAACATGGGAGAATTTGCACTGCTCCGAACAGGGGAGACTTGGTATTGCTCCGTTCACATAGGGAGTGATCGGTGCAAAACCGTCAAGTCATCTCACGCAAGCTAGCCACTTGTGAATGACCAACCGTAAGAAACTCAAAACAGTTTAAGCACCAATGCAATTTAAGATCAGAGGAATATAGTGTATTCCTGGGTCGTTAAGTCCCACGGAGGATGAATTGGTGTTTAAACAACTCAGATGATAGAATGATCACTAAGGATAGTGATCAGGAAGGTTTTTGCTGGATAATTACCTAAAGAAAAGTTCTATAAATTACAGTGACTTAAATGCAAATTAAAAGAAATTAAAAAGTTAAAATATATTAAATAAACGCTATCACTATTTTTACAGATTCTGACAATTATGATTTATAAAATAAAAAACTTAAATAAACTATTTTAACTAAAACGTAACCCTTAAATTACCTAAAACAACATAGATTTAAAATGAAACGAGCGTTGTTTATAAAAATTACGTACTGGAGCGCAAGACAAAAACGTAAAATTTATGAAATAAAGGCCTACGAAGTAACTAATTTTCTTACGTACTATATGATAAAAGAAATTTTAGAAAAAAGATTTTATTTTTAGACTTTATATTTTTTATTATGATTTAAATAAGATTTTAAACACTATTAAATGATAAAAAATACTAAAATTATTAGGAAAAATATGAAACTTTTTTTAAAAATACTTTATAACAACACTAACTTAAGAAAATTGAAAGGATGAAAAAAGATCTAAATAAGCTAGAAATAAGCTAAAAGCTACGTTTAAGCTTAATAGACAAAACAAGGGTTATATATTAGATTTTGCAAAGTATAACTGAGACAAGTCCCAAGGGCAAACGGAGTGTGTGTGGGCTTGGGTGGCGTGGTTCGAGTCCCATACTGCCTTTTGTTAACTTTTTATTTTTAGATTTTTCTTTTTACAAACTACTTAAGCACATTAAAATAAGCATTTTTACAACTGGGACTTTTGCTAAAACCAATAATAAGCTCAAGTGGATAGCTTATTTTTTTAACAGATGGTAAATGGAAATAAGACCAAATTAGAGCCAAATGGCTTATAAGCTACTAAATAAGCACTAGAAAACTGTAATAAGCTATACAACTGATTTAAAAGCTATTTTACAACTGAAAAAAGCAATTTGAATAAGACATAAGCACGGATAAGCTTGAATTTAACAGATAAGCACTTATGCTATCCTTGTACCAACAGATCTGTGGACTTTTTTTCTAATCTAATTTAACTTATCAATTAAGCTTCAAGCTCAAAACAATAACTAAGGGTGCAAGACCTGCTTGTGGGCTATTCAAAAGAACAAAGCTCATGTACTGAAGTTGACTAAGGAGCTTATAACAAGCTTGAGAAAAAGCTTGTAGTTCACTGAATTCTTGATTATACAGAAAATGGGACAAACAAAAGGCTTATTGCAACCCTATCTAATAAGCTAGAAAATGAAAAGTTAAGCTTGGGACATCAAGTTGGCTAGGTTGACTATCTAAAGAACCAAGGTACATAGCTGAGAGGCCACTTATTAAGCTCTCCTGGTGAGCTTATTAAATGGACTATAGACACTGTGAACAGGGGAGTTTTTCGTTAAGGGGTTTAAAAGAAGCTAATTAATAAGCTTTTAAAGCTAATTTAATAAACCTAGTATTTTTTATATTTTTATTTAGCACTAAATATATTTTCCCAAGGAATTAAGCTAAAACTTAGTATTAAACACACAATAAAATTCTAAGTTTTATTCAAAAATGGGTATTTGGAAAATTTGACTTTTGAAAACAGAACTGAAAAGTTGACTTAAGTGAGTTTTGATTACCTCTAATTGACTGAATATGTTATATTAAGATGTAATAAAACAGATTTAAGCTATAGTACTGAGTTATAAGCTAATTTGATAAATTTTGCAATCTCTTGGTTTAACAGTGAACTGGTAAATTGAGTTAGAAGCTATTTTGACTTTCTGTATTGAATGCAAATGAACAACTGAGATTGACTAAATTTCCCAAATCAACCACTGCAAACAAGAACCTATCACTTTAGAATCCTTAATCTCTATCAATACAAGACCACAATCCAAACACTACTTAATAAACTGTCTTGGTGAGTTTTCAAAGCAAATCACAGATATAGACCAAGCTACTGATTACAGACCTTATGATATCATTAAATGAGACTAATGAAGCATAACTAACAACATAACAACTTACAACTAACAATTTAAGCTTAAGCTAATTTAACTGTTAAAATGGAATTTTTAATAGCCACAAATTTAAATGAACAAACAACTGATTTTATTGTTTAATTTAACTTAACTAACACTAATAAACAAAAAATAATACAGTAAATTTAAGCTTTAAGCTACTTATACAGTAATATGCAAATAACACTTATAAAGGCTTACAACTGATTCAAGCACAAACTGATGACTTAGGCTCAAAGATCACACCTATTGCTTCCCATGAAGCTCTAAACCAACAAGCTTTCCAAATCAACACTGCTCCAAAATTCTTGTACCTTTTACCATGACTTTTTATTTTTAAACTATTTATTTGGTATTTTTGTGAATTTCTGGTTTTGGCTACTAAACTGCTTTTAAGAGTATCTAATAGCTTTAATAAGCTATATAGGGAGCTTATGTGGGCTTATGATTCCAAACTAACAACTGCTAACAACATTTCATCATATTGAGATTTTTGGATAATGAAAAAATTGCATAACTTGAATACAGAACTTAAAACTGGAAATTGATGTTAACAAAGTTTTTATTTCACTTAAATAACTTGAAATACAAAGCTTAAAGTTTAAACAAACACTTGAAAAACTTAAAAATTTAAAACGACATAATTAACACTAAACTACACTACTTTTAACCTACGTGCCTTTCATCTCTGCTTCTTCCCTTCTTTATAATGACTTTTTGAACTCCCCACATGCCTCTGAGTAAATCCCACCACCATTGGATCACTGAAACACATCCTAGCCATCAATCTTACTTTTGGCGCCAAAAAGTCTTTGGGCGTTTTTTGTTCATTAATGATTCTTGGGAGGATATGGAGTGGAGGGACATGATATACACAAGTGGGATAAGTTTGGTGAGGTGGAAAGATTGGGGAAACCACTGGTTTTGCGATTACAGGTGTGGGAGAAGAAGGTCTACAGTGTAGGCGGTATTTGTGTTTAAAAAATGGGCTAGGGTGGTACCAAAAATTTGGGCTGGGTTGTTATTAATACAAAGAAGGTCCATTTGGTTTGTAGTTTTAAGAGCCCAGGACCTTTTATGCAATAATCGAAAATAAGGAACTAAAAATGCCAACATTCCAAAGTTATCATAAGGATTAAACTTGTAACATGTGAATAGTACAAGGGCTAATATTGCATAAAATTTCATTTATATAAGTCCAGGGACTAAAACTGCCAATTTTTTAAATCTAGGGACCAAACTTGTAATTTTCCAAAAGTTTACTATAAGGACCAATTTTGTCATTTATTAATAGTACAAGGTTAAAATTTGATAATTTTCACTTTTTAAATTAACCAATGACTATTTTGACAATTTCAAATTAAAAGACTAAAGTTGTCATTTTGTGAATTTTAAACTTTAAAGGGTTTATTTTGACAACTTTTGAATCTCATGGACCTTAAATGACATTTTACAAGTTTTGAATTACCAGGGGACTAATTTTGACAATTTTTGAAACTTGGGGACTAAAACCGCCAATTATGCAAACTTGATACTTTTTCATCCGATTTTGTATTTTTGCATTTAAAACATATAAAACACTAGTTTGTGATATTTTTATCATTTCGATGCATTTTTGAGTGTTTTCAGATGTTTTTGGCATTCAAACATATATAAAATGATGAGTATTTAGTCCTCATCAATCCCCCACTCTAAGATATTGCTAGTCCCTAGCAATGATTTATGAAAAGTTAATGGATTTTATCTCTTTACCAAAAGCCATTACTTGCTGAGTAGCCAAATGTTTCGGTTCAAGTAAGAACCTTGGTACACCGATCCAATGGATTTTGAGCAAACCATCTTCCACGGATTTGATTTGTTTTTACCGAAGCGCGTTGCTCTGGACTAGCCAACTCTTAGATAAATTATCAATATTATCTTTGGTGAGTCGATAACCAATTATGGTTTTCCAAACTCCTTTTACCACAAGCCATAATCTGCGGCTAGCCAACTCTTCACTTTTAAGGATATGGTGAGTTGAATACCATCAATTTTGGCAAATTTGCAAGCCGGCAACGATTTGAGATATCTTTACCAATCCGTTGCTCCTGGATTAGCAATCCTTATGTGGGTTAGACATGGTGGACCTGATACCATTTGTTGTGTTTTGTACATAGTACTTCCACTAAATAAAAAATTTTAAAATTTGGCCATTTTGGGGGAAAAGGGACTAAAAGGGTACATTTATGATCAAATTCGCCAGAATTTCCCCCACACTTAGAAATGAATATTGTCCTCAATATTCAAAGTACCGGCTGTTATGCCGAAACTTAGAACGTAAAAAGATAACATTACTAGCTAAGTGTAGAAACACAACAATTATTTTCTCTTTTTTTTTTTTTTTTTTTTTTTTTTTATATACACATGTTTTATATTTTTTTTTTTTTTTTTTTTTTTTTAATATAAACATGTGTGGCATCTCCCCCCACTAGGGTGGTACCACTGGTGAAAACCCATGTTGTGCTTGCTAATGTTTTGATTCCCGGTCACTACTTGACTCGACCACCAGAATTAATTTGTTCATGGGGAAGTAAGGAAGAAACTCTCCATCGGACTTTTCATTCAAGATGTTTGTATAAACATTAAAGTACGTGAAAGTTCCACACCGATGAGATATACATAGACCCGCTCACAATGATCAATGAAAATGCCGGGGTCAAAATAATGTCTCATCCCGAAGGAGTGAAGAACAGGAGAAGTGACAGAATATATGAAGAAAAGAAAGAAAATCATGATACAAATCATGACTAACTCTTCATCCTCAATAGGAGAATTCATAGTTTCATGAATCTCCTCAAGTTAAGCTCGCTGATCAAGACACATATTATGGGTGTGTCTAGATCAAAGTAGAAATTATCATACTCCGGCGGAGATATAATATGAGTAAGTTCACAGGAGAACTCCTCGAAGGTAAATGAATCATATTCAGAATTGGTATCAGTGGGTTCACTGGTGAACTCATCCAATGTAAATGATTCATAATCGGGAAGAGAATTATGAGAATGAAAAGTGGTACTGCCCAATCTTCTCTCCCATATCCAAAACAAGAAGGCTTCCATTTCTGGAATAGAATCATCGGAAAGAATGTCACTATCCTTAATGGGGATAGGAGATGAAATAGGTTTTTCATTGAAAGCCTCGATTTTAGAAATGAGAAGACTAACATTCAATAATGTAAGACGAAGAGCTTCGTCTTGGATTATTTCTTCATCATTCTCTTCTCCTAAGCTGACAAGCTCAAAAGGTAATTCCCCCACATAACTTATGTCTCCACAAGATAAAGAATAGTCCTCATCAGAATCAGAGAACATCTCAATATGATCATTATGGAAGACAAGAGGAGGAGGGATATCACACACATGATCGAGAATTCCCTGTGACTCTCTTGGGATTGGAACAAGGTCCTCAACACTAGACTTTATGAATTCGTCCGATTCCGTTTCAGGAACAGTGTCAAGATACTCATCCCCATGTTCAGAGAGAGTGAGTGTGAATCTCGGGTGTGATAACAGCAGAATGAGGGAGTTGAGAAGGACTAGCAGTTATGGATTCTACAAGTTCCATTATTTCTATTGCTAGTGATTCAGCCATATTCTTTCTCCCTGCATTTCCACGGATGGAATCTCAACTGATGAATTTGATGAATCAAATTGTAGAATATCAAAGGTATCTTCATCATCATCGCATCAGTATGAAATGGAATTGAGAGCTAGATTGTGTTTTGTAGTTTAATTGATTCCCTAAACAGTGTTTTCAATGGCAATCTGGGAATCTAATTTAGCAGCCCGATCCTCCGCTAACAATTCTTCCATGGATTTCTCATGTGACATAGCCGACTCCTCCTTAAGTTCTTTTAATAACTCAAGACTCTTCAGTAGAAGGTCTGTCCGTGTTTTCATGAGGAGTTGCATGAATCATTTGGTATTGTGGAGGTTGGTCTTGATACGAATAGTCGTAATTGTTACAAGGAATTGGATTCCCTGGTTGACAATCCGAAGCTAGAGTGAGGACCTCCACAATACTCACAACAAAAACTGATGTGGCGGTGAGTCATATGTGTTGTAGTCATAATTGTTATCAGGAACCTGCTCATAGACAAGCGTGTTTCCCGATTGACAATCGGAACTGTAGTGTGAACCACCACAGTATCACAACAGTAAACTGCGAGTCTCACAAAGTGTGGTAGCGATGGAATAAATCAGTTTGTGTTATGGTAGGAATAGGGATCCAGTTTATAGACATACCCGTTTCCTGATTCCACCATGCTACAACTGGGGCAATTGCCACCATTATAAGGACCACCACACCATTGACAACCAAGAGGGTGAGGATAAGACATAGAAAGAATCAAATGGTTCTAGAGGGTAAGAAATGAAGAATCAAAAGGGTAAGAGGGTAAAGAGGAATATTTTTGGATTTTTTTGAAAAACATATTATAAAAACAAAGAATGAAAATATTTTTGGTGTTGTTAACACTTTAGAAAAAGTGTTAATGAACTTTTTTTTTTTTTTTTTTTTTTTTAAAAAATTGTTTACAAAAAGGTGGTATATGTGCAAGAATGGATCTGGAAATGCTTAAAACACGCTTACAGCCTCCCCGGCAGCGGCGCCAAAATTTGATCGGTGCAAAACCGCAAGTCATCTCACGCAAGCTACCACTGTGAATGACCAACCGTAAGAAACTCAAAACAGCTTTAAGCACCAATGCAATTTAAGATCAGAGGAATATAGTGTATTCCCAGGTCGTTAAGTCCCACGGAGGATGAATTGGTGTTTAAACAACTTCCGATGATAGAATGATCACTAAGGATAGTGATCAGGAAGGTTTTTGCTGGATAATTACCTAAAGAAAAGTTCTATAAATTACAGTGACTTAAATGCAAATTAAAAGAAATTAAAAAGTTAAAATATATTAAATAAACGCTATCACTATTTTTACAGATCGATGAACGTTTATGATTTATAAAATAAAATGACTTAAATAAACTATTTTAACTAAAACGTAACCTTAAATTACCTAAAAACTAGATTTAAAATGAAAACGAGCGTTGTTTATAAAAATTACGCTGGAGCGCAAGACAAAACGTAAAATTTATGAAATAAAAGGCCTACGAATGTAAAACTAATTTTTCTTACGTAACTATATGATAAAAGATAATTTTAGAAAAAAGATTTATATTTTTTAGACTTTTATATTTTTTATTATGATTTAAATAAGATTTTACACTAATTAAATGATAAAAAATACTAAAATTATTAGGAAAAATATGAAACTTTTTGTAAAAATACTTTATAACAACACTAACTTAAGAAAATTGAAAAGGATGAAAAAGCAGATCTAAATAAGGGAAATAAGCTAAAGCTACGTTAAGCTTATAGACAAAACAAGGGTTATATATTAGATTTTGCAAAGTATAACTGAGACAAGTCCCAAGGGCAAACGGTAGAGCATGTGTGTGTGAGCTGGGTGGCGTGGGTTCGAGTCCCAGCACTGCCTTTTTGTTAACTTTTTATTTTTGGATTTTTCTTTTTACAAACTACTTAAGCACATTAAAATAAGCATTTTTTACAACTGTGACTTTTGCTAAAAACCAATAATAAGCTCAGTGATAGCTTATTTTTCTTAACAGATGGCTAAAATGGAAATAAGACCAAATTAGAGCCAAATGGCTTATAAGCTACTAAATAAGCACTAGAAAACTGTAATAAGCTATACAATGATTTAAAGCACTTTTTACAACCTGAAAAAGCAATTTGAATAAGACATAAGCACTGGATAAGCTGGAATTTAACAGAAAGCACTTATGCTATCCTGTACCAACAGATCTGTGGACTTTTTCTAATCTAATTTAAGCTTATCAAATAAGCTTACAAGCTCAAAACAAGAACTAAGGGTGCAAGACTGGCTTGTGGGCTATTCAAAAGAACAAAGCTCATGTAATGAAGTTGACAAGGGCTTATAACAAGCTTGAGAAAAGCTTGTAGTTCACCTAAATTCTTGATTACAGAAAATGGGACAAAAACAAACAAGGCTTATTGCAACCCTATCTAATAAGCTAGAAAATGAAAAGTTAAGCTTGGGACATCAAGTTGGCTAGGTTGACTATCTAAAGAACCAAGGTACATAAGCTAGAGGCCACTAATAAGCTCTCTGTGAGCTTATTAAATGGACTATAGACACTGTGAACAGGGGAGTTTTTCAGTTAAGGGGGTTAAAAGAAGCTAATTAATAAGCTATTTAAAAGCTAATTTAATAAAACCTAGTATTTTTATATTTTTATTTAGCAGCTAAATATTATTTTCCCAAAAGGAATTAAGCTAAAACTTAGTATTAAACACACAATAAAATTCTAAGTTTTATTCAAAAATGGGTATTTGGAAAATTTGACTTTTGAAAACAGAACTGAAAAGTTGACTTAAGTGAGTTTTGATTACCTCTAATTGACTGAATATGTTATATTAAGATGTAATAAAACAGATTTAAGCTATAGTACTGAGTTATAAGCTAATTTGATAAATTTTGCAATCTCTTGGTTTAACAGTGAACTGGTAAATTGAGTTAGAAGCTATTTTGACTTTTACTGTTATTGAATGCAAATGAACAACTGAGATTGACTAAATATTACCAAATACAACTACTGCAACAAGAACCTATCACTTTAGAATCCTTAATCTCAGAATCAAGACCAATCCAAACACTACTTAATAAACTGTCTTGGTGAGTTTTCAAAGCAAATCACAGATATAGACCAAGCTACTGATTACAGACCTTATGATATCATTAAATGAGACTAATGAAGCATTAACTAACAACAATAACAACTTACAACTAACAATTTAAGCTTAAGCTAATTTAACTGTTAAAATGGAATTTTTAATAGCCACAAATTTAAATGAACAAACAGCTGATTTTATTGTTTAATTTAACTTAACTAACACTAATAAACAATAATACACAGAAATTTAAGCTTATAAGCTACTTATACAGTAATATGCAAATAACACTTATAAAGGCTTACAACCCATTCAAGCACAAACCGATGACTTAGGCTCAAAGATCACACCTATTGCTTCCCATGAAGCTCTAAACCAACAAGCTTTCAAAATCAACACTGCCCAGCCTCTTGTACCTTTTACCATGACTTTTTATTTTAAACTATTTATTTGGTATTTTTGAATGAATTTTTTTGGCTACTAACCGCTTTTAAGAGTATCTAATAGTTTAATAAGCTATATAGGGAGCTTATATGGGCTTATGAGTCCAAACTAACAACTGCTAACAACATTTCATCATATTGAGATTTTTGGATAATGAAAAAATTGCATAACTTGAATACAGAACTTAAAACTGGAAATTGATGTTAACAAAGTTTTTATTTCACTTAAATAACTTGAAATACAAAGCTTAAAGTTTAAACAAACACTTGAAAAACTTAAAAATTTAAAACGACATAATTAACACTAAACTACACTACTTTTAACTACTGCCCTTTCATCTCTGCTTCTTCCCTTCTTTATAATGACTTTTTGAACTCCCCACATGCCTCTGAGTAAATCCCACCACCATTGGATCACTGAAACACATCCTAGCCATCAATCTTACTTTTGGCGCCAAAAAGTCTTTGGGCAGGTTTTTGTTCATTAATGATTCTTGGGAGGATATGGAGGTGGAGGGGACATGATATACAGCTGGGGTGATAAGTTTGGTGAGGTGGAAAGATTGGGGAAACCACTGGTTTTGCGATTACAGGTGTGGGAGAAGAAGGTCTACAGTGTAGGCGGTATTTGTGTTTAAAAAATGGGCTAGGGGTTGGACTGGGTTTGGGCTTGGGTTGTTATTAATAACAAAGAAGGGTCCATTTGGTTTTGTAGTGTTTAAGAGCCCAAGGACCTTTTATGTAATAATCTGAAAATAAGGAACTGAAAATGCCAACATTCCAAAGTTATCATAAGGATTAAACTTGTAACATGTGAATAGTACAAGGGCTAATATTGCATAAAATTTCATTTATATAAGTCCAGGGGACTAAACTGCCAATTTTTTAAATCTAGGGACCAAACTTGTAATTTTCCAAAAGTTTACTATAAGGACCAATTTTGTCATTTATTAATAGTACAAGGTTAAAATTTGATAATTTTCACTTTTTAAATTAACCAAGGACTATTTTTGACAATTTTCAAAGTTAAAGGACTAAAGTTGTCATTTTGTGATTTTTAAACTTTAAAGGGTTTGTTTTGACAACTTTTGAATCTCATGGACCTTAAATGACATTTTACAAGTTTTTGAATTACCAGGGACTAATTTTGACAATTTTTGAAATTTGGGGGACTAAAACTGCCAATTATGCAAACTTGATACGTTTTTCATCTGATTTTGGTATTTTTGCATTTAAAACATATAAAACACTTGTTTGTGATATTTTTATCATTTCGATGCATTTTTGAGTGTTTTCAGATGTTTTTGGCATTCAAAACAGTATAAAAATGATGAGTATTTAGACACTCATCAGGGAGACTTTAGGATGCTCCGTTCACATAGGGAGACTTTGCACATAGCACATACGGTTCAATAAGTTCAAACAAATCATAAGTTCATATTTAAGTTCAAGAGTTCCATTCAAAAGTTCGTAATTAAGTTCAAGAGTTTAAGTCGAGTTCAAAAGTTCAAAACATCAAAAGAGCTCAAAACATATCGAAAGGTTCAAAATAGTCAAAGTGTTCAAAATCACGTCAAACAAGTTCAAAATATATCAAAAGGGTCCTTTACAAGTTAAAAGAGTTCAACTATATGTCAAAAGGTTCAAATCAAGTCCAAAGTGTTCAAATATATGTTAAAGGGTCCAAATCAATTTAAAAGAGCTTAAATATACGTGTCGAAAGGTTTAAAATCAAGGAAAGTGATTCAAATAATAGCGTTCATAACATAGTAATCAATTTAGTTCGGGCATAATCTACTTACTAGCATAAGTAGTGAAACAAGAGTTATTTAAGTTCATATAAGTGTAAAGTAAAAGCAAGTAGTTGAGCATGTATCTCTCCCGAGAGTTTATAAACAATTAAATGATTAAAAGTGGACTACGAACTCACCTGATGCAAGTGATTATGATGACAAAAGTGGATACAATGAATGAGGGCAATTCTCTATCTGCAACCTAATATGAATGATATGTTCTAATGTAAGTCATGAAATAATGTCGTGCATGCAAACTCATATGATATCCATACCACTTGTACATTTTGAAAATAAAGTTTATCGTCGAAAAATAATATACTTTAACAACTCATGAAAATGACTAAGTAACCTCGCAAAGCTAGTCGTAAAATAGTGTATATCAAGTGTTAAGAAACAAACTCAATGGTTTTAGAAAGCTTGTAACATTATCTAAAAGTCATAACACTGAACTTTTATCCGTACTAGTTCCGATCATAAAGAAAAATAATGGTGAAGTGAGGTAGTCGAGCTAAAAATGTAGTTTATGGGTAGTTTTCGGGAAAGTTTGAGTGATCGAATATTATTCGTTACAACTTCGTTTGACGAACGGTTGAACATTTTGGAAAATAGGCCAGGTGAACTCACTTTTACTTGTAGACATCGTTATCTCAAAAGTATTCTATCGATATGAAAAATGGCTCCAAACATGGTCACTTGCGATAACCATTTTGGTCTAGTAAAAATATGTAAGTGTTATTACTTGTGAAAATAAGTACGATAGCCATATTTAAAATGCGTATAACTTAGTCGTTATAAGTCCGTTTTCTATATTTAAAAGCCTTAGTTTCGTGTCAATGTATACTAATATATTTTTTATAAATCGACTCATTTAGATAATGCTTAAAACTCGTTTTGCCCCTTTAAATAACCCTTGACAGCTTGTATTTTTCAGAAAATTAGTTTTCGTCGTTAAACTTGAAAATAGCATAACTTCTTCGTTATAAATCCGTTTTGACCCGTTCAAGCGATCACGGTTTCGTTTTAAAGTCTATTTTCTGAAAACATAACCCAAGTTAATCCATGACCTGTCGAAATTTCCAGATTTTACAATTTTGGACAGACCTCAATCTTGTGTTGTCGAAAATGATTTTTCTAGTTCAAAGCTTGTACTAAACCATTCCAATCAACACCAAAGCTAATCTAAACCTACCATACACCTTCTTAGGGTGTCATGGGTTCCTAAACTTCACCCACAATGATAGGTTTCATAAGTACACTAATTATAACATTTATGTTCTTGAAATTTAACAAAACTTGTAATAAGTGGTATAAATACATAAGAATACTTGCATGATTAGTACTAGAAATATGAAATAGATCAATAATAGGTATTGTAAGATTATAAAAAATATTTAAAAACTTACTTGAGTGATTATGAGAAATTGGTGATGAAAAACTTAATTAAACTTCAAGGTTTTAATCCTAAACCTTAACTAGTACTCAAATGGATCTTGAATATACTTGATCTTGAAAAATATTTGGTTTCTCCTTCTTGTTCTTGCCTTGGCCGGTTTTCAATCAAAGAAAAGGAGAGGATTTGCTTTGTTTCACCTTTTGTATGTGTTATCTAAGTGTTTTAAAAAAATAAAACTCTTGTATATTTGCAAATATCTAGCAAATTTTGTGTAGGTGTACATTATGATTAGGAAATTTTATAAATGGATGACTTGTAGGGGGGAGGTCGGCAAGAGGGGGGGGTGAAAGTATTTGGTGTATTTTTTATAGTAAAATGTAATTAAAGTTAAATATAATGTGTATTTGGTACATGTAATTAATTATTTAGTGTAGCGTTAACTAGAAATCGATTTTAACGGAACCAAATAAAATATATCGAAGTCATAAAAATTATAAAAATACATTTCTCGCAAGTATTGAGTGAAATAATAATTATCGATTCGAATTTACGAAAACCGTCGTAAATATTTATATAACAATTTATATACCAAAATAAATTCAAAACATCGGGTAAACTTATAATATAATTTTTATAGTCTTAAAATGAGTATAAAAATATATCAGAATAATTTTTGGAAGTGTCGGATCAATTATTCAAAATAAATGATCGTGCGATAGCGTTTATTTAATAGAAAAATATACGTTACTGAAATATGCAAACCCATTCATGAACTAATATTAAAATGATATTACGGATGATATGTATACTAACTCATGTCTATATAAAATGATCTCAATGATGTTCCATGAATATGCAGCTTAACCCTCACGGTTACGCGAATTTGATACTCGTAAACCTAGTTTACGAAAAATGATGAATAAAAATCATGAATATAAATTTTTCTCCGGGAATGAATAGTGTTTTTTGAATAGTAAAATTTTGAAATAACCTCTCAAAATATCATATCGACTTCAAAAACGATGAATAGTAAAATGATGAATAGTAAATTCCCGAGATGAATAGTAAAATTTTTTAAAGTTTGCAAAATGACCGAAAATTGAGAATTGTAACATTCTTCCCCTGTTAAAGGAATCACGTCCTCGTGATTCAATTATTGATCACTATAGTCCGAATCTCGACAAGGGTTCTAAAAGTTCATGCTCGTGTGTATAGTCTAAATGATTATGTCAATGCTCATGCACATGGGTTTCTCATCCAACTAGGTACGTTCTTGTGCTATCGTGACTATATCCCATTCTAAAGACAAGCTCTTTTATGATTAGGTTTGATGAGCAAGCTTTCCCTTCTCGAGCAAAACCCTCAAAAGACTTTTAGGTAACCGATTTTTACTTAATCTCACAACTCATCAAACAAGAACTGTCATGAGATTAGGCTAAATCGGTTTGAGTAACAACTTGATTCTAGCTTGATCTTTGCAACTTATCAAACAAGAACTGTCACTCAGATCAAACTGGAAACAAGTGGTTTGAAGAAAATCTTTTGAAAAATTGGCTCGATTACGGAATTGCTTACACATATGAGACTACTACTCCCTTCATTGCATGATTCTTCCTGAATTAGACATAGGTGATCAGGCTATGTATAATTTAGGAGTAACTATGCAATGCTTGGACTAATCGACTCATATGATGTTTGGTGTTGAGTCAACTGATAATGTGCGTATAAAACCATATGTATAATGAGTATGCACTTATAATGATATGATGGGATGCTATGATGATGTAGTTATAGTCTAGGGTCAATGATGCAACCTAGTTCTCTATAACCGTTGCTCTTATACCAATCTGTCACACCCCCAAATTACCTGTTTTGCAGCGGAATGGAATACCTGGGGGATGACTGTCATAGCATCAAGGTTACAGTTATATTGAACGACCTAAAGTGTCGTTTGATTAAGTAAAATAATCAGAGTTTACAAAACATAGGTCCCAAAAGATTTCCAAAGTACTAAAATGAGTTTGTTACAATCAAACAAAAGTTAAGTGCATAAAATATATATGTGAGACGCTGCGTGGTCACCGCACTCTATGATAAGTCTACGTGCATGCCATGAAGTGAATGCCTTAGATACCTGAGATAAAACATGCAAAAAGTGTCAACACAAAGGTTGAGTGAGTTCATAGAGTTTGGTTGAATTGTAAAGCCTTTAAAGAACGTTCATGCACGTTTCATAAAATATGAAAACTCTTAAGAGAGAGTCTAACTTTTTGGTCATTGAGAATAGTCCACAAAGCAAAGGCATTGTAAATCCACTCAGTTCCAAGTTCCGCCCATACAAAACTTGCAACCTGTGCGTTCACAACCCACTGCCAAAAGTAGTATGTCTAGTAGTCAAGTATACGTTGTCATAATAGTTCACAATATAGCACCACATATAATAATATGTAGGCCGGCAAAGCCTAGAATAAATAATATGCGTCCCGTAACATAGTGAACGAGAGGTTGGCTGACCTCTAATAGCGCTATCCATACTACCTACTAATAGGAGACTAACAATGCGAATGTACGAACGGTACATCATACAACTATTATATACAATTAAGAATACTCCGAACATGGGAGAATTTGCACTGCTCCGAACAGGGGAGACTTGGTATTGCTCCGTTCACATAGGGAGACTTTAGGATGCTCCGTTCACATAGGGAGACTTTGCACATAGCACATATGGTTCAATAAGTTCAAACAAGTCATTAGTTCGTATTTAAGTTCAAGAGTTCCATTCAAAAGTTCGTAATTAAGTTCAAGAGTTTAAGTCGAGTTCAAAAGTTCAAAACAGTCAAAGAGCTCAAAACATATCGAAAGGTTCAAAATGGTCAAAGTGTTCAAAATCACGTCAAACAAGTTCAAAATATATCAAAAGGGTCCTTTACAAGTTAAAAGAGTTCAACTATATGTCAAAAGGTTCAAATCAAGTCCAAAGTGTTCAAATATATGTTAAAGGGTCCAAATCAATTTAAAAGAGCTCAAATATACGTGTCGAAGGGTTCAAAATCAAGGAACGTGATTCAAATAATGGCGCTCATAACATAGTAATCAATTTAGTTCGTGCATAATCTACTTACTAGCATAAGTAGTGAAACAACAGTTATTTAAGTTCATATAAGTGTAAAGTAAAAGCAAGTAGTTGAGCATGTATCTCCCCCGAAGAGTTTATAAAATAAATAAATGATTAAAAGTGGGGCTACGAACTCACCTGATGCAATGATTATGATGACAAAAGTGAATACACTGAAATGAGGTGCAATTCTCTATCTGCAACCTAATATGAATGATATGTTCTAATGTAAGTCATGAAATAATGTCGTGCATGTAAACTCATATGATATCCATACCACTTGTACATTTTGAAAATAAATTTTATCGTCGAAAAATAATATACTTTAACAACTCATGAAAATGACTAAGTAGCCTCGCAAAGCTAGTCGTAAAATAGTGTATATCAAGTGTTAAGAAACAAATTCAATTGTTTTAGAAAGCTTGTAACATTATCTAAAAGTCATACCGAACTTTTATCCATATGAGTTCCGATCATAAAGGAAAAATAATGGTGAAGTGAGGTAGTCGCTATAAATGTAGTTTATGGGTAGTTTTCGGAAAGTTTGAGTGATCGTATACTATTCGTTACAACTTCGTTTGACGAACGGTTGAACATTTTGGAAAATAGCCAGTGAACTCACTTTTACTTGTAGACATCGTTATCTCAAAGTATTCTATCGATATGAAAATGGCTCCAAACATGGTCACTTGCGATTACCATTTTGGTCTAGTAAAAATATGTAAGTGTTATTACTTGTGAAAATAAGTACGATAGCCATATTCAAAATGCGTATACTTAGTCGTTTATAGTGTCCGTTTTCTACGTTCTATATATCCTTAGTTTCGTGTTAATGTATACTAATATATTTTTGATAAATCGACTCATTTAGATAATGCTTAAACTCGTTTTTGCCCCTTAAATAACCCTTGACAGCTTGTATTTTCAAAAATTGGTTTTCGTCGTTAAACTTGAAAATAGCGTACTTCTTCGTATAAATCCGTTTTGACCCGTTCAGCGACACGGTTTCGTTTTAAAGTCTATTTTCTGAAAACATAATCCAAGTTAATCCATGACCTGTCGAAATTTCCAGATTTTACAATTTTGGACAGACCTCAATCTTGTGTTTGTCAAAATTTTCTAGTTCAACTTGTACTAAACCCTCCGATCAACACCAAAGCTAATCTAAACCTACCATAACCCTTCTTAGGGTATCATGGGTTCCTAAACTTCACCAACAATGATAGGTTTCATAAGTACACTAATTATAACATTTATGTTCATGAAATTTAACAAAACTTGTAATAAGTGGTATAAATACATAAGAATACTTGCATGATTTTACTAGAATATGAAATAGATCAATAATAGGTATTGTAAGATTATAAAAAATATTTAAAAACTTACTTGAGTGATTATGAGAAATTGGTGATGAAAAACTTAATTAAACTTCAAGGTTTTAATCCTAAACCTTAACTAGTACTCAAATGGATCTTGAATATACTTGATCTTGAAAAATATTTGGTTTCTCCTTCTTGTTCTTGCCTTGGCCGGTTTTCAATCAAAGAAAAGGAGAGGATTTGCTTTGTTTCACATCCACTTTTTGTATGTTTATCTAAGTGTTTTAATTAAATAAAACTCTTGTATATTTGCAAATATCTAGCAAATTTTGTGTAGGTGTACATTATGATTAGGATATTTTATAAATGGATGACTTGTAGGGGGGAGGTCGGCAAGAGGGGGGGGGGGGTGAAAGTATTTGGTGTATTTTTTATAGTAAAATGTAATTAAAGTTAAATATAATGTGTATTTGGTACATGTAATTAATTATTTAGTGTAGCGTTAACTAGAAATCGATTTTAACGGAACCAAATAAAATATATCGAAGTCATAAAAATTACAAAAATACATTTCTCGCAAGTATTGAGTGAAATAATAATTATCGATTCGAATTTACGAAAACCGTCGTAAATATTTATATAACAATTTATATACCAAAATAAATTCAAAACATCGGGTAAACTAATAATATGTTTTTTATAGTCTTAAAATGAGTATAAAAATATCATAATAATTTTTGGAAGTGTCGGATCAATTATTCAAAAAAATGATCGTAGCGATAGCGTTTATTTAATAGAAAAATACGTTACTGAAATATGCAAAACCTATGCATGAATAATATTAAATGATATATACAGATTATTGTAGACTAACTCTAGCTATATGAAGTGATCTCAATGATGTTCCATGAATATGCAGCTTACCCCTCACGGTTACGCAAATTAGATACTCGTAAACCTAGTTTACGAAAAATGATGAATAAAAATCATGAATATAATTTTTCTCGGGAATGATTAGTGTTTTGTGAATAGTAAATTTTTGAAATAACCTCTCAAAATATCATTCGACTTCAAAACGATGAATATTAAAACGATGAATAGTAACCGATGAATAGTAAATTCCCGATGATATTTAAATTTTTTTAAAGTTTGCAAAAATGACCGGAAATTGAGAATTGTGACATTGCGTTATACGTGTTTGTTAAAATGAGTTAAAGGATATTTATATACTTGGGACAATGTATGCATTTTTAAAATTTAAGGTAAAATGATCATTACAAATTTATTTTACTCAATTGGAGACAAAAATGTCAAGTTTAATGTCTAGAAAAGCTATTTTTTTTGTTCGCTGCGTCGAACTGATATTTGTGACAAGTATGATGCTTTAATAGGTTATTAGCCTTATATATATTTGGGATTTCACCTTTGTGGTCCTGGTGAGATTTGACAGCAAGGTTGGTTTTTATTAGCTGAGGTTAGATTTCATGTTTTTAGCATATAGAAAGGAATCATGCTCTAGATTTCTGTAAATTATTTAGACTACATTATAATGAAGATTAACACTTCCCCCCTATTAAATTTTTAAGATTTTTTTAAATAGATTTTACATATTACAAGTAAATGATGAGTGCGTATTCACTCATCATTTTAGGTCAAATCTGAGCTGCAAAACATCTAAAAACACTCCGATATGCATCAAAATACTGAAAATATCTCAAAATTGTGTTTTATATGTTTCAGATGCAAAATGTTTAAAATCGGATGAAAAACGAACAAAGTTTGCACAATTGGCAGTTTCAGTCCCCCGTCTTTCAAAAATTGACAGAAATAGTCCCTGAGCACGTAATTTAAAAAGAAAAGTCACCAAAGGTCCTTTTGAAATCATAAGTTGTCATAATTAATCCTTTGGTGAAAAATTTCAAAAGTTTGAGAAATTACAGTTTTGATCCCTGGATTTTTAAAATTGTCAAATTTAATCCTTGGAATTTCAGTTTTGGCAAATTCAGTCCCTTGGTTTATTTGAGATTCTCAAGATTGGCCCTTGGAAAAGCATTTTCAGAATTTCATGAGTGGTCCTTGGATTTTCAGATTTTACATCTTTGGTCCCTTAAGTATTACATGGATCCTAAGTCTATACCTAAGTCCAAAATACTAACTAGGCCCAATTATAACCAAGTCCAACCCAAGCTCACAACCCGGATTTCCCAACCCAATACCCGAATTAATAAACCAACCCACCCATCCCCTTTTCTTCCTCCCATTCCCGCCCAAACATCAAACCCTAGATACCCCAGATTATCTTTCTCTGCTTCCCAGATAACCCACCATCCTAGGAACACTCAACCTTCCCTTTACCCAGTCAATCCCAACTCCCAAACCCACTACTCCTCTTCCCCATGCCACCATGGCAATCCCAACCTTACAAAACCCCAAGGGACGGCTCAGATTTTGCTCAAAGTGGTACCTAACCCATGGATGGCTTGGATTGAAGTCAAGAAGCACAAGAGAAAGTTTTTGCTTGTATTCCCTCACAAAACAAACACAAGCAGAAGCCAAGAGAGAGAAGACTCATTTTTTCTAGTTTCCTGTATAAATAGGCTTTAGTAGATTAGTGTAATTTCTTGTCTAGAATCAGTGTTCTAGTCCCTTTTATTTTAAATGTCATTTACTTTCATTGTATTCTTTTAATTTTCAATGCTATTTAAATTCAGTTTTAACTTACTTGGTTTATGCAGTTTCTGAGTTCTAAGATTTTTTTTTTTTTTTCTCTGTCTCAATTACTTATTTGTATTTAGAAGTCAAAAGTGTTTGCTACAGTTGATTGAACCCATTTTGAGCTTGTTTGGATACTGCAAATCAGCTTTTAAAAGTTCTTTACATTTTCTTAGCTACTTTCTGTCCAGTAAGGCAGTGTTTGGATTAGCTATTTGGTTGGGTCAAAAATTCAGTTTTTGACCCATTTTGGTCTCAAGTAGTTCATTTAGCTCAAAAATCAGTTAGTCACATTAACTACTCTGTTGCATCTATCAGTTGTATGCGATTTGTAGTTCTTTTTTTTGTATCTGTTTCTGTCTAACCACAGCAATTCAACAGCCTTCACCCTTCTTACAGTTTAGATTTAGGAGATTTAAAGTTAGAATTAGGATTAGTGGTTGTTGCAATTAGTAGTTAGATTGACAGATTTTATGTTTTTTTTCTGTTTTAGTTAGGATTTATAACTTTTCAGTAGCTTTTTCTTTGCCATCAAAAACTGCCCTCCAGGCCTTTTTACAAATCTGTCTCAACAGTCCCCTCTTTAAGCACCATTTTAGATTAGTTAAACCTAGAATTAGAGTTTGATTTTTAGGTTATAGTTAGTTGGTAGTATGGTATTGATATATTATAGCTTAATTTGGTCATTAGAATTTAATTGATAGCTTATTTTCATGCCTCAACAGTTTTTTTTTTTTGCCCTGTTCAGCAACCCGATCAGCAGTCAACTGTCACTTTCCAATAGCCGATTTAGAAGCCCTCATAAGCTCTTGTTGACTTGAAAATTGCTTTTTTGTAAATTAGGTAAGGTACGCTTATAGGGTTAGTAGCTTTTAGAGTTTAATAACTAGTCTAGGTAGTCTTAAAATTAGCTTGAAACCACCCATTTGGGCTGTTTGGGGACTGCTACAGCAGACTGATCACACAGCTGTGGATTTTTTTTCTTAGTTTGTGCTTACTTGGCATTTGTCTCATCTTTTGATAGCTTATTTTTTTTGATTAGTAGATTAGAGTAGTTAGGATTAGTCCCCTTTGCTTATTAGTGCCTAGGTATGCTTATTTCCATGTTTTAGCTTTAGGATTCCCCTAGCTTAATGTCCTAGCCAAACCGCTTATTTCCCTTTTTATCTTTGTTTTATTTTTGAGTAGGTTGTTTATTTTAGTTTCATGTGGTGCATGCTTGTTTATTTCCATCTTATCACTGCCTAACTAAGTACTTATTTGCATTCAATCTGTCAAAAAAGGGTGTTTGTTTTTGATTCCGTGCAAACCTGTGGTGATGAGGCAGTGGAATGTGCTTATTGTGGGCTTTTCATAAACCTAGTCTTTAGAGAAACTTGCTTATTTCAATATCATTTTCAAGCTTCAAAAAGAAAAAAATAAAAAATAAAAAAATAAAGTGAACAAAAAGGCAGGAGGTGGGATTCGAACCCAAGACCTCCTGCCCAGCATTGCCACGCTTCACAACATCACCTGCTCCCAACACGCCCTTGGGACTTTCTTGTTTAAGTTTGCAACATCAATTACTTAACTTATGTTTGCCCATTTTAGCTTATTTGTCTATTTAGCTTTTTAACCGCTTATTCCTTTAAGTTTTTTTTCCCCATTTTATTTTTCTTAGGCTCATCTTAGTATCTAGTAGTTTTCATAAAATTTTCAGATTTTTCTGAGTAGTTTTGCTATTTTTCTTGATTTCTTTGATTTTTATTTTTTTTAGCATTTTTTAATAGCAATTAATACAAAAATTAGAAAAGGTTCAAAAAAAATAATTTTTCAATTTTCTTAAGTTTAGATAAATATAAAAAGTGAAAAAATAATTTTTCCATATTTTTCATAGTCCATTTGGTAATTTTTAGTGATTTAATTAGTTTTTAATAGTTTAAAATTCCTAGAAAATAGATAAATAGTCACAAAAATACAAAAATAGTTTTGAAAAGTCTATTTTGACATTTTAGACTTTTCCAAGTGTTAATCTTATTTTTCTAGCCTAATTTCCTATTTTCTTGTATTTTAGGTAATTAATTAATAGTTAAAAATAGTTTTAATTAGATAATTAGTTATAAAAATAATTTTCTTTTTCCATAAATTTTCTTTTATCATTAGGATTGTAAAAATGTCATTTTCATATTTTTAGGGTTAATATTGCTTTAGTTTTACTTTTTAATTAGTACGTCGCGTAGATTTTAATTTCAGTTTCGTAAAAAAAAAAAAAAAACATCATTTTAATTATAGTGATAGCGTTTATTTAATAGATTTTATCTTTTTTTTTTTTTTCCTCTCATTTGCATTTTAGCCTTTGTATTTGTTTGATATTTCTGTAGTTATAGCCACCAATCCAAATTCTCTTTTCCGTCCAAAATCTCCCCGATCACTATACGTTCGATAATCCATTGCATAGCTCGCTGGGACATAACGACCCGGGGAGACACTATACTCCTCTGATCTTCATTGATTTCGTGCTTGAGCAGTTTTAAGCTTGTTACGGTCCGCCATTCACAAGTGGCGGGCTTGTGTGATAAAGCTTGACTGTTTGGCGCGCATCAAATTTTTGGCGCCGCTGCCGGGGACGTGTGTTGCGACAATATCGTGAAGTTTTTGCGATTAGTGACTTGAAGATCCTTCCTCGTGAAGTTACCGTTTTTCATAAAATCCAAAAATCCAAAAATACTCTTCTCATTCCTCTTATCCGTATGATTCTATTTCTCTTACCCTCTCATACCGTTTGATTCTACTCTTCTTCAACCTCAAAACCGTTTAATTCTATCTCTTTAACCCTCTATATGTTTAATTCTAATGACGACGATTATCTTCGGTGTATGGAAAAAGATCAACATCATTGTCACAAGTGTGTGTGTGCGCGGTTGTGGAAGGCTAGTTCGCGAATTTTGCAATTTGTGCGAACTATCCATCAAAAAGTCTTTTCAAAGTTATTTCGACCACCCGCCACAACCCGAACCCGTTCAAACGTCGAAGTTACCTCAAGCACCTACCGAGGGTTACGAGGACGATTTCATTGAATTTAAAACCCGTAATCTAATCGAGCAAATTCAAGCCGATGAAAAAAGGTCGAGAATTAGAATTGATTACGATGAACTCGTTCAAACACCGGAGACCATAACGGAAGTGGTGGAACTTGCTAGCTCTAAGAGCACACCACTTGTCCCAACTCCGGAATCTTCAGAACGTTTTACCGACGATTTCTTTAGGGCCAGAAATGACATGATTCAAAACTTCTTAAATGAATTTCGTCAAATTTCAACTTCGGGAAATACCGTTTTACCTAACATTTGTGATGTTGTTGAGCCCTCGATTCCTACTCCCGTACCCGAGATATCTTCATTCGATCAAGAGTATTGCTACGTTTGGAGACTTGTTACCACAAGGTTTTCGTTGTTACAAATGTATGTGCGAGTGGTGTGGAACCTATCTCATTGATGGATGTTGTTCGATTTGTGCCGAGAATTCATTCGCTTATGATTCTAACCCAAACTCTTTCAATAATCCTCAAAACAATTTCAACTACCCTCCACAGAATTCATATGAACCACAACCGTACTATCATCATTTCAGTGATTCATCGTTTCATAATTTCTCTCCTCAATACCCTCATTGTGCTAAGTGTGGGGGTCCTCATGATGATTATCAATGTCAATCGTGGAATCAAAACTATGGGCCTGACCCTTGTTATAACACTCCTTGTTTTGACAATTTCCAACCCACACAACTTCCCGTCATTGATCAATTTCCTCGTATAATTCTTGAAGAACTTTCTGAGGAACAAGCAGCTCGCAACGAAAGATATTTAGCCGATGAACGAGCAGCTCAAAAGCTTATCCTATTTAACGAAGCTTGCCGTCTCGATGACGAGAATGAGGAAGATTGGGAGATGACAAAGGACAGGTGCATATCTCAAGTCCCACAAGTACCGCACATGTCCACCCTCCACCCTCATATTGCCTATCTACCATGGAACCTTCGGATAACCTTTTAATGGGGGACGAGCATCTTAGCACTATTCCGGAACGGAACCCGTCTTGTGTTGAGAGCCTTGTCCCAACCCCAAGTGAATCCGAGGTTATCTTTGGTGATATGTGTGATGACCCTCTCGATGATGATTCTTCTCCCACCCCGAAAGAACCTGTTGAGGTGATCTCCGAGTCTGATAATGATTATACGTCGTTTGATGACTCTTTATCGTGTGGAGACATCGAGTATATTGAGGAGATACCTTCTGAGCTCGTCAGCTTGGAAGAAGTGAGAGATGTTGATCTCGATGATCTTGATATGGACACTGATTTTGAAACAGATGATGAAGATACTTTTGTTGTGTCCGAGAAACCATTCACTACGGCATTCACTAATCCTCTGTTTGATTTCGATTCTGAATTCACTCTAATTTCAGATAACTCCATCTTTGATATTCAGAATGAGGATAATGACGTTTTTACATCTCCATCTTTACCCGAAGATAAGAATAGTGGCAATCCCACTTCGACGTTAGACCTTCTCGAGGAGTTCTTCGATGAACTCGCTCTTATTGATCATTCTCCACCGGGAGATGATGATGCTCACTTCGACTTTGAAGCCGATCTTACCGAATTGGAAAATCTTCTTTACAATTGGTCTTCTGATAATTCGTCGAGTGACACTCGTATAGAAGAGGTCGACTTTCTTTCTCCGGATGACTCGATACCTTCGGGTTTTCAGAGTGACGATTATGGCTTAGGTCCATCATCCACTCGTCCGCCTGCTAAACCGCCGGATGATGGAACCTCTTCTAAGCCCGATACGGATGTTTTCATTGCTTCAGTGGTGGATAAGATTTTTGAACATTCGCTTAATGTTCCTCAATCTAATCTTTTACCCACCTATCCCACATCTGATCCCACCCGTTGTCAAGTAATTGACACTTTGCCTTCTCCTCCCATTTCTTCTCCATGTCTTAACTCCTACTGGAGTGAAGATACCATCTTTGACCCCGGCATTTCTTCTTCTCTTAAGCCGGGAATATATCTCATCGGTGTGGAACTTTCACGTGCTTCAAATGTTTGTCCAAACATCGTGAACGAAAGTCCGATCGAGATTGGTTTTCCACGTTGCTTCCCCAAGAACAAATGAATTCGGGGTCGAGTCAAGCTAGCGACTCGGTTATCAAAAACAGTAGCACACTATATGGGTTTTCACCCTAGTGTGGGGGGGTTGCCCCACATGTTTAAAAAAAAAAAAAAAAAAAAAAAAAAAAAAAAATCAAATAATGGCCGTAGTATTTCCCTTTTACGTTCTTTGTTTCGGCATAACCGCCGGTACTTTGAATATTGAGGGCAATATTCATTTCTAAGTGTGGGGGGGAATTCTCACGAATTTTATCATATAATTAAATCAATTCCCCCGTTTTTGGCCAAAATTTTTTTTTTTGGAATAAGTGTTTTGCACTTATTTCGGTTATCAGTCCGCCATGTCTGTAAGACAAAAGGATTGGCTAATCCAGGAGCAAACGGCTCTTGTTAAAGATTTCTCAAATCCGTTATATGGCTTGCAATTTGCCCAAAATTGTATGGTTCTCAACTCACCATATCCTTAAAAGTGAAGAGTTGGCTAGCCCGCAAGGTTATGGCTTGTGGTAAAGGCAGTGGAAAATCCATAATTGGTAATCAGCTCACCAAAGATAATATTGATAATTTATCTAAGAGTTGGCTAGTCCAGAAGGTTACGGCTTCTGGTAAAGACAAAATCAAATCCGTTGAAAGCTGGTGGTTTTTGCTCAAAATCACATGGTTATCGGTGTACCATGGTTCTTACTTGAACTAAAACATTTTGCTACTCCAGAAGTAATGGCTTTTGGTAAAGAGATTCAAATCCATTAAGTTTTCTCAAAAGATTGCTAGGGACTAGCAATGTTTTAGTGTGGGGGATTTGATGAGGGCGTATTCACTCATCATTTTAGGTCAATCTGAGCTGCAAAACATCTAAAACACTCGATAGCATCAAAATACTGAAAATATCTCAAAATGGTGTTTTATATGGTTCAGATGCAAAAAATGTTTTAAAAATCGGATGAAAAAGAACAAAGTTTGCCACAATTGGCAGTTTCAGTTCCCCCGTCTTTCAAAAAATTGACAGAAATAGTCCCTGAGAACGAATAAAAAAGATAAGTCACCAAAGGTCCTTTTGAAATCATAAGTTTCATAATTAATCCTTGGTGAAAAAATTTCAAAAGTTTGAGAGAAATTAACAGTTTTGATCCCTGGATTTTTAAAATTGTCAAATTTAATCCTTGGAATTTCAGTTTTGGCAAATTCAGTCCCTTGGTTTATTTGAGATTCTCAGATTGGCCTTGGAAAAGCAAATTTTCAGAATTTCATGAGTGGTCCTTGGATTTTAGATTTTACATCTTGGGTCCCTTAAGTATTTACATGGATCCTAAGTCTATACCTAAGTCCAAATACTAACTAGGGCCCATTAAACCAAGTCCAACCCAAGCTCACAACCCGGATTGTCCCAACCCAATACCCGAATTAATAAAACACCCACCCATCCCTTTTCTCCTCCCATTCCGCCAAACATCAAACCCTAGATACCCCAGATTATCTTTCTCTGCTTCCCAGATAACCCACCATCCTAGGAACACTCAACCTTCCCTTTACCCAGTCAATCCCAACTCCCAAACCCACTACTCCTCTTCCCCATGCCACCATGGCAATCCCAACCTTACAAAACCCCAAGGGACGGCTCAGATTTTGCTCAAAGTGGTACCTAACCCATGGATGGCTTGGATTGAAGTCAAGAAGCACAAGAGAAAGTTTTTGCTTGTATTCCCTCACAAAACAAACACAAGCAGAAGCCAAGAGAGAGAAGACTCATTTTTTCTAGTTTCCTGTATAAATAGGCTTTAGTAGATTAGTGTAATTTCTTGTCTAGAATCAGTGTTCTAGTCCCTTTTATTTTAAATGTCATTTACTTTCATTGTATTCTTTTAATTTTCAATGCTATTTAAATTCAGTTTTAACTTACTTGGTTTATGCAGTTTCTGAGTTCTAAGATTTTTTTTTTTTTTTCTCTGTCTCAATTACTTATTTGTATTTAGAAGTCAAAAGTGTTTGCTACAGTTGATTGAACCCATTTTGAGCTTGTTTGGATACTGCAAATCAGCTTTTAAAAGTTCTTTACATTTTCTTAGCTACTTTCTGTCCAGTAAGGCAGTGTTTGGATTAGCTATTTGGTTGGGTCAAAAATTCAGTTTTTGACCCATTTTGGTCTCAAGTAGTTCATTTAGCTCAAAAATCAGTTAGTCACATTAACTACTCTGTTGCATCTATCAGTTGTATGCGATTTGTAGTTCTTTTTTTTGTATCTGTTTCTGTCTAACCACAGCAATTCAACAGCCTTCACCCTTCTTACAGTTTAGATTTAGGAGATTTAAGTTTAAAAGGTTAGAATTAGAATTAGATTAGTGGTTGTTGCAATTAGTAGTTAGATTGACAGATTTTATGTTTTTTTTCTGTTTTAGTTAGGATTTATAACTTTTCAGTAGGTTCTGACTTTTTTCTTTTCTTGCCATCAAAAACTGCCCTCCAGGCCTTTTTACAAATCTGTCTCAACAGTCCCCTCTTTAAGCACCATTTTAGATTAGTTAAACCTAGAATTAGAATTAGTTTGATTAGAGTTTGATTTTTAGGTTATAGTTAGTTGGTAGTATGGTATTGATATATTATAGCTTAATTTGGTCATTAGAATTTAATTGATAGCTTATTTTCATGCCTCAACAGTTTTTTTTTTTTGCCCTGTTCAGCAACCCGATCAGCAGTCAACTGTCACTTTCCAATAGCCGATTTAGAAGCCCTCATAAGCTCTTGTTGACTTGAAAATTGCTTTTTTGTAAATTAGGTAAGGTACGCTTATAGGGTTAGTAGCTTTTAGAGTTTAATAACTAGTCTAGGTAGTCTTAAAATTAGCTTGAAACCACCCATTTGGGCTGTTTGGGGACTGCTACAGCAGACTGATCACACAGCTGTGGATTTTTTTTCTTAGTTTGTGCTTACTTGGCATTTGTCTCATCTTTTGATAGCTTATTTTTTTTGATTAGTAGATTAGAGTAGTTAGGATTAGTCCCCTTTGCTTATTAGTGCCTAGGTATGCTTATTTCCATGTTTTAGCTTTAGGATTCCCCTAGCTTAATGTCCTAGCCAAACCGCTTATTTCCCTTTTTATCTTTGTTTTATTTTTGAGTAGGTTGTTTATTTTAGTTTCATGTGGTGCATGCTTGTTTATTTCCATCTTATCACTGCCTAACTAAGTACTTATTTGCATTCAATCTGTCAAAAAAGGGTGTTTGTTTTTGATTCCGTGCAAACCTGTGGTGATGAGGCAGTGGAATGTGCTTATTGTGGGCTTTTCATAAACCTAGTCTTTAGAGAAACTTGCTTATTTCAATATCATTTTCAAGCTTCAAAAGAAAAAATAAAAAATAAAAAAATAAAGTGAACAAAAAGGCAGGAGGTGGGATTCGAACCCAAGACCTCCTGCCCAGCATTGCCACGCTTCACAACATCACCTGCTCCCAACACGCCCTTGGGACTTTCTTGTTTAAGTTTGCAACATCAATTACTTAACTTATGTTTGCCCATTTTAGCTTATTTGTCTATTTAGCTTTTTAACCGCTTATTCCTTTAAGTTTTTTTTCCCCATTTTATTTTTCTTAGGCTCATCTTAGTATCTAGTAGTTTTCATAAAATTTTCAGATTTTTCTGAGTAGTTTTGCTATTTTTCTTGATTTTTATTAGTTTTTAGCATTTTTTAAATAGCAATTAATACAAAAAATTAGAAAAAGGTTCAAAAAAATAATTTTTCATTTTTCTTAGGCTTAGATAAATATAAAAAGTGAAAAAAGTAATTTTCCATATTTTTCATAGTTCATTTGGTAATTTTTAGTGATTTAATTAGTTTTTAATAGTTTAAAATTCCTAGAAAATAGATAAATAGTCACAAAAATACAAAAATAGTTTTGAAAAGTCTATTTTGACATTTTAGACTTTTCCAAGTGTTAATCTTATTTTTCTAGCCTAATTTCCTATTTTCTTGTATTTTAGGTAATTAATTAATAGTTAAAAATAGTTTTAATTAGATAATTAGTTATAAAAATAATTTTCTTTTTCCATAAATTTTCTTTTATCATTAGGATTGTAAAAATGTCATTTTCATATTTTTAGGGTTAATATTGCTTTAGTTTTACTTTTTAATTAGTACGTCGCGTAGATTTTAATTTCAGTTTCGTAAAAAAATAAAAACAAAAACATCATTTTAATTATAGTGATAGCGTTTATTTAATAGATTTTATCTTTTTTTTTTTTTTTCCTCTCATTTGCATTTTAGCCTTTGTATTTGTTTGATATTTCTGTAGTTATAGCCACCAATCCAAATTCTCTTTTCCGTCCAAATCTCCCGATCACTATACGTTTGATAATCCATTGCATAGCTCGCTGGGACATAACGACCCGGGGAAACACTATACTCCTCTGATCTTCATTGATTTCGTGCTTGAGCAGTTTTAAGCTTGTTACGGTCCGCCATTCACAAGTGGCGGGCTTGTGTGATAAAGCTTGACTGTTTGGCGCGCATCAGTAAACAAATATTATTTACACCTATTTAAAAAAAATATATATTTATTTGACATACAATTAATACATTATTTAAATCACCCCCTCACTAAAAAAAATACAACCATTTTAGTATATGATACAATCTAATCAAGTTTTAATCATCTATCGTTAAAATCAAATAACCCAAGCACTTAAAACACAAATATAAAAACATAATCTGCACAACTTAAAGGACCATCATGTACAATTTAAAGAACCAACATGATTAAAGTTACTCAAATATAAAATTATTACCATCTATAAAGTTGTTGTAACGAAAAATATAAAATTAAAAGACATTCATCACTTATAAGGTCCAGCCGACGCATTGCACGAGTACCCTGCTAGTAATTAATAAATATCGTTCCAAACTCCCAATATTCAACTTGGGAAAACTGTTTTAGAAACATAAATTTGGTTGTTCATATCATTGAACAAAATAGAAATATATCTCTGTACACACACGGGTTTTTGGCATAAATATTAACTCATGTGTTGTGACATACAATGTATCCAAATTTAGAAACGTAAATTTGGTTGTTCATACTCATACACGTGCGGTTTTTACATAAAAATTTCATAACGTGTTGATATCGATTAATATTTTGTATACATTTTTGTTGGACGAAGGATTTGACTATGTTTAATTGGCATGGTGTAGAGGTTGTCATGTTTTAGACATTATACGTGTTTAATAGCACGTAATGACCCGTGAAAAAAAATATTTTTCCATATATCCTTATTTAAACTTTGAAAAAAGAAGTAAATGCGTCGTTGCTATATGTACAATTTCGTGTATTTATTTCCATTTCCCATTAACCCATAGGGCTATACTAGCATTTTGATATTTATATTCCCCTAAATAAGCATTTTACCGACATTTAATTTTTAAACTCATATAGTTGCGGCTAAACTTATAAAAAAGAATAGTAAGACTTATTCTTAAACATGGATAGTACAAAAAAATATGTTTCATGACATTCTCCTTTAATCTCATCAAAAAAAATAACATGAGTTGTTTGTATATGTACAAGCTCGTGTAGTCATTTACATATCAAAGTATCTCATGCTTTCATTTGATATCTATAATTTCTTGCATATACATTAATTTAATATATTAACAATAATAATAATTATGAACTAAAACAAAATATTGTTTTTTTATTTTATTTTTTATTTTATAAGTATAGGGAGTTATTATTTTTTTTATAAAGTTATTAAAACATGAAAAATGACAAGTTTAATTAAATTCCTACAGTTAATTTAAAATTTTAACAATTAAAATTTTATTAATTACCATCTCATTTTTTTAACAAAATCGACATATGTGGTTTTATACATATTTTTTTGTTGATGGAATTTAAATCGGTTTGACCAAATTGTTTTAATTTTGACCTTTTGATTGAAAAATGAAATAGCTCAATTTCTCTTCTGTGGCAAAATCGAGCACTATCATTGGCTTAATTAAAAAATCTCAAAGATACGATTGTCCAGTTTGTATATTCTCTCATTATCTATGAGATTTTGTTTCTTTTATGTGTCTTTTATTTTTATTCCAATATCAATTTTGTGTAACTTTCTTTATATTGTTTTTTAGGTAAAAGGTGTTTTTAACACTCGGTAAATTTTATTACTCCAAGAAATATTTAAATATATAATATGTAATTGAATTTCACATCCCAGCCCGTTACATAGATGAAAAAAACGCACAATTTGTGCTTCAAACCGCACTTCTTATAAGAATAACAAACCAAACTAATGAAAAACTTCTTTATAAAACTACTTACGTCTAGTATAAACACGAACCCTTATATCATAAGCATCACAAAAAGCTAATTGCTCTTCAGTCAAATCTTCACAGTTATCATCATCATCATCATACGAATTATCATCATAATCATCTTTGCAACGCTCGTATAGGCTCTTCCTCCCTATGCCACATCCACTATTGGATGCTAGAAACCTGCTATTTCATCAAAAACCTCTTCTACTTCATTCTTGTTATCATCGTCACCTACACCAGCCACATTAGATGTTGGCTGCTCTTGTGCCAATTGTACCTCATTCACAAGTGTAACATCATTAAGCATACTCCGAAAGATCTGAATTGGCTCCAAATCATCCTTTTGCCCCCTCGTCCACAACAGGTTCAGCCCTCATGGAATTACCCCCATTTGCACCGAACACATCATCATTTTTAACCAACCTAATTGCATCAAAAGGGTTCAAATAACTTGCCTCTCTACTAGGTGTTTCAGTATTATTCTTCGTACCGCTTGTAGTAGCACCATTATTCTTAGAAATAGGATTATATACATATTTAGTCGACTTAAAATGAAATTTAGAGCCCATATTAAAGCCACTAGCCGTTTCTTTCCACAAATTCCAACATTACTTCGATTCAACTTCGTACCACCATAGTTCACCTCCCTATGATTCATAGGTTTAGTAGGAACCATTATAGGGCAATGTTCAGAGTCATGTCCAAAAATCTTGAAATTGACACATCGTGGAGGAGTACGTCTCGTATTCAATTGTAATTGTTTTCTATGTGTATCCCTCATCATCCAAATCCGGGATAACAATAATCATTGATTCCTTCAAAGTATTTTTAGCACTTACTTCAATCATAGCACATGCATAGCTATTTCGTCCCCATGATTCGTTGCACATTGTACTAGTAAATGAGTCAAGCATTAATGGTTTACCAATCTTAGTTGCAATATCACTAAGCCCATCAACAGTAAAAGCCGCCATAGGAACATCATGAAGTTTAACCCAAATCGGAACACGAGTTAACTCCTCCTTCTTCAAACTAGTACATCATCAACCCCTTTTTTGGAGCCAAATCTGAAAAAGAGAAAACCATTGCCATTCATCATAATATTTTTATGCCGTATTTTCTCAAGCATTAAAAACATAATTCTACACAACTGGAAATGCCATACGTTTACCAATGAAATAACCATATAATGAATTAGCCAATCTTTCACTTACCTCATCCACAGATAATCTAGGTATTTTTTACTTTGCATTTACTAGAAGCAGACGTAGTAAGAACAAGAACGTTAGCTTAAGTTTCGTTTCAATCCACATTAAGCACATCAGCAAATGAACTCAAGGTATAACCATTAGTTTTTTTCCCATATTCATCCATTCGCTTACCTTGGTTAGCAGTCTTCGAAGTAGCACTAACATCATCAGTCATAATGCTTTCCTCTCTTACCACATCAGAACATGCATTGCTTGAAGCTTCGTTAGAAGGTTTTAATGGTTTCCAATCTTCTCCCACTAACACGAGCTTACCTTGAAGCAATTGACTCTCCATATCATGTATTTTAGCAACTAACAAAGTAAAAGATGTGTTGCCAAAAGACTCTATCAAGCTTGGGAATGATCCCAGACCTTCACCATCTACTCCCTTAGTATTCACCACATTCCTCTCACAATTCGTAACTAAATTGCTAGCATTCAACCCCTCTTTTTGTTTTACTCCCCTCCCCCCGGACTAAAATATCCACTCGTCATCTAAACTATATGCAACCAACCTAAATCAACAAGCACAATCAATGCAATACCACAACACATAATAAACACAGAAAACAAAATATCACTTTCAAGTTCAACGAAACCAGATGCAATAGGACAATATTAAAACCAACTCGACGTAATGTCATCTTAGGTTTTGTAAGAACTTATTGCCATTGAAAAATAATAGATTGATCAAATCAAAATCAAACCCTAAAACAGATGTTTAAGGATTATTTATATTCAGTAAGCGCAGAGACAAAGAACGACCGCATCAATAAAGTTATAAGCCTAAAAATGATTCATGTAAAAACCCTAATATAAAGCAAACCCTAATGACCTAATACTAAACCAAGAACGGGAGAGTATAAAGCAATAGAACATTATAGCTCCATTGGGGTTACATGCAGAGAAATGACCAAGAAACAATGACTAAATGATTAAAAATAGATAAAAGATGGATAATCTAGTGAATAAATGAAAAACAACTAAAGAATTGCCGATAACACATTAAATGTTGACATAGTTATATTATTTTGGTCATGACTCTTTTATACAAACTCCGAGTTTTGATGATTCAAATTGTTAGGGAACGGGTAGAGAAAGAGAGAGATCTACAACTTTCAATTTGGAGACTCTGTTCCCAAGATTTTGAAATGAAAGAAAAGAAGAGAAGAGTTAAAAATGAGCAGAAAAGAAGAGGAGATGAATGAAATTAAATTTTTTATATCATGTTCCCGATTATGAGAGAAAAAAAGAGATAACAAATGATTTTACATTTATACCCTTAATAATATATAAAAGTTATGTTTTTTATTAGGCCATTTAAGTAATTTTGTTTATTTAGAGCTTCCTAATATAACTTCTTTTCAAATCACCTCACTTTTAGGAAGAAAGTTTTGGAGAGAAGTTTAGCCAAAATTACTCTCCTCTTCTTTTCTCTTATGTCCTAAAAAAACTCAGGAACACGAATTTATTTTGTTTTCTGCGTACTTCTTTTCTCTCCTTTCAAAAATAAAACTCGGGAACGCAGCTAAAATTAAAATTTTACCCCGTTTGCATTGTGAGTCAAGTCACATAAAACTTCTGTTTTTGACGCGAGTGAAACACTTAAAACACTGAAACTCGTAACATATAACAATATACGTTATTCATTTACTATAAATAAATCATAAATGATATATTTATGCATGTAATGGATTGCATGTTATATTTATATGTGTATACATTATCATTATTAGAATAAAATTAAACCGCCATAAGTTAATAAGGTTTACTAAAAATGCGGAATTTTTTTTCCTATACTTCTTCATAAATGTAATAATTGGAATGTAATTTATAATAAACTTGGTTAACTTGTTTATAAAAAAAATTAGGATTTTTCCTCCACTTTTTCATAGATTTAGCAATAAAAAAATTCAAACTTTTTTACCAATGGTTTTCGCAACAAATGATTCGTTGCTAATTTTTTTGCAACGAAAATTTCAGAGAAAGTCATTGCTAAAAAGGAGGGGGAATGTTCTCACCAAATTTTGAGAAGATAGCAATGAATTTAGCAACGAATAATCGTTGCTAACCGAAGGTTCCATTTTTTCTGAATTTTGCTGCCATATTCGTTGTTAATGTGCGAATTTAGCAACGACTTATTGATTGTTGCAAAAAATTCGTAGCTATTGGGATCAGAACCACAACTCCATAATGATCGTTAAGGATTTAGGGTTAGGGACAATTTGGATTTGAAAGTCGTTTAAGGATGTTTGTGATCGCCAAGAATCGCCAGAGGAGTTTAGGAAAATAAATAAATTTGGTTATTCATATCATTGAACAGATTTGTTGTGTCTTTGCCTTATTTTAATACGAATTTATGTAACCGTGCGAATGCATCATAAATGCTTGGAAAATTGTATCTAGTAAGTTCTAGCGAATACACGATTTAAGAAATTATCTAAGCAACTGTTTGATTATAAATATCCGAATTGAAACCTACATATGTAAATGCTTCTTGTATGCAGATTATAATTTTATAACTAATCCAGTTCGTTAATAATCTCGAAGAATGGGATTCTAAAAAAGACTAGATAGAAGCGAAAAAATGTTGTAGAAATTATTTATTTCCCTTTCATTAAAAAAAAGCACAAGACTACTTCCCAGTTCGGCAGTTCCTACCGCCTTCTACAACTTATCGCTAAGGAAGAATTGCCTATGAACAAATAATGCGTTTTACCACTTTGGGACTTTAAACATTATAGGTGTAAACTTATTGTACTTTTAGTTTCTTGAAATTATTTTACCGTTCTAAGGTTTTTTTTCCAAAAACTTCCTAAACTTTGTGTGATAAACTTTCACCAAGCTATACGACGTTTCTCTAGTTTAATATATTTAGCCTTTTGCAGAAAAGTAATAGACATGGTTTGATCCAGTATATCAGCACCACGTACAACTGCATAAACAAATTGGATTACAAAACTTTTTGAACGATAGATGCATTGAGAAGCAACAAATAAAAAATGTTAAAATCTAGAAGAGCAAGCCAAAAGAGTATTGCAAGTCCACTCGATCCTAAATAAAACTGAATTCGTATATAGCTCAATTCGTATAGAACTTTTACATCATAGGGCGATATGAATAACTACAGACACCATATAGTAGTATAGAAACTATAACTGACCACATTGAGGCATCTCCCCTTGACTAATTCATAGTTGCACCAAATTCACACTCTTAAAATGAAACGGCATTTATGTCCGCAAAACTCAAATTCGTAATACTCCACGAGCTTCCAATAGGCATTGATTCATACCTTTTTTTCATGATTAAGCAATACATGTAAATGGATGAGTCTAAACGCCGATCAACATGATGGGTAACGTTGTTTTCCATCTGATAACACATTAGAAAATTGAGAGAGATCGAGGTCAATGTGATGGCTACCTCATTGAACCATCTGAGAATATTATCCATCAATCGAGCTCTCATCTATCTAATACAATAAGAATTTGCTTTATTTTTATTATATTGCAACAACGAGGAACAATATATTAGATAATAACAATAAACAATATCCGAAAGTGTTATGCTAGCCCCAAATCAACCACCTAGCTGAAAATCCATCACGTTTACCTGAACGACTCCCGGTTAACCCTTATCAGCAGGAACACGGCCCTATGGCACTGGATACTTTTTTGTGTAGCCTTGTGTCAACAGGGGAAAAAAATTAGAAAACAGCAAGAGTTACGACCAAGCAAGGCTCATTTTGGTATGACCAGCAGCGTGATCATGCCATTAAGGGTTAAGCGGTGGAGTTGTTCAGGTACTCGTCATGGCTTCACAGCTAAGTGAAATTGCCAGTAAAAGGCAGAAAATTTCGAGATCTGGCTTAGAAGAAGGGAGAGGAAAGGGGTTTCTCCGTACCACCGGCAAGAGCCGGTGGCCGGAGAAAGGAAATAAAGTTTGAAAGCACAAACCAAGCGAGAGAGAGAGAAAAGGGTGCGAGGATCGGATGAAATAACTCACCAATCTATGGTTGTCTTAAAGCCATTCCTCTTCCATGGCACTTTGAATTTTTCAACCTAATCTAGCTTTATATATTAAGAAAACAGTCAGACCTTACTCTCTACAAATTGCTCAGTTATTTTTTCCCATGTTCAGCTCAATCCAAATAATTTTAATTTGATTTTGGAATTTGTTTCAATGAATTTGCTTCTACCATAAAGAAACTTATAACAAGCCACACGCTCACAGTCCAGAAATACACGAATTTCATGCATGGTTGAACACTTGAACTACAGAAATTGAATGACCTAGAAATCTGAACTCTATTGATTCATTTTTTATTATTAATATAATACGTAGTAGCATTTAGGGTTCTTGTCGTTCCAGGTCTAAAATATCTAATAACCCTATTTTCTTATTTTGGATCTTCAAAATCACTCACGGAGTAGATCTGGACCTTTTTTTGAGTATCCAAAACCTTTAATTAAAAAGATGGGTGTTGTTAGTGATTGCAAAAGTTCAATATAGAACCAAAATTTACCATAGATCCAATCAACCAATAATAGCTATTTATTTTTTTATTAGGATAAACTTTCACCCTTTTTAAAACAATTAAATATCTCGCAAACCGTTAATCGTTACGCGATAAAAATTATACCATCGTGACGAGAATTAAATTATCTTTCTATAGATATGCACTACTATATATTTTTAACAATTTTTTTTTTCAAAATTTCGGTCAACAAAAATCATATATGATTTGTGAAAATCATATATGATTCGATTTTTACGAATCACATATGATTTTTGAGAATCATATATGATTGTAAAAATCATATATGATTCGTAAAAATCGAATCATACATGATTTTTTAAAATCATATATGATTCGTAAAAATCATATATGATTTTTTCGGACGGAATTTTTGAAAAAAATTTTTGTCGAAGATATGTAAAGTGCATATCTATAGAAAAATAATTTAATTCTCGCATGAATGTATTTTTTTATATTTTGAAGATTTACCGTTTGTAAGATATGTTGTTTTAAAAAAAAAGGTGGAAAATGATTTTGTATTAATTTAGATAAAAAATGGAGGGTTATGATTGGTTCATTTGTTCTATAACAAATATGAGTTCTATATTGATCTCAACTCTGTTAGTGATACCCTTGTACTCCTGTACCCTCAACTCTCTTTTTACTATTTTATTAGAGTAACAAAAATATACATTTTTTATGATTTTCTTTTCTATTCATTTATTCTTTTACTACTTTTAACTTCGTTAAATCACAAATTTTATGTTTGGCATGTTACCTAATAGAAGACACTTTTTTATAGTTTTATATTTCGTATTTTTTGTTTTACTACTTTTTACTTGTTAAATTTAATATTTAAAGAACTTAAAAAAATATTATGGGTATTAGACTAGCATTTGGGGTATGAATTACCGGTGAGTATTATATCCTTCTTGGTACCTTTCCATTCTTTTTATTGTTCCTTATAGCTTTTGCATTTGCACGGATAGAAATATTTTGGGTTGTACTATATAAACGGGGTCTATCCCTTTAAGCGTGGGCCCCTCCTCCCTTTGTCCTCCCTCTCTCTCCCACATAGGCGGCTTTGGGTCCCCCCTCACATGCAATTTTTTTTTTTTTTTTTCTTTTAATTTAATTTAATTGTGTAGTGTTTAGGTATATGCATAGTGTATTTATTTGTGTAGTGTTTTTATATGTATAGTGTTTTTAATTGTGTAATGTTTTTATATGGTATTTATTTTACGTTACTTTTTATAAACTTTTTTTATAAATTTTTTATAAACTTTTTTTTATAAACTTTTTTTATAAACTTTTTTTATAAACTTTTTTTTTATAAACTTTTTTTATAAACTTTTTTTTATAAACTTTTTTTATAAACTTTTTGTAAACTTTTTTTATAAACTTTTTGATAAAAGATCATTTGAGGACAAAAGATTATTTACATGCTAAGGGATCAATCTCGACCCTCCATTTTTATTTGATCTAATGGATGAGATTAATCACAACAATTTTAAAAACCCACTTTCATCATTTTTTTTCAAATATTAATATCTTTCAAACCGTTAATCGTTAAGCGAAAAAAAATATATCATTACGACGAGCATTTAATTATCTTTCTACAGTTTTTTTTTTTTTTAGTTTTATCGTTTTTTTACGTTACTGAAATTTGCATTGAAAAATCATATATGATAAAACACTAATTTGAATATCATATGTGTTATTAGTGTAATATCATATATGATATGTAATATCACATTTGATATTAGTGTAATATCATATATGATATTACATATAATATCACATGTGATATTACATATCATATATGATTTAACACTAATGTCACATGTGATATTCAATTTAGTGTTTTATCATATATGATTTTTTATTTAAATTTCAGTAACGTAAAAAAACGAAAAAAATAACGAAAAAACGAGTTTTTTTCTTTTTTCGAAAGTATATCAAAGTGCCCGTCTATAGAAAGATAATTAAATTCTCGTCGCGATGGTGTAAATATTTTCACTTACCGATTACCGGTTTAAGAGATATTTAAATTATAAAAAATAGGTGAAATAATAAAATGCTTTTAATCTCAGCCATTGATTTCTTTTTAAATTGATGGTGAAGATGAGTCCCTAGGTATGTAAAAAAAGTTTGGTATGTAAAATAACTCTTCTCAAACTTTTTTTATAAACTTTTTTTTATAAACTTTTTTTATAAACTTTTTTTATAAAAAGTAACGTAAAATAAATACTATAAAAACATTACACAATTAAAAACACTATACATATAAAAACACTACACAAATAAAAACACTATACATATACCTAAACACTACACAATTAAAAAAAATAAAATGGTACAGCTATGTGAGAGGACCCACAGCCGCCATATGAGAGAGAGGGGGGACAAAGGGGAACAAAAGTACCCCCTAAATTATAGGGAGGGTAATCATAGACATACAAATAAACAAAACTGACAAATCAAGCGGAAGATTCAAAACCATCAAATCAAATACGAAAAAAGGTACAAAATGTTTATAAGGCCAGACGGAGTGGAGCTCGGGTACACAAGCGAGCTCGTGAACCCGCTCGGGTACACCGTCCCGTGTACCTCGGGTATCAAAATCGGGTAACGAATTCGAGCTGGGAACCCGCTTTAGAACGTTGCAAATGTATACGTTGGGGAGCGTTTTGTCTTAATTCAAACGGCTACTTTAGCCCAAATAAAAAAAAAAAAAAAAATCTTCCTATTTAACACCTACACTCATCTCTCAAAAAAAATAATTACCCTTACATTTAAAAAAAAACACACACTAATCTCTCCAAAAAAAATGTCTACCGATTCTTCCGATTACGTTGTTCCTTCTTCGTCTGACGAGCTATCCACGGGGCACGGGTAACTCGTTGCAAAATATGCTTCAACTAGCGGCTCAGTATTATGAAGACACGGCAAGCTCTAGCCGAACTAGCGTAAATCGTCATCGGGATATAGGTCTTGAAACTTTAGAGAATGATTGGTTCGTTGAAACACCAAAGTACAACGACAATTACTTTAAAAAAAATTCGAATGGAGAAAAGCATGTTTTTGCAAATAGTGGGTGACATTGAAGCGAGATACCCATATTTTCAAGAAGGCTATGACGCGCGAGCTCAAAAAAGTTTCACGGCGAAACAAAACATCACATCGGCGTTAGGCAACTCGCGAACCGTGCAATCCGCTGGATGAGTATGATGAATATTTATGCATGTCTCAAAGAACGTCACGTGAAAGTCTTGATCATTTTTGTGAGGCCATCATTGAGTTGCTACGATGCGGGGAGTACCTACGTAGGTCGACAGCACACGACCTTGCTCGCATTTTCCAGGCCCATGAAGCGAAGCATCACCTCCCTGGGATGCTTGGTAGCCTCGACTGTACACACGTCAGATGGTGTTCCCACTATTATGCTTGAAGTCACCGCGTCACAAGATATGTGGATTTGGCATGCTTTTTTTGGTCCACCGGGGTCAAACAACGATATCAACGTATTGAATCAGTCTGACTTGTATCTTACAGCTCGAAATGGAACGGCGATGAGTAGTTCATTCCACGTGAATGGACGCTTTTACAAACGCGACTACTATTTGGCAGATGGAATATGTGGAAACGTAGAGGGGGGTGAATACGTTACCGTTTAAAAACTTTAGATCTTTAGTATCAAATCGCTTATGAAGCTTGTTATAATATGAAAGTACCAATTATTGTTTGTGACTAATATAAAGTATGGTAAACCAAGTTGTCACACAATCATGAACATCAAACCACATCACAAACAATAGTATAGTGCAAGTATAAAAGTAAAGAGATAAAGAAAGGAAAGTGCAAACCGAACACGAGGATTTATAGTGGTTCGGTCACGGATCTCCTTTCCGCCCTACTCCACTCCTCGAGTACCCAACTCGAGAGTTACTTCACTAAATCAACAAGCTCCCTTCTCGGCGGAGAAAACCTTACAATCGTCGCTTACACTTTTTCCGGTACAAAGCTAAATACCGGGTTCTAGTTCGAGGTAGAACCAACCTAACGTCGCCTATACAATATTTCCGACACTAAGCTAGATGTCGAGTTCTTTTACAAGGGTACAACCACTCCCAATATGTTTTATGGCCCAACATAATAAACCTTGTGTTTTATGGCACAAACACATAAACCATCTAATCTAGTTTGGTGAAAGTGTTGTTATGATGCAATGATGTTTACACTAATGATCCATGACACAAATGTCTAATGGATATGAATAACTACTTCTAAATGAACTTCCATTGATAGGAAGCCTTCATGATGAAGATCACAAGTTCCCTAAACTTCTTGTGATAGATCTTCAACTTGTGGTAAGTGGGGATGGCTAAATCTCCAAACTTTCCTTGGTTGATCAAAGAGTATGCTTACAACAAAGATGAATGTTAGAAGCATTATGATCATGATCATTAGGGTGTTTAATGTATGTTATTACATTGTTAATGATTGATCTAAATGTATGCAAGAAGGTGGAGAAGATGTGATTTGAAGTGGTGAAGAAATGGGAAAACAATGGGCTTCTATTTATAGCCAAAAGTGGACAGGAGCGTCCACGGACCAAGGAGCCCTTTAAAGGGTTCCGCCCTTTATAGAAAAGGGTTTCGTGGGTGCCTGACAGAAAATCTAAAAAATCTTTCTTCAAATCTTTCCAAGATATTACCAAATCTTACTAAGATCACATTTGATATATTGTGTGTCAATCTAACCAAAATATTCAAGTGATCTTCCAAGGATTTCAAAGATGATGCATGACATGATGTAACATGTATTTCCATTTTAGATTAAAAGGTTTATCAAGGTAAACTTGTAAAATGTATTATGTAACTAGTTAATAAAATGTCTAGTTACCTTTTGAAATACTTGTGAATGCAAAATGTAAAATGAGGTTCGAAATAGAATGGTTAACCTATTAAAATACTTAGTGACTCTAAATGTATTTTAAACATTCTAAATGATTTGTTAATGGGTTTGATCATAATGCCACATAACAAACATGTACGAACCTGTGTTGTAACATACGAGGACTTGAGACATCGAGAGGTGTTGAATGTATGTTGAGACAAATGTAATTACAAGTAACTTGTACATTTTACGTTATGTATTACAAGTTACATGTTTGTCATCAATCAAAACAAACGAGACTGTATAGATTAAATATCGTAATATTTGCACTAACAATCTCCCCTTTTGATGATGACAAAATATATGTAAACGTAATAGAAAGTAAAATGTAAAAGGTTACTTGTATCCTTACTACCTTTACATTACCTTCTCCGTTTACACTCTTCTCCCCTTTTGTCGAAACAAAAAGGGCGTGTCCTTGGAGTTTAACTTAATTTCTCCCCAAAAGGCGAGCTTGCATCATCCCTAGTGAAGTTAAATCGTCCACTTCAATCCGTCCCTTGTTTGGTAGCGGATCCATGGATCAAATAAAGAGGCTTAACCTACATCAAGGTTAGTTTAATGCAACAAAAATTATGAGAAATATATGAAAAAGGAAAATCCATAGCAATGTTAGCCTATTTTCTCCACTTTTTATCGAAGCACAAATACTTGTTGAAAAGTGAGAATGATGCTAAATGCGTGCATGCTCCCCCTTGACGGTTGCTCCCCTTGTTTGAGGTGTCAGGGTATGATTAAAAACCTACAAAACAATTATTAGTGCAAAACTATATTCGTCATTGGACGAGTAAGTGATATACACAAAGTGTGTATAAGATGCATTCAGTAAATTCTTGACGGAAGCTCCCTTGCTCTAGGGCGTCAAGATGAACCTTCAAAATAAATATTAGTATAATAGAAGCTTTGTCTTTAGACAAATATGTCATATACAACCAAGTGTATAGACGATGCAATATGAGTGCTTAAAGGATATTCCTCCTTGTTCTAGGATGTCAAGAAGCACCTAAAATAAGAAAAATAATTGATGCAAACTTCATCCTTAGATGAGTAAGTTATATACAATCGAGTGTATATGGTGATGAACCTACAATGAAAAACATTAGTGCAATATATTTCATCTTTTCACAAAGAAAAATAAGATGTATATATGTGATAAATGATATAATCAAAGATCTCATGAAGTGTAGTCTCCTAATTACAATCATAAGAAAAGTGAGAATATAATATGATAAAAGCCTACAAAATAGTTCCTAGAAAGAAGATATGAAGTCTTCCACTGGGTGTGCCACTAGTGGTGCTAGTGTTGGTGTCGGTTTACTAGTAGGATTCATGTGGTGATGATAGATGACTCGAGATTTACAAAAGTAAGTTTTCGCTAATCCATGGTGGTGATGATTAGTGAAAGTGGTGATGGAAGGTGGTGGTGATTAGGTAGGAAGCTATTAAGGAGTTAGAAACTCGTATGTATAGCAAATATAAAAATATGGACTCATGCAATCCTTTCGTCATGTCAAGTGACCAAAGCTAAGAAGAAAAAAAATATGAATGGACATTGCATTTCAATGATGCATAAGGGTTATGATTTGAATGATTTATTGATGCTAACAACCTATTGTTTTGAGCAAGTTCTCATATGCTTCAACCCAAGAGTAATCAATAATGTGTTCTATCTAAGAATATATAAAAGTGATAACATGAAGATAAATTCGTTCATTGATTGACACGAATTATAAAATGACCTATTCTAGGTGACAATGGGAAAGGTAGTATTAGCATGGTTTTGACCGACATGGATGATTATCACTTTGAAAAGAAGTGAAGACAATATGGAAAATACTAATAATAATAATAATGAGTACCTATATGAGGATGAGAATGACATCATATAAGTGAGAGTTGGATGGACCAACGTGTTGGAAATGGCTGTTTTGATTAATATATTGTTTGCACTAACAATGACATGCATGATATATGTCAAGCGAGAAAAGGATAAGATCCTATGATGGTGTTCTAGATAGTGAAGTTGTAAGGTGCTAGTTTTAAGGAAAATCCTAGATTCGTTGATTGTGGAGATGAAGAAGTTTGTAAAACACATGATGTGTTTTTCACTTGATGAGGTATTGGTGCAAACTTGTGATATAAGGTTAAAAAGGTTGAACTAGTTGTGGTTTCGTGAACCGGTTTTAGCTAAGTGGTGTTTACCTATGTGTTGGTATTTTAGAGTCTAAGAGACATAAATTTTGACAAAAGACAATTATGTGAATGGATTTCTCTCCCCTTAATTGGTGGATATTTAACATAATGTGCAATGTATCAAATAAGGAATGACAACAAAGTGTTTAGGAGGTTATTCGGATTAACGAAAGAGGTGAGCTTAGTAATGTTTTTCTGGATGATGGTTAGCATACAATGAGCTTCATCCTTAAAGTCACGTACTTCTTCTCGATTAATACGAGATGATCGTATGATGAGGCATGTGGTTTCCTAATAGGAAGTGAAGAGGATTAGAGTATTGTTATAACTAAATAATGATGGAGATGATTTTTGGAAAGCGGAAGCTTAAATTGAGATTTGGAAAGAGGTCGGTTGAAAGACAAAAATGCAAAGCCAACCCGCTAGAACTTAATTCTATATGCTTTTAAACTATATGCAAGTGTAGGGGTCCCATAAAGCATATTACTAATCTATGTAGCAATAAAGGGGATTATGCAAAATGAGCATACAAAAGTTAAAACCAATTGAGATAACAAATAATTTGTTATCAACCCACAAAACAAATTTGTTAGTGACAAAAGATGTTAACATGATAGAAATCAAATGATAACATGTTATATAAGCAAGAACAACACATTGCACTTAAGTAGACAAGAAATCACCATACAAGATAGCATCAAGACAATCATATTATGCAAGAATACAACTTTATTCAAGACATTTCATTTTGAGATTGTTTTGTCGTTAGACTTAGACGATTAAGCATACTTGGCTTTTAAATTAACACAACAATCTATGTGATTAATTTGTAAGATAAAAAGGCTTCTAAAAGTTTGTCATACCAAAAGCGCTTTGACATATTATATGTGCACACGTAGCAAACAAATTATGTGACAAGAAGCAAAAGAAACAAGATGAAAGAGTCATGCAAGCCATGTTTAAGACATAACAATTTGGAGCATGTATCATTTAGATCGTACTACACATAGATATAATGAATGCCAACTAATAGCTTTCAAACACAAATATATCATATCAAAATTATCACATATCAAAATGACATATTATGAGTTCATAAGCAACATGTTAATCATGCTAAGGATAATTCAAAAGTAAGTATCATGCAAATAAAGTTTAGGTTTTAAACGTTTAGTAGCATGAAACAAGGATACAAGCATTATAAAACCCGTACTAAGGTTTACACATTTGACTAGTTATCAAACACTAAGATAATGTCAAATCAACTTATCGTATCAAACAAGAACATGTAATCAACACATGTAAGTGCAATGCAAGTGGTTTTACTAAGGTTTATACATTTGACTAGTTATCAAACACTAAGATAATGTCAAATCAACTTATCGTATCAAACAAGAACATGTAATCAACACATGTAAGTGCAATGCAAGTGGTTTTAAAAGAAAAGTCATATATACTACTTGTTTGATTAGTATTCCTAAGGCGAGGCAAACTATCAATGTTTTAACACTTACTTTAGGCAAGTATAGGAATACAGATTTTTCAAGTTGGAGAATGAATATGAGACTATTACTAGCGGTGCTCAATTAAGGCTAAACACGACCATTTTAACGGGTGATTCCACATACCCAACTTCTCTCCAGGAAGCAATTCAACCGTTAGGTCAAATTGAGTTTCTAGTGCAATAGGTTCTCCAGTAGTCATTCTCATGTTAGAAAGATGGGAACTCCTACTTTTGCATATTAAAGTGCATAAAAGATGATAGTTTACCAATACTTAGCTTAATGTGACTTAACTAATATGCAATATAACTAAAGTGATGAAGACGTCATGTTATACACATGAATTTTAACAATGGTGTGTTTGATAAACAATGTGTTTTAATCTTGTGTTAAGAATCTAAGGTTTGTTCAAATTACAAAGCTAATTGTATGATCTAATGGATGACATCTTTTATGTTGAAGTGTATACTTTAAAAGTGATTGATTATCTAAGACTAGGGAATGGAATATGTTAAATTAAGAATGTTCTCAAGAAAGTTCTTTGGAACTTTATTTGACAAGAATCTAAATAAGGTTACTAACTTCAATAGATCATGTGTATGTTCTAGAGATGTGTAGTTTCAACCTTGGATGTGCACAAGGTTTGAGCAAGGTTAGGTTATGATGTACGCTTGAAAGGAAATGAATACAAATAGTATCTTTCAACAAATGAGATTATCGCATGGGATAAAGTTATCATGCTTATGAAAATAAGTATGACAAGATGAATTGGATATGCTAGTTCATAGAACTTTTGGATGTTCGTTTCAAGATCATTTAGCCAATGAGGTGTAATGAAATCTCTTGTAACATAACCATATATGTCGCAAGGAGAGAATGATGCATAGGATATACAATATCCTTTTAATAAGATGAATACTTAACGCATGATTTCTTAGGCATAATGTTTTTCAAAACATCATGTTTTCCTAAATGAAGATATGAAGCCAAAGTGTTTGAATTGGATAGTCCTATCTAAATAAACTTGGTCTCAAGATTATATTCACTAGATGATGACAAGAGGAATTCACTCGAGTTTCTTATGTATACTCCTCAAGAGTCATTGTTGCTTGGGGTGTATGATGTTGCTTTTGAGATTGCATTTTAACATATGTTGTTAAAATGTTGATTTGAGGTTTAACGAAATTTATGCAGAAGTTTAATGACAAAGTATTACTAATACTTTGATAATTTGTGAAGGTAGTACTACTTATACCTAGTGGAAATTGACAACAATTACCAAGAGCACCATGCTTATTTGATAGTTGAGGTTCTAGCCATAATGAATTATCTAAGTCCTTATATGTGGGAAGGAATGTTTGAGTTTGTTCAAACGTGCATTTGATTCAGTACAAGTGTTGGACACAAGGGCTTTTGAGCAATACACTCAACGAATTCAAATGATGGTAAGGATGGTGGATTGGTTGATCTAGGTGGTAGGTTTTCTAGTGTGTCTAAAAAAGGATGTGGTGATGTAGGGGTTTGTTGTGCTATGTGAATACTTAGGTTGATTGTCCATAGATGTTGAACATAAAAAGTACGGATACTAATTCTTATGGTTCATTGGTTGCTACAACTAGTGGGTGAAGTGCTTGAAGCTTTGGTTATGTCTATGAAGCTTAGGGGTTGAGGTATAGGTTCACCTTGAAAGGGGACGTTTGATTTAAAGGATGCTCTTGGAAGATCATGAGAAATACTCTTAATGGTGCCAAAAGATGGAAGAGGGATAGTAGGTGTCAAAGAGGGATAAGTGGCACAATGGGTTGTTTGTTTTGGATAAGTGTTTCAACATGTGTTGTTAAAATACTTGGGTGTTGATTTTTCGGATATGACTTTTAATGACTACAATCGTAAGTCGCATATACTTGAATATTTCGGATGAAATACTTAAGTTGTCAATCCTAATTTGATGAGATTATAAAGCTTAGATTGAACTCAAGTATAACAAGACTTGATAGTATGTCTTTAACATACGTGTGAGTTATGACTCTATGTAAATACTTATCGTCTTGAAGGATGACACATTATTTTCATGTTAACCAAGTAAGGCAATACATGTAGATACAAAACAATATCTATAGTCATATGATAGACTTGTGTATGATACTTTTGCAAATAATGAGTCCAGATTTGTTAGTCTCGGTAAGTCATCTAAGTCATCCGCAAACGGGTGAGGAGATGTTGGTGGTGTTGCACAAAGTTTGATAGAGACAAGCTTTGGAGACTTTGGTAGTGAAGGTGTTTTGGATGGTTGTGAAGTAGTCATAATGGTGGGTGATTTTGGTGGTGGAGTTGGAGTACTTAAGTTTAGAAAGTTCACATCTTGAATGGGTGATGAGATGTTGAGAGGTAATGAGTCTAAGGATGAAGAGTTCAAGTTAATGTAGCAACAAGATCGAATGCTAATCCTAGTGGTTTTCTTAAGTGTCTTATTTGAGGTTAAAGATTTAGTCATTTTGACTTTGCTTTGAGAAATGCTAAGCTTAAGGAAAAGTAACAGTGAAGGTGTGAAAATGACCATCCTGAATGTGTCGATTTATGGAACTAAGGATTCATGCACTTGATGTTAATTCATACAAAGATAGTAGTTTCTAATGAGATGGAAGTGTCTAAGATCATGTCAAACATCCTAAGTTAATTCATTGAGGATGTGTTGAGTGAGGTATGAAAGATATGCATTAACAACTATCCTAGAAACAAAATTTGGTAATCTAGATTGCGAGATTTAGTAAAATTAAACAACTTACCTATAGAATCCACGGCACCAATTTTTCGCACAAGCGGAACCCTTAATTTGGTGCCGCTGGTCCGCCTGCAGGAACGGCGGTACCAGAATGCATAACAGACGGTACCAAATTTTTGGTGCCGTCTAATCCGTGGACACCAGAAAACTTCACAGACCCATTTTTAGGTGTCGGGGAGTTTTCCGAAACCTGAAATTTTGCTTAAAACATGTGACATTAATCATTTCTAGTTAGGAAAAGTCAATAACACATATACAAACATAGTGGAGCATAGACTTTGACCAAGGGCTAACGATTTTCACATATAAGTGAAAATGGGTAAAATTTGATAACACCCGTGTGTTATCCCCTGCATGAACCGGTTAGCATACATCAATGTTTTAAGTTAGTTTATCATCCTACGAAGTGAAAACATATAAATTACATCATACAACATTGTTTTTGTCCTTGTACCAAACACTCTCTTAAAACCTTCATTTTTCAAAGTACTTGACTAATTTACTTAGTACTTATTGCTAAGTGAGTTATGACATTTCATAAGTTATGCGAGATGTTAGTATAACCTATGCAAATGAAGTGATCTAATTCTACAAGCGATGGTAAAACAATTTTCCAACTTAGTGCACAAAATCTATCAAATAACCTATTGTGCATAAACAAGAAATCGTCAAACAAACGAATAAATAACATGGCAAGATTGACACTTATATTATGCAAACAAACAAGTGTAAACAACAATTTGAAAAGTAAGCAAGCAACATATATGCAAACAACATAAACAAGTGGTCATTTAGCATAGCATAACAAGAAAGACACTTTTCGTCATTTTATGTTTAAATATGACGATGTATACCAAGCTTGATTAGTTTCCTTTAAACATATTACCAAATTATTTAGTTTCAAAGGAAGTTGTATCAAAGTTCTAAGAATACCAACTTAAATTGCTTGATTCAAAAATTTGAGTTTTTATGTTAAAGCGAAACTCAATATTTTAGACATACTGTAGTATTTGGTATATTTCACTTATTTAAAATTAGACTCAGGCTATGAGAGTATTTTTAAATGAAAGTAGACTCAATTCCCTTTAAAATGATAGGTGGCTCGACTCGTACGGACTTACGGTTAATTAGTTATGATTTTTGAAGTTGCCCAAAAAACTGCATACTGTACACACGGATTCCACGGAACCAAATAAAGGGATCCGCCCTTTATAAGATTTGGTGCCGTGGTCCTCTGAGACAGATTCACCAAAACTAGTATTTGACATAGAGAAAACGTGTGTGACTTACTAGATTTCATAGTAAACATATAATACACATATTTAACAACATATCTACTTGTGTAACTTATCTTAAACATTTACGGAGGTGATTTTTCAACTAAAATTATAGTTATCCCAAACACTCCTTTAAAATCATATTTCTTCGTAAATTTTCTATAAGCACACAATACAATACTTACTAGTTCTTTCAACAAACTTTTTATTTTATTTTTCAAGAAAACCTTCAAGCTTGTATACAAAGTTACATTTAACAACAAAATTTCTAAGTATAACAAGCAAAACATTTTTCATATTATTTTTCGCTTCAATGGTAATTTGATACATGGATCGTACTCTATTTTAAAACCATTTGTTTTGAAAATAAGAGCTACATGGCTCTGATACCAATTGTGGAAACGTAGAGGGGGTGAATACGTTACCGTTTAAAAACTTTAGATCTTTAGTATCAAATCGCTTATGAAGCTTGTTATAATATGAAAGTACCAATTATTGTTTGTGACTAATATAAAGTATGGTAAACCAAGTTGTCACACAATCATGAACATCAAACCACATCACAAACAATAGTATAGTGCAAGTATAAAAGTAAAGAGATAAAGAAAGGAAAGTGCAAACCGAACACGAGGATTTATAGTGGTTCGGTCACGGATCTCCTTTCCGCCCTACTCCACTCCTCGAGTACCCAACTCGAGAGTTACTTCACTAAATCAACAAGCTCCCTTCTCGGCGGAGAAAACCTTACAATCGTCGCTAACACTTTTTCCGGTACAAAGCTAAATACCGGGTTCTAGTTCGAGGTAGAACCAACCTAACGTCGCCTATACAATATTTCCGACACTAAGCTAGATTTCGAGTTCTTTTACAAGGGTACAACCACTCCCAATATGTTTTATGGCCCAACATAATAAACCTTGTGTTTTATGGCACAAACACATAAACCATCTAATCTAGTTTGGTGAAAGTGTTGTTATGATGCAATGATGTTTACACTAATGATCCATGACACAAATGTCTAATGGATATGAATAACTACTTCTAAATGAACTTCCATTGATAGGAAGCCTTCATGATGAAGATCACAAGTTCCCTAAACTTCTTGTGATAGATCTTCAACTTGTGGTAAGTGGGGATGGCTAAATCTCCAAACTTTCCTTGGTTGATCAAAGAGTATGCTTACAACAAAGATGAATGTTAGAAGCATTATGATCATGATCATTAGGGTGTTTAATGTATGTTATTACATTGTTAATGATTGATCTAAATGTATGCAAGAAGGTGGAGAAGATGTGATTTGAAGTGGTGAAGAAATGGGAAAACAATGGGCTTCTATTTATAGCCAAAAGTGGACAGGAGCGTCCACGGACCAAGGAGCCCTTTAAAGGGTTCCGCCCTTTATAGAAAAGGGTTCCGTGGGTGCCGACAAAAAATCTAAAAAATCGTTCTTCAAATCTTTCCAAGATATTACCAAATCTTACTAAGATCACATTTGATATATTGTGTGTCAATCTAACCAAAATATTCAAGTGATCTTCCAAGGATTTCAAAGATGATGCATGACATGATGTAACATGTATTTCCATTTTAGATTAAAAGGTTTATCAAGGTAAACTTGTAAAATGTATTATGTAACTAGTTAATAAAATGTCTAGTTACCTTTTGAAATACTTGTGAATGCAAAATGTAAAATGAGGTTCGAAATAGAATGGTTAACCTATTAAAATACTTAGTGACTCTAAATGTATTTTAAACATTCTAAATGATTTGTTAATGGGTTTGATCATAATGCCACATAACAAACATGTACGAACCTGTGTTGTAACATACGAGGACTTGAGACATCGAGAGGTGTTGAATGTATGTTGAGACAAATGTAATTACAAGTAACTTGTACATTTTACGTTATGTATTACAAGTTACATGTTTGTCATCAATCAAAACAAACGAGACTGTATAGATTAAATATCGTAATATTTGCACTAACATAATCTATCCTAAGTGGTCCACACTTGTTAAAGCATACCCGTATCCAAACGACCCCAAAGGAAAAGAGATTTACGAAGTTACAAGAGTGAGCGGAAAGGATGTCGGAGAGAGCTTTGCTTCCAAAGTGAAAAATGAAAATTTTGATCGACCACTCTCAGAGCTATGACCAAAGCGAAGATTGCCAATCGAGTTCACGCTGTGTTATTTCAAGGCACAATATATTATAAAACGCGAGGAGGCAATCTCACTTAAGCCATATAATGGATCCCATTTCTAACGGTTCTACCTACAGCCGCTGATAAATGAAGTTATTGGGGACGAATTCTCCATGACCGCCTTCGATATGATCTCACCTGAAGACGAAGACGCAAGTGACTGGGCCAGACTTCGATGATTAATTGCTTTTTTATTTTAATCAGTTATTTTTAAAGATTATGTTATGTTTTTTTTAAAGATTATGTAATGCTTTTATTTTTAATGAAATTGTATGTTTTTATTATAAATATCAGATGATTTTAAAAAAAAAAATGGTCTGGTATCAGGTACCACTCCCACTGTTAGCAAGTAGTTGGTAGTAAGTAGACGTGTAGTAGCATGGGCGCTTTTATTCGATAGAGTGATGCCAAGACTCTGGCAGATAAGTGAGTGCTTCCACTCCTCCCTCCCTAAGTACTAAATTCTAAATTAAAAGTAAAAAGAATTCTAAAACTAATAATGTTTATTTATATACCAAACTAACCGATCTTTTATTAATCCTAATTCGACTCAAACACAAAATATTAGAACATGTATGTCAGGTAAAACAAATTATCAAGTTACCAAACAACCTTTAAAGTTTAAGTTATTTTTCTACATCTTTTTGTTTTTGTTATATTTATCACTTTGTCAAATTGGTATAACTTAGGGCTGCCTTAAGAAGACACACGATGACTTAGTGATCGAAGTGTTACTCGACTCCTAAAAGTGAGGATTCAATCGTGAGTCACTTTTACAAACTTGGTCGTGGAGCGATCGATCAAAACACATGCATATGGACACAACTTTTACACTTTCCAAAATTTTAAAGAAAAAAAATCGGATCACACGGCTTACTAGTAAGACCTAACGCATTTGGCCGCCACCGGGAGGAAAAACCGACGCAGGAAATTGGGGAGGATTGACCCTTCTTACTAAAAGAAAATGTGCCGATTGACCCTCCTTACTGGCTAAATTCTAAATGAAAGGTATCATTTGACGATTTCGATTTGAGCTAAATTGGTTCCTCATGCAAATTGCTGTATATAGTCACCCGTTAACACAAAAACCATTGTTTCCGGCTAAAGCCTTCCATGTAATAACTTCTCTTTTACGTAGAATAATAGTGTTGTTATCTCCGAAAGGAATATTGCAGCTAATTAATATTAAGAGAAACATACATTTTATCTGTTAGTGCCAAACTTATACCTAAAAATACTTGTCATTATTTTGATGGTTGCAGCATAAAGCTTAATCTACATATTTTAAGCAACCCATCAAGACGATTTACGTGTGCTTTTGCGCCTAAAGTTTTGGCTTCATGATCTTCTCCCTAAAATTAATACTATGTCTATATGGATAATCTAGTTTAGCTACGTATAAAATTGTCTCGAAAAGTGGACCACCAACACGACGAAAAGGACAAAACAACCAACGTCGACATCGTTGCATAAATAATTGCTCAAATAGTTAAAAAATATATATATATATATATATATATATATATATATATATATATATATATATATATAAAGTTGACATATTTAATTGTTTATTGTTTAAGCAATTTCAATTTCTTGTGGGTTTAAGTATTAAATACCAATGCATTCTTTCAAATATACCGATACAGACGCAACACTTTTTTTCTTACCCTGTTAGGTACAGATTTTTTTTTGTAATATGGTACAAAGTTCATCATTCATCAACAATCCTACGTGTCTCCTAACGGTCATGCCCAAATATTGGGGTTGTGTGACGTAGCCATCAAATCCATAAACAGTGCTTATTAATAACCACCTACTTTCTTCAAATATACCGATATGGACGTGAAATGTTATTTTTGGCAAAATGGTCCTTGGGTCTCTTCTTTTGCAAAATCAGTCCTTTTTGCGTGATGTTTTTTAAAATGTGATGCATGTTCTCTTATTTATGGATGCCCAACGTCATCAAGAAAGATATGATATCGCAAGGAAGATTGAGATTGATTATTGGAGCAATTTAAGGGTATCCGCTAATTTTACTTGAGGGTATTATCTACTTATTTAAAACCAATATACTCTTTGTTTGCACAATAAATTTGATCACCTTAAAAACGTTTTAACATTTCTAATAATTTTACAAGATTCATGTTTTCACACCCCAAATTACCCGTTTTTACGTGAATGGAATACCTCAGATGCCTCACATAAAGATCAAAGTTACAGCTTATATCGAACGAGCCTAAAGTGTCGTTTTGAAAATATCGTTTGATTCAAGAAAATAATCGAGTTTACAAAACATGGTCCCAATAGATTTCCAAGGTACCAAAATAAGTTTGTTATAATCAAACAATAGTTAAGTGCATAAAAAATAGGTGGACGCTTCGACATCGCGACTCTATGATAAGTCCACATGCATGCCATGAAGTGAACGCCTTAGATACCTGAGATAAAACATGCTAAAAGTGTCAACACAATGGTTGAGTGAGTTCATGAGTTTGGTTAACAAGTAAAGCTTTTAAAGAGCGTTCATGCAACAAAGGCAAAGTTTTTAGTCATTTAGAATACCACAAAGAAAGGTGTAAATCCACTCGGCCTCAAGTCCGCCCCATACAAAACTTGCAAATTACGTGTTCACAACCCACCGCCAAAATATGTATGTCTAATAGTTAAGTATAGCTTGTCATAATAGTTCATAGTATAGCACCACGATATAATAATTCAGTGGATGCTCCAACATGAGAGACTTTGCAATGCTCCAACAAGTGGGAGACTTTGTCACCGACCACCTAGGCGAATTATTGAGAACACTCCACCATTAGAATTATTGAGAATACTCCACCGACAAGGCAAGAATTATTGTAACACTCCACCGACAAGCGCGGAATTATAGTGATGTTCAACAAGTGGAGACTTTATAGTGATGCTCGAACATGGGAGAATTTAGTCAAGGTCATAACACGATGGTTCAATAAGTTCAAACAAGTCATAAGTTCATTTTAAGTTCAAGGGTTCCATTCTAAAAGTTCGTGAATTAAGTTCAAGTTTAAGTCGAGTTCAAAAGTTCAAAATAGTCAAAGAGCTCAAAATATATCAAAAGGTTCAAAATAGTTAAAGGGTTCAATATTATGTCAAACAAGTTCAAAATAGTCAAAGGGTTCATTATAAAGTCAAACCAGTTCAAAATGGTCAAAGGGTTCAATATTACGTCAAACATGTTCAAAATAGTCAAATGTTCAATATTAAGTTAAAAGAGGTTACTTATATGTCAAAATTTAAATCGTTAAAGTATTCAAATCTATGCCAACATGTTCCTATCAAGTTAAAAGAGTTCAAATATATATGTCGAAGGGCTCAAAATCACTGAAATGTTCAAATAATGTTGTTCATAACATTGATCAATTTACAAGCACAATCTACTTACTGGCATAAGTAGTGAAACAAAAGGGTAACAAGTTCATGATAGTTCAAACAATATAGTTTAAGTTCATATAAGTGTAAGTGCTCGAAAGATGTATCTCCCAAGAGTTTATAAAACAATTAAACGAGTAAAAATGGGGCTACTTAACTCACCAAGGTAATAGTTATGATGACGTGGATGCATGAAATGAGACGCAACTCTAACCGCGACCTACGATGAATGATATGATCTAATATAAGTCATGAAACAATGTCGTGCATGCAAACTCATATGATATCCATACCACTTGTGCATTTTGAAAATAAAGTTTATCATCGAATATACTTATGACATCTCGTCATAATATAAAATACTTTACAAGTATTTACGTTGAAACAACCTCCTACGATAGTCGCTAGTGATTTATAAAGAATTTATAGCTTTCGTCGCAAAAATAATATACTTTGATAATTTAGAAAGTGACTAAATGACCTCGAAAAGTTCTGGTCAGAAATAAATAATATCGAAAGTGTTAAAAACAAACTCAATGGTTTTGGAAGCTTGTAGCATTATCTTAAAGTCTTAGCTTTTAAATTTTCATCATAGAGGTCTCGATCATGGAGAAAAACATGGGAAAAGTAGGGTACTTGTACCAAAAATATAGTTTAAGGTAGTTTATAAAAGTTTGAGGACAGACTTTATTCGCTATAACCCGCTGATTTAACGAAGTTGAACATTTTGGAAAATAAAGCGCTTAACTTACTTTTACTAAGACATCATTTTATGAAAAGTAATCTATCGATGTAAAAACGACCCTCAACATGGTCATTCATGCAATGATATTTTGGCTATTAGAAAATATATTAATTATGCTTATATGAAATAGTTAACGACAACATTTTTAAACGCTGTAATTTAATCGCTACTAGTCCGCTTACGTTTTATATGTCCTTAGCTTCGTATTAGTATACTAATATATTTTTGATAAATCAATTCCTTTAATAACGCTTAAGACTCATTTGACTCGTAAAAGTTTGGGACAACATGCTATTTTTAAAATATAGTTTTCGCCGTTAAACTTGAAAATAGCATAACTTCTTCGTTATAACTCATTTTAACCCATTCAAGCTGCTAATACGCTGCTTTTAGTATATTTTCTAATATCTAGCCCAAAAAGTTTTACAAACTGCCGAAATTTCCAGAATTAACAAAAATGATCAGACCCTTATATATTGTTGTCGAAATGGATTTTTCTCGTGTAATACTTATTCTAACCACTTCAAACTTAACGCCAAAGCTATTCTAAACCTAACATACACCTTCTTAGGGTGTCATGGTGTCCTAGACATCTTCAAAAATGATATGTTTCAAGGGATAATTATAGGATGATATTTATTCATAAATAGTACTTAAAAACAAATAAAGTGGTATAGATAATCATATAACTTGCATGTTTTCCCTCAAGCATGATACAAATGACCAAAGTATGAATATGAAAGATAAAAATAATCATGAAATGCTTACTAGTGAAGTGATGAGGTTTAAAGAACAAGGGTTTTTCCTAATTACCCTAGGTTTTTATTTCAAAACCTAAATAGAAGTATTCTAGGGTTTAGATGATCACTTGCTCTGAAAATAAATGTTTCTTCCTTCCTTCTTGCTCTTGGCCGAATTTTAGAGGTAGAATGGGAGAGAATTTCTTTTACTTCACCTTTGCTATGTGTAGAACTATGTCTTTTTAGTTTATGATAATAATTGATGTAAGTTAATATCTTGTATATTGCATAGGTGTACATGGAAGTATCAAATATCAAATTGATAACATGTTGTGTCATCCCATTTTGGTCGACAAAATGAAAAGAAAATGGAGGTGATGTGTTTGTTAAAGTAAATGTATAAATGTATATGTATAGTTGGCAAGTTGTAAGCTAAAATAGATATTTGAGGTAGCGTTAGCTAGAAATAAATTTTAACGGAACAAATTAAAATATATCGAAGTCGTAAAAATTATAAAAATACATTTCTTACAAAAATTTAGTGAAATAATAATTATCGAGTTGAATTTACGAAAACCGTCGTAAATATTTATATATAACAATTTATATACAAATTAAATTTAAAACACCTAGTAAATAATAATATAATTTTATATCTTAAAATGAGATAAAAAATATATTAGGATTATTTTGAAGTGCCGATCAAATATTCAAAATAAATGATTATTTATAGCGTTTATTTAATAAGAAAATAAACGTTTAATGAAAAATGCATTCATGCATTGAACCATGATGATGACGTTATTAAGATATGTAGACTAATCCTAGTCTATATGAAATGTCCTCGATGATATGTTCGTGAATTCGCAATAAACCATTAAGGTTACGCGAATTTGATACTCATAAACCTAGTTTACGATAAATGATGAATAATGAATCATGAATAGTGATTTTCCAGAATGAATAGTGTTTCATGAATAGTAAAATTTTGAAATACGCTCGTAATATCAAATCGACTTAAAAAACGATGAATAGTAAAATGATGAATAGTAACCGATGAATAGGAAATTTGAGAAATGACCGGAAATTGAGAATTGTGACATTCTTCCCATGTAAGAGGAATCACGTCCTCGTGATTCAATTATTGATAATATAGTCTGAAACTCGACAAGAGTTCTAAAAGTTTATGCTCGCATATGGTCTAAATGATTATGTCAATGCTCATGCATATGGGTTCCTCGTCCAACTAGGTACGTTCTCATGCTATCGTGACCATATCCCATTCTAATACACTTCTTATTGTTAGGTTTGATGAGGCAAGCTTTCCCATTCTCGAGCAAAACTCTCAAAAGACTTTTAGGTAACCGATTTTACTTAATCCCACAACTCATCAAACAAGAACTGTCATACGATTAGGCTAAATCGGTTTAGGTAACAACTTGTTTCTAGCTTGATCTTTGCAATTCATCAAACAAGAATCACATTTGATCAAACCGAAACAAGTGGTTCAAGAAAATCTTTTGAAAATTGGCTCGACATTTGAATTGCTATTACACATATTGAGACTACTATCCATCATTGCATGATTCTTCCTGAATTAAATAGGTGATCGTGCTATGTATAATTTATGAATAACTATGCAATGCTTGGACTAATCGACTCATATGATGTTTGGTGTTAAGTCATGAATCCAGATGTATAATGAGTATTCACTTATAATGATATGATGAGATGCTATGATGATGTAGTTATAGTCTAGGTCAATGATGCAACCTAGTTCTCTATAACCGATGCTCGATACCAATCATTATACCCCCAAATTACCCGCTTTACAATGGAATGGAATACCTTGGGAGGTCTCAGTCATAGCATCAAAGTTACAGTTATATCGAACGTCCTAAAGTGTCGTTTTGAAAATATCGTTTGATTCAAGAAAATAATCGGAGTTTACAAAACATAGGTCCCAATAGATTTCCAAGGTACCAAAATAAGTTTGTTACAATCAAACGAGAAGTTGCATAAAATATAGGTGAGACGCCATAACAACAAGCGACTCTATGATAAGTCCACATGCATGCCATGAAGTGAATGCCTTAGATACCGAGATAAAACATGCTAAAAGTGTCAACAACACAATGGTGAGTGAGTTCATAGCTTTGGTTAAAAGTAAAGCCTTTAAAGAGCGTTCATGCAACAAAGGCAAAGTTTTTAGTCATTTAGAATAGTCCACAAAGCAAAGGCATTGAAAATCCACTCAGTTCCAAGTTCCGCCCATACAAAACTTGCAACCTGTGTTCACAACCCACGCCAAAATATGTATGTCTAATAGTTAAGTATATGTTGTCATAATAGTTCATAGTATAAAGATCAACGCTACATAATAATTCAGTGGATGTTCAAACATGAGAGACTTTGCAATGCTCCAAACGGGAGACTCATTACTCACCACCCAGCGAATTATTGAGAACACTCCACCATTAAGGCGAGAATTATTGAGAACACTCCAATCGCACAAGCGAGAATTATTGTAACACTCCACCCATACAAGCGAGAATTATAGTGATGTTCAACAAGGGAGACTTTATAGTGATGCTTCGAACATGGGAGACTTTAGGTCAAGGTCATAACACGTCTGGTTCAATAAGTTCAAATAAGTCATAAGTTCAGATTTAAGTTCAAGGGTTCCATTCAAAAGTTCAGAATTAAGTTCAAACGTTTAAGTCGAGTTAAAAAGTTCAAAATAGTCAAAGAGCTCAAAATATATCAAAAGGTTCAAAATAGTTAAAGGGTTCAATATTATGTCAAACAAGTTCAAAATAGTCAAAGGGTTCATTATAAATTCAAACCAGTTAAAATGGTCAGGGTTCAATATTAATCAAACATGTTCAAAATATTCAAAGGTTCAATATTAAGTTAAAAGAGATTACTTATATGTCAAAATGTTTTAAATCAAGTTAAAGTGTTCAAATCTATGCCAACATGTTCCTATCAAGTTAAAAGAGTTCAAATATATATGTCGAAGGGCTCAAAATCACTTTAAAGTGGTTCAAATAATAAGGTTCATAACATAGTGATCAATTTAGTTTAAGTACAATCTACTTACTAGTATAAGTAGTGAAACAAAAGGGTAACAAGTTCATGATAGTTCAAACAATATAGTTTAAGTTCATATAAGTGTAAAGTAAAAACATGAAGTTGAGCATGTATCTCCCCGAAGAGTTTATAAACAATTAAACTAGAAGTAGTGGGCTACGAACTCACCTTGCAATAGTTATGATGACAAAGTGGATGCACGAAATGAGACGCTAACTCTAACCGCGACCATTATGAATGATATGATCTAATATAAGTCATGAACAATGTCGTATGCAAACTCATATATATATCCATACCACTTGTGCATTTTGAAAATAAAGTTTATCGTCAAATATATGCTTATGACCACATATTATAAAAAATACTTTACAAGTATTTACGTTGAAACAACCTCCCACATAGTCGCTTAGTGATTTATCAAGAATTTATAGCTTTTGTCGAAAAATAATATACTTTGACAATATGAAAGTGACTAAAATGACCTTGAAAAGTTCTGTCGAAAATAGTGAATATCGAGTGTTGGAAACAAACTCAATGTTTTGAAAGCTCAGTAGATTATCTAAAAGTCTTAGCTTTTAAATTTTCATCATGAGGTCTCGATCACAGTAAAAACATGGGTAAAGTAGGGTACTTGTACCAAAAATATAGTTTAAGTAGTTTCTAAAAGTTTGAGGACCGTATTTTATTCGTTACAACTTCATTTGATGACGGTGAACATTTTGAATAGGCTAGGCTAACTTATTTTTACTAAGACATCATTTTATGAAAAGTATTCTATCGATGTTAAAACGACCATCACCACATTGCTACCATATTTTTGGCTATTAGAAAATATATTAATTATGCTTATATGAAATAGTTACGACAACCTTGTTAAACGCTGTAATTTAATCGCTAAGTCCGCTTACGCTTTATATGTCCTTAGCTTCAGTATAAAGTATACTAATATATTTTTGATAAATCGACTCCTTTAATAACACTTAAGACTCATTTTTGACTCGTAAAAGTTTGGGACAACATGCTGAATTTTCTGAAAATATAGTTTTCGTCGTTAAACTTGAAAATAGCATAACTTCTTCGTATAACTCGTTTTAACCCATTCAAGCCGCCACGCTGCTTTAAAGTATATTTTCTAAATATCTAGCCCAAAAATTTTTACAAACTGTCGAAATTTCCAGAATTAACAAAAATGATCAGACCCTTATATATTGTTGTCGAAATGGATTTTTCTCGCGTAATTCTTATTCTAACCACTTCAAACGAACGCCAAGGATATTCTAAACCTAACATACACCTTCTTAGGGTGTCATGTGTCCTAGACATCATCAAAAATGATATGTTTCAAGGGATAATTATAGGATGATATATATTCATAAATAGTACTTAAAAACAAATAAAGTGGTATAGATAATCATATAACTTGCATGTTTTCCTCAAGCATGATACAAATGACCAAAGTATGAATATGGAAGATACAAATAATCATGAAATGCTTACTAGTGATGTGATGAGGTTTAAAGAACAAGGGTTTTTCCTAATTACCCTAGGTTTTTATTTCAAAACCTAAATAGAAGTATTCTAGGGTTTAGATGATCACTTGCTCTTAAAAAATAAATGTTTCTTCCTTCCTTCTTGCTCTTGGTCAATTTTAGAGTAGAATGAGAGAATTTCTTTTACTTCACCTTTGCTATGTGTAGAACTATGTCTTTTTAGTTTATGATAATAATTGATGTAAGTTAATATCTTGTATATTGCATAGGTGTACATGGAAGTATCAAATATCAAATTGATAACATGTTGTGTCATCCCATTTTGGTCGATAAGATGAAAAGAAATGGAAGTGATGTGTTTGTTAAAAGAAATGTATAAATGTATATGTATAGTTGGCAAGTTGTAAGCTAAAATAGATATTTGAGGTAGCAAATTAAAATATATCGAAGTCGTAAAAATTATAAAAATACATTTCTTACAAAAATTTAGTGAAATAATAATTATCGAGTTGAATTTTATTTAAAACCGTCAGTAAATATTTTATATAACAATTTATATACAAAATAAATTTAAAACACCGGGTAAACTAATAATATAATTTGTATAGTCTTAAAATGAAAGATAAAATATATTGGATTATTTTTGAAGCCGGATCAAATATTCAAAATAAATGACAGCTGACAAGCGCTTATTTAATAAGAAAATAAACGCTAATGAAAATGCAAATCATGCATGAACTAATATGATGATGACGTACTAATGATATGTAGACTAATCCCTAGATATATTGAAATATCCTCGATGATATGTTCGTGAATCGCAGCCTAAACCATTAAGGTTACCATGATTTGATATTTCGTAAACCTACTTTTACGATAAATTATGAATATGATTTTCTCCGCTGAATGAATAGTGTTTCCGAATAGTAAAATTTTGAAATACGCTCGTAATATCAAATCGACTTCAAAAAACGTAATTTAATAAGAAATGATTTAATAAATGACCGTAATTTATCAAGAATCTGAAAATAATCTGGAATCGGTTTGTGAATACGTGAATCGAGAACCAACTCATTTGAAACAAAACTACAATAGTATGAAGAAGGAAGGGAGCTTTGATATTTTCCCACATCGATAAATGAACAAATATTAAAGTTGTTTATAAATGAAAACATGAAGACAAAATAAAAAGATAGTATGTGAGTATCTCTAATGTTAGTTCTTCTTATTCTATATTCGTGATAAATGCATGCCTCTTTTTTTATTTTAAACATTGATAAATGAATTATAGTCATTTTATGCATTTTCAATGTGATCTTTTGCTATTTTTATTATACAAACTCGTTTCAAGATTGATGTTTTTTAACTAGACCTCTATTATCTAATGCATCTATTGTTAATATATGATTCTCTTGTAATATAACTAGACCTCTATTATCGAAGATATATTTTTAACACTCTATTTAACTTACGAAAACAAACAATCAAGTAGTATCTTTGCATAAACCCTTCAACGGAATTTGTCTTTTATATGTGAAAAACAATTCATAAATACAATATTAGTTTCTTCAAAAGACATGTGACCTCAACATCTTTTATTTTGTAATTTCAGATTAATGCTAACCCAAAGGTATGATGTCATTTGCACAAAAATTGGTGTAATCAAAGCGAATTAATAAAATTAAGTATAACGCACTATATCAGATATTTGAGAAAAGAGGTGGCTATTTAATGTTCTAAACTGCCTATTTGGCAAACCACATATATATAGAGTTAAAAAAGAAAAGAAAAAAATCCACGTAATTATTTAAAGAAGCCACGCATTGAACCGCATCATATTTAATACAAAAAAGATGTAAACCTATCCGGGTAGAAAAGATAATGCACTATATCTAAGACATTTGGAGAAAGTAGGTTGTTATTTAATGTTCTAAACCCTTTGTTAGAAAGATAAGGGTATCATGGATGTCAATTTTCTATTTTAATATTATCTTAGCCACATCAAGATTTTCAATTTTAACACTCATACATCAATATACCCTTCACTCATAACACTTCTTCACATGTAATTTGAGTCCCACTATAACCAATTAAAACACAACACTCATACACAAAAAACAATTAAAAATAAAGAAACAAAGAATAAAAAGAAAGTGGATATGCCACTTAAACGGCTTGAGACTGGCATAAAGAGTAGTGAAAGTATGTGGCATGCCATTAAGGGTGCCAAATGCATTTCACATACGATTGGCAGCATTGTAGATACCATACCCCATGGTTTTAGTGGTCTTCGTTTCGTCATGAGTCTTTGCCTTGTCCTGGACCTATAGCTGAAATAAAACAGCATCAAGTTAGTTCGTCCGGTGTTGAATCCGAGAACAAAGTCTCATATGAGAATAAGTATGATTTTTATTGAGATAAAGTAAAGAGGGAAAGAGTAGTGAGAATCGGAGTATGTGATTATGTCTCGTTCATCGGGGTGAACAACTCCATTTATAATATTGACCAATGCTTTGCGACACGGGGGTTGTGGTGACGAGGTTGTCTTTGGGTGTGCAACGTAAGAATCGCTACTAGACACGAGCCTTGTATCCGGGGCTCCAGTTGTCGTAACGCTCAACAACCGTTGAGGACCAAGCACCGCACGTTCCATCCGCAATTCTCACTGTACAATTGTGGTCAGCGTTGTCTGTCTAGCTCCGGAGGAAACAATCCTTCCTTCGCCATTACCTCAGGACCTATAATAACCTTCGTTACCATAGCTTCTATGGAGGACCGTTCTAGCATGGTGTAGTTGTTTCTAATATTCAGAGATGTTCGATTAGGGATGATTCAACCCTGCTTGTTAACAATAGATAGTAAACATTAAATAATAGCCGAAAGTGTTATATATATTCTTGCCCGATTCACCACCTAGCTGAAAATCCATCACGATTAACTGGACAACTCCAAAGGTTAACCCGTATGAGCAGGGGCGCAGCGCAGCACAGCGGCACTGGATACTCTTTTGGCCTTGTGGCTGCAGGAACAAAACTTATTAAATAACAAAATAATGACCAATAGCGTACGTGATCCTGCCATTAAGTAAGAGGTGGAGTTGTTCAGGTAATCGTCATGGCTTTACAGCTGGGGATTGTTGTATCTTCTTCCAGTAGAGGGGAGCACAATGATCACCCACTCAAGGAGAAGGAGAGAGGCTGGATTTTCTGGTAAATACCGACACAATTCAAGATCTTGTGGAGTAAGGAAAATAAAGTTTGAAAGCACAAACTAAGCTAGACAGAAAAGGGTGAGAGGATGAAAACTAGAATCTATGGTTCTCTTAATGCACCATTCCTATACCATAGCACTTTGAAACTTTCAACCAAATCTAACATTATATAAAAAGAAAACAATTTACTCTCAATCCAAATTATATTTTGATTTTGGAATTCGGTTCAATGAATTAACTTCTACCACTGAAAATATAACAAACCACATACGTAGTCCATAAATACACAAACATTTAAAGGAACCCCATGGTTGAACTACTGTGATTGAATGAACTACGATCCCAGCTTTATATATAAGAATTCACATTTTAATATAAATCTAGTATTTGAGGTTCTTTTAGTTCTAATTCTCGGAAATTCTGATGAACCATGCACCTCCCCATCCACGTGTGTTCTTATGGCTCATTGGTCTAATATTTTATCGAACTACCATAACCCCCACACACCCCACCGACATTCCATGTGAACAGTGAACTGAACCTCCAAGACTGTTGACACAGCCAATCAAATCCCTTTAACCGAAAATGAAGAGAGCCTAGAGGATACAAATGAGCACATATATGAACACTACTAAGACAATGCGTGCTTATGAGGGCTTCTAAGACAAACTAGATTCAAACCGCCTAATCACACGCCTCAGTAGATCGATGAACCTTTATTAAGTGTAATCTTGAACCTCTATAAAAATACTCTGAAGCTTCTTGGTATAATTTCCCACTTCTTTTAGTCATTTTATATTATCTCTTTGACACCGTTAGAATTTTAATTTGTTTTTTTGTTTTTTTTTTTTGTAATATGTCAGTTTGCTGCATATAAATGACATAAACATAGGAGTTGAATGATATCTGTAGACGTTTCTATAGAATGATGTATAACTTCAAGTAAGTCGAAAATAAACCTAATATATCTGTACAGTTGTACCACTAATGCGGAGTCCAAGAGTACTAGACTAGAAAAAGACAACTCAAAAGGGTTTGCCAAATGTGTTGCTCAACTAATTTCTCTCCTTCTCACAAAAGGTGTAGAATGGCTTTAATACCCTGACCTCATTGCTTTTTGAATGTGCCTATCATTCACCTCACACTAATAGCTCTTAACTCTTCTAACCCTGGTGGAATTTAACCTGAGCGTGAGAATTGAGCCTAAGACTTGGACCTCGGTCTTATTCCACAAAGTCTCTTCAGTGTGCCCATAGATTTTCAAGATGAGAGATTCATATAAAGCAAACGCAGGACACTGAACCCAAAACAATTGACTCAAGACAAACGCTTCAACCATTAGATCTCTTCTAGTTAACATGGTTATCAACTTGGAATTTAGACGGGACTATTTTTAAGTAGAAAAGAGCGGGATAAAGGCATCGATAACAAAGTATACAGGACAAGTTAAAATGTCATGAGCAGCTGATTTAAGTGTTCGCAACATTGTCATTTAAGGTAAAGTAAATTAAGAAGAATTTAATGAAGATCCAATTCTCCACTACAAAAGTGATGCGTCAAAAGAGTATGATAATGCGTCAAATTACAAGAAAATGATGACCGTAGTTAATTGCATAAATTTTTCACAAACATTATCTTTATATTTATATTTTTTATACACTATACAATTATCAACTCAATAATATTGTTCATTAAGAAATTAATAAAAAGCTCCACTTATCTAACTACATAATCAAAAGTTTGTGTTAAAGAGTGTCACTGCTAGAAATTTGACTTCCAGTGACGGATTTCGAATACGCTAATAATCGCCAATATTTCGATTTTCACATTAAATGTAATTTAGCTCCGGACATCCATTTTATTCGTTTCTAATCCGTTGGAAATATTTTAATTAATTTATTATTGTTCAAATTAAAATATTATTTGAAATTGGCCAGAAATATTATTTATTTCCGAAAAATTTCGACCGGAACCTTAAATACTTAAA